>QLTV01002021.1:169573-186889 GCA_003457575.1 Thermophis baileyi
ACCGCCCCCCGCCCCGGCTCCCTCATTCCTCCCCCATTCAACCATTCCACACTCACCCCTTCCATCCTATCAACCCCAACACCCCAAAACCCTCACCCACACACACATACACACACCCCCAAGACAAAATCGATCCTATCAAATAAAATTAAAGTTAAAAGTTATTGTCCACAGATGCAAACAGTGTGGGCCCTGGTAGGCCAAGGAGGGAAGATGAACTTATCAACAGGGCACTCCCCAGTGAGCTAAGGCCACCTCCAATAGAAGGGGGTTTCATTATTCGTAGCACCTCCTGTGGGGGTCTCTGCCGTCTTCGCTTCTCAGCTGGTGAGAGAGGTTGAGTTTCATAAGAGAGTTTGAGTTTATTCTCTCTCTCCCCAGAATAGTTCGGTTTCTTCAACCCACTCCTATGTTCCATATGGCCAGTAGAAGCAGTAGTAGTAGTAGTTGTTATTGTTACCAGACTTCCAGGCTCCCTTCCAGGCAGCTCTCTGACTCCCTCAGCATCTAATATTGGTTTAATACTGGTTCCAAGTTGGAAGGCATGAGGAGGAGCCGAGCCGGGCGCACCCAGATGAAGCAGCGGCACGCCAAGGGCTTGGGGGCATCCGCCGGCTGGCCCCCCATCCGCTCCAGGGTCGGGCTCCCAGTCGAGACACACTAAGGCGGCAGGTGAGGTGCTCAGCGTCCTGCTCGGGGAGAAGGTGGCGGCGGCGGTGGCGGTGGCTTGTAGGTGCCAGGAATCCAGCCGGAGAGGCAGCCCCAGGGGAGGCTTGCCCACACGCAATAATGTTATGCCTTCAGATAGTTGCAACCAGGCCTTGCACACCTCGGCCCATTTCTTCTGCAGCCGGCAAAGTTTTCCTGAAGGCCTCTGCAGCTGATAACCTACACTCTGCAGCTGACACACTGACAGATCATGCCTAGTAACAAAGCTCTCTGTGTTTGGGGAAAATACCCTCTCTACTGTAGAGATACGATGCGCGACACATATCATACAGGGCTGCAAATCTTCCCCTTCTTCTAGCATAGCTCTTGGTTGTGATAAAGCAAAACACTGCATGGTTTCAAATCTTTGATGCAATTCCTGACTGCTTCCTATATCTTCTAGAAGTTCATTTAATGTTTTCACCATCATACGACAATTAAATGTGTGACTTTTCTGTCTCGGTGCTTCGTTGGTCCAAGAAACTCCATTCACTGCAGATTTGGGTAATTTTTTAGAAAATCTTTCCGATCTTCCTCATGTAAGATACTGTAAACACTTGTGTTAACCAGGTCCTCTTGTTTATATTGTAAATACTGAGTGACATTTTCAGATACAAATACAATGTTTCCGTCCCTATTTACTACAAATAAGAAACCATCTAATGCCTGTAAGAGGAGTGGTCCCAGTGAATCTTTATCAATAACACCCTGTCCAGTTGAAGATACATCTGCCTTCTGAACATCATCATCAGTAGATACTGTTTTTCCTTGTTCCTTTATCTGACATATCTGTCGACCTGTTTCCTTTAAAATTGCACATTTATCTGGTTTCACATTGAAATGATCAATGTCACTCAAATTAGCAGATATTAACTCAGCCACTTCTTCAATATATTTACTTTCCTGCTCACGTCGCCACTTCTCTCCACTGCATACAAGACCTGGTCCTACAATATCACATGGTTTGTGTTTTCTTGAGTCACTGTTCATACTGTCCAAGATGTTCTCTCCTAATCCACTCATTCTGATCATGCATCAGCAGTTTAGTCAAACAAACAGCAATCAGCAATTACAGCATGGAAGCACACACTGAGAGAGATATATACATAACATCTGATGTATTGCTCCACCATGGCATTGGCTCATTCCGCTGCCCCATTGGTACTCAGATGAAAAGCTGAGCTAAGCCCCTGTGATGACCCAATGGATCTCAGGAACTCTTTCCAGAACATAGCGGTGAACTGAACTCCTCGGTCGGAGATGACCCTCCACAGGACTCCATGTAGCCAGTAGATTTGTTTGATGAACATCTTGGCCAATTTCTTGGCTGAGGGGAGCCCAGAACAAGGGATAAAATGGGCCTGTTTGGAAAACAGGTCTATCACAGTCCAGATCACAGTGTTGCCACCACTTTCTGGGAGTTCTACTACAAAGTCCATAGCTATTTCCTCCCATGGCTGGCTAGGCTCAGCTACCTGTTGAAACAAACCGGGAGGCTTCCCTGGTCTTGTTGTGAGCCCAGAACAAGGGATAAAATGGGCCTGTTTGGAAAACAGGTCTATCACAGTCCAGATCACAGTGTTGACACCACTTTCCAAGTTCTACTACAAAGTCCATAGCTATTTCCTCCCATGGCCGGCTAGGCTCAGCTACCTGTTGAAGCAAACTGGGAGGCTTCTCCTGTCTTGTTTTGTTTGTAGCACACGTGGCACAACTTTTCACATAGTCCTCCACGTCAGCTTTCATTTTGGGCCACTAAAACTGTTGTCTAGTCAGATGAAGAGTCTTTAGAAATCCAAAATGGTACTCAAGCGCAGCCAATCAAGAATCATGGCTGCGCTTGAATACCAGAAGTCTCATGCTGTTGGAGACATAAATCTTCGAACCTTCCCAGGCTATTCCATCCCGGATCGTCAATGTATCTCAATTGTTGGCTAGCCACGGGTCGGTAGACAACGCTGCTTTCAAATCCTCAGTTAGTTTTCATCGAGGGGGTCAGGCCGCCTGCTGGCCTGGCCCCTGGTAGTGACTTGTACTGCACTCTGTGTGTCCGGGATGATGGCGTGGATGACTTCCTCCCGCTGGCTGTCATATTGGGGTTTCCTTGACAGGGCGCTAGCTTGGCAGGCTGGCCATCAAAGGTTGCCCTGAAGCTAGGCGGTGGTGACCTCGCTAGTGGAATCACCACGGCAACCGGCTGTTGGGCAGGGGCCTGTGGGGGCACTGCGGCGGGCGGTGCTGCTGGCTGCTGGAATGCGGCCGGCATTGGGACTGGGGCTGGCTGTTGAGCTGCCATGGGGGGGGGGCTCCAGCCGGCTGCTGGCCTAGCCCCTACTGCTGTGCAGGGATCGTTGGGGCATATTAGGTCCAGGGGGATCCCGGAAAAAATGGAGCGGGGGGGGTGGCATCCACTGGCACTGGACCCACCCATGGCTGGGGTAGAATCCCCAGCCTGGGGGGGATGCATTCTGCAGGGGGCAGCAGGAGGCCTGGTTGGTGAGGGGGTGGGTGATTGGCGGTTGTAGCTTACCCCTTGCTGGCTGCGTCTGCTGCCCCCCTCCTGTTGCTTGACTGTGCTGTGCTGAGCTGATTCCCCGATCGCCCCTGGCTGAGTAGAAAGGTGCTGACCCCACGCTAGCTCCACTGCCAGGTCCTGGATCAGGAAAAGTGAAGGTGGGTTGAGCCAAGCTCCATCTCACTGGCGTGGGTTGCCCCAGAGGTGCATAACTTCCCACTTCAAGCCTCTCAAGCCACTCCGGGAGCCCTGACAATGATTGGCTTCAAGCCAAAGGCAACAGGTTCCAGCCTCGGGGAGTTTCAGACCCCGTCATCCCCACCTCTCTCCATTTTGGCTCATGGGGTGACTTCAGGGGGCTGGAGATGGGCCGACACTCAAGCAGTTGCTCTCCCGGTCCCACCTCTGAAGTTGGATAAAACTGGTAACTCTTCCAGGAATCTACCTCTTTGGGCCAAGCACCCATCCGTCGGGACATCTCTGCAGCCTCAAGGGCTGGCACCACATCTTCAGAAGGAAAATACCAGACCTCAATAAGCTCTCCGGTATCCGCCCCTGTGGCTCCTTCTGTTATCTCCTCTTTCTCTTCCATCTTCGCTGACTCTTCACACTGCCTGGGTTTCAGGTCAGTGATGGGGGTCAGCCCCCTGGACAGCCCCCTTTCAGGATGCTGCTTAGTTATCTAGAGATTTGGGTTAATGTCAGCATTCCAATAAACACCCCCAACAAAATAAAATTCCGAGGCTAGAAGTTCCTCAAAGTTCCAATTTATTAGAGATGCCATGTTGGCAACATCTGGGAAAACCCGAATCTGAAAGCTTCCAGGTTTTCTCCACCCAAACAAAAGTTCAAGTCCCTGCCCAGTACCCACATGTCCATCACATGATCCAATCAGGCACCATCCAGAACTAAAGATGCCTCCCTGTCACTTCCTCGCAGCTGCCGGGCACAGCGGCCTTGACTTTCTGGAAAGAATGTTATTTAGACTACTACATATCACCTACTCCATATAATCCCCCCTCCCATTTTCCCACAGAAGAAAATGTGGCAGGCCTGAATACGAAAAGGTAAAAGATGGCTTTCAGGCCTGACAATAACTATGGTTAATTGAACACAAATGAAACATTATATCAGAATTTCAATAATTATTTTACCTACAAGCAGACAATTAAATATTGAAGAAATTGAAAGGACTTACATGGTTCTAATAACTTTAAATGTTACAATTATCTCATATATAACATTCTTAAAAAAAAAAATTATAATTTCAAGATGACTTTGCTAAAAGTAAAGGTCCAAGAAGAGAGAGCAAGTAATGGAATTTAATTGCAAATTCCCATTAGCAAAGTAACCAAAGAAACAAACAGGAAAATAAGGTGAGGTTAAATCCAAAGGTGCTTTTTCAAGAGGCAACTGGACTTTCTAGTTTTTCTTTGAAAACGTTTCACTTCTTATGATTCTTGACGAACTTATCTTTTCTTTTATATACACTGAGAGCATATGCACCAAGACAAATTCCTTGTGTGTCCAATCACACTTGGTCAATAAAAAATTCTATTCTATTCTATTATCCAAGAGCTGAAGAAGTTTTTTGGATGAGAAGCGAAACATCTTCAAAGAAAAACCAGAAAGTCCAGTTGCCTCTTGAAAAAGCACCTTTGGGACAATCATGACCTGGATGACTGAAAATCTCCATAGACAAGGTAAGGTTAAAAAATAATAACCTGGCTTCATTGAAAGCATCAGAAGTCATCTGTCTACTTGGAAGGGCTTCTGTTGTCTTACAAGAGAAGACTTCTTTTGAAAGATGAGAGAAGGTACATTTGCAAAAGAGTTAGAAGCAGTTAGAGAGCCACATTATCTATTCCTGAACCTGATGCAGTAGTTGGCTTGTACTGGTAACAGGTAAATTAGAAATTGTTAATCTTCCCACAGACCAGTTCAAGGTGTAGATGTTGGTCTTTTGCCTCCTTATGGATCAGCTAATCAGTTGAAAACAGGTGACTCTCCCAGGCTATGAAATCCAACCAAATCAGGCTGCTTTATGGTCCCAAGGCAGTTGCACAATCTAAAAAAGGCAGCATATTGAAGGGATGTCTCACTTACTTTGGCCATGTCATGCAGGATAATTCAATTTTGGAGAAAGCAATTTTATTTGGAAGAGTTAGCAATAAAAGAAAACCAGGCTATCAAAGAACATAGTGGCTGGACACTATCAAAGCTGAATCAGCCAGAGCATAGAAAAATTTGAACAAATAGTCCAAGATCAGAAGTTGTGGACAGACCTGGCCTATAGAAACACCAAACGTCAGACAAAACTGAATGGATAACCTTATCAGCATCACTGAAGGGGTTTAACCAGGGGTGGGATTCAGCCAGTTCGGACAGGTTTGGGAGAACTGGATGCTAATTTTACATCTGGTCCGCCGAACTGGTAGTTGCAAGGACTGGCTGACCCCGCCCATCCCACCCATCCCCTCCCAGAAGTCTCCACGCAGCCCATTTTGGATGCCAGTAAGTGCAGGGCCCGCACAGAGCTCTGGGAGGGTGAAAAACAGGCCTCCCGGAAGTTCCGGAAGTTTGGAAATGGGGCCGTTTCTGGTCTCTGGAGGGCCTCCGGAGCCCGGGGGAGGCCATTTTCACCCTCCTGGAGGCTCGAGGAAAGCCTCCAGAGTCTGGGGAGGGCGAAAATGCCCCCTCCCCCACCGTGGTGCAGGAGGCCGAGTAGGCCACACCCTCATGGCCACGCCCACCCAGCAACCGGGCAGAGAACCGGTTGTTAAAAATTTTCAATCCCACCCCTGGGTTTAACTCAGTGTCTGTAAGCCCCAGCAACTTCCTTGATGTGATGCTGTAAGACCAACTTCTTAAAGAACCCCATCAGGTTACTCTTAATAGGAAATCACACTGAATAGTCTCCAATGGAGGTGGCAGATGTGAACAGCCTGGCTTCAGGGGGTTTGTCCTAGGGATGAGCAAAACAACTGAGTGGTGTGGGTTTTTTTTTTTTTTTTTTTAGGGAGGGAAGTGGCTCCTGAAATCAGTGTTTGATCACTGTATGAAATCAGGAGTTGATCATTGTATATGAACTTTGCAAAATCAATAAGTTAAACTATTAAAAAATAAATCATGTAAACCCAGTTTCAAGAAACAATACCATGGGATCAATTATGGAGGTAGCACAAATGATATCACTTTGCCAGGATTTTTTTTTCTTTCTTTCTTTCTTTCTTTCTGTCTTTCTTTCTTTCTTTCTTTCTTTCTTTCTTCTTTCTTTCTTTCTTTCTTCATTCATTCATTCATTCATTCATTCATTTATCGATCCATCGATCCATCCATCCATTTGTAGCATTTATTTTCTATGGACTTCACGGGGACTCCCTCTTCACTGTTATAAATACAATATTGCAAATAATTTGGACTTTCATGCCTGCATTTATTTATCTTTTTCATCCTTGCTTCTTTGAGGCTTGCTGTCAAATCCCATTATTGCTTGGTGTCAGGTAAAGATTTTGTTTTGAGACATGACAAACAAACTATTCCTTCTTGTTCAAGGTCCCTTGGGGCCTGGGAGTTGGTGGTTATCTCAAAAGTAATAACCAGTATAAGCATGAAGACATGAAATAAACCTATAATCAGAAGACAGAGAAAAACCTCAAATAGATCAAAATCTGTTAATACCTGCCCCTGGAACATCCCCATCTGCAGTTCCAGTTAGCCACTGCTTGACCACACATGGTTTTTATCTCAAAGTCTGAGCTTTCCAATTTCTCCATACACAGAGAAACAAAATACAAATACAGAAACATACAGCAAGTCTTTCTTTTGGACATAAGTTAAGAATCTAGAAGGACAAGAAAAGGTGGAGAAAGGTGACATGCATTCAAAAATGAATTGTTTTCTTCCATGTATTATGTCCATAACATTGCTATCAATGCTTTTTCCACAAGGAATGTGTCACTTTTCTCATAGTAAATGCAGCACTGCAGATCCTCTGCCTATTCTTCACAAGCAATACCAGTCAGGGGACATCCACTTTGCTAGCATCATTTCTCAGATCTTCCTGTTTTATATGATGATGGACTTTAAGACACCACCTTCTAGCAACCTCTTTGAGGAAAGTATGTAAGTATTCAGTTATGGCCAGAGAGATATATGTCAAATAGACCTGAAGATGAGTGAGTGAAATGAGTGAGTGACAGTGCATTCTTTGAATTGTGTTATGCATATAATATACTTACGTGTATGCTGATGTCTTGCATCAAATTCATGTAAGTATTCAGTTATGGCCAAAGATATATATGTAAAATAGACCTGAAGGTGAGTGAGTGAAAGGGCATTGTATGAATTGTATTATGCATATGATATACTTACATGTGTGCTGATATTTTGCATCAAATTCACCATGTAGTCTTGAGTCATCTGTAGAGCATGAAATAATTGCTGGCTATATGTGTTATATCTGTATATTTACAGTGTCCCTGCATATGCATAATCATTTTATGTACTTTGGATATTTGGTGCCTTTATCTGCTTGGTTGACGTTGGATCATGAAATGCCAAGAAAAGAATGGATGAGAATGGATGTTTATTTCTGTCCAGTTAAGTCTTTGTCTCCCCCCCCCCACTAAATTTCACCAAGATTAGGTTTGGTCTGTGGAACCCAGGATCTTTTCTTTGGAGATAATGTACAATATACTTTATTTAATTATACTTTTGAATGTTCATATTTATGCAAATGGTACTGCTTCTTTCACAACGACAAAGCTCCATGGGGGGAGTTGAGAGCCAAGGTTCCTTCCCTTAGTAACTTCTTTTAATGAACATCCTAACCTAATCTACCACGTTGCCCCCAAAATAAGACCCTGTCTTATATTTTTTGAACCCCAAAATAAGCACTTGGCCTTATTTTCGGGGAGGTCTTATTATTTTGGGGCGCGTGGAGCAAGACAGGGCTCCTCTTGCCATCTTACCTGATTTCCAGCTCTGTCTCCCTAACCTTAACCAGAGGAAATGGTATTTTTGGGGGAGGGCTTATTTTTGGGGAAACACGGTAACAAATAGCACTGTCCTAGTCTTGCCATGTAAGTATTTCCAGAGAAAAGTTGGAATTGAAGAAAAGGTGGGAAAAGAATTCCATTATAGATCCCATCAGCAACATTCATTTAAAAAATGCCCAAGAGATTGATGTTCACTGTAGCTTCTCGGGTCAATAGTGAAGGCATCACTGACATGCTAATAAAACCCTAGAATAAAAATCTTCAGATATAGTACCTGGCCAAAGAGGAAGAAACCTGGTAAATCTGATGGCCACTATATATTTCAAATAAAGTGCTTTGATTATTTTATTAGCTTAAATAAGTGCAATGAATGAAACTGATTGCTTTTTACATGCGTGGATTGAACCACCTCTTCACATTATTTTTATTTTATTTTATTTATTTTGTCAAGCATGTATTAAATAACAGATACAGGTATAAACATGGTTATTAATACATGAATAGGAAGGGCAAAATGGATATCATATTCTGCATTCAATGTATTATAGCAGATCATGTTCCTCTCTCTTCAGGGTCATAACGCAAATTTACCAACATATCCTGGCTTTAGTATTTGCTGTTAAGGAGATCAATAGTAATCCCCATATTTTACCTAATGTTACCCTGGGCTTTCAAATCTATAACAGCCATTTTACTTCAAAATGGATGTATCATGCCTCAATGGAACTCCTTTCCTCTAAAGGCAGATTAATCCCTAATTACAACTGTGACATCCATAAATATCCAGTAGCAATAATTGGAGGACCTGACACTGATGCATGTCTTCATGTGGTCACCATTCTGCATATCTACAAGTTTCCTCAGGTAACTATGTATGAGGCGTATGGATGCAGTCCAGTTAAATTTATCATTTCATTTAGATAAGACTTGAATTCTGGCATAAAGTAAACACTGACTGAAATCAAGAGGAACACTTTTCTTTCAACTTTATTTTCAAATCTAAGAAACATATGTTAACAGTCGCTCCTTCTTCAATTGCATGGTTATTAATGTAAGGATGGAGAACCATATTCAAATTTCCTGCATTCACAGAACATTCTTAATGAGCCGCGGTGGCGCAGTGGTTGGAGTGCAGTACTGCAGACTACTTCTGCTGATCATCGGCTGCCAGCAGTTTGGCAGATCGAATCTCACCAGGCTCAAGGTTGACTCAGCCTTTCATCCTTCCGAGGTCGTTAAAATGAGGACCCAGATTGTTGGGGACAGTATGCTGACTCTGTAAACCGCTTAGAGAGGGCTGTAAAGCACTGTGAAGTGGTATATAAATCTAAGTGCTATTGCTATTGCTATTAATAAATAAATCAGCTCCTATTCTGAGTTTAAACAATAGATTGCACTAAATGTCCTAGTTTATACAGGAAAGGAAGCCACAAAGTAATCCAAGCAAGATTAAGACAAACAAAGATTGATAGATTCTGTACAACTAGTCTTAACTTTTTTTTCTTGAAAGTGTTGGAGGAACACAACTGCCAAATCTAAAACTATTAAGATGCAAACTTTTGCTTTGTGTACTATAATGAGGGAAAAAAATCTATTGACACACAAAGCCCATTGTTTCCTTTCTTAATTCTGTTTTTTCTATAGTTTATGTATGGCTCTGCTCCAGTGACAAATAAGGACAAACAGGCTGGTTTCTATCACCAAATGTTTCCAAATATGGATTTTCAGTATAAGGGGATTCTTCGTTTACTGAAGCATTTTATGTGGACATGGATTGGGGTCTTGTGTGTGAATAATGACAACGGGGAGAAGTTTGTACAAAATGTGGTTCCCGTGTTTGCCAAGAGTGGAATCTGCTTTGACTTCATTGAAAGATTTCCTTTAATTTCTTATTCTACTGACATTCTCACTATGGTGAAAGAAGGGATGAAAATGTACACTATTGTGATGAACAGCACTGTCAATTCGGTGTTGATTCAAGGTGAAATTGATATAATGATAATTTTGAGAATGTTTCCTAGTATGTCAAAATATGAAGAGATATCATTACAAGGGAAGAGTAAAATCTGGATCATGACAGCCCAGATGGATTTCACATCTCTTCCTTTCCAGAGGTGGGAAGATCTAGATTTTCTCCATGGTGCTCTTTCCTTTGCGGTTCATTCAAGAGAGGTCCTAGGGTTTCAGGAATTTCTTCAGACAAGAAAACCAAACTTTAATGAAGAAGATGACTTTATTAGGGTTTTTTGGATGGAGGCATT
The DNA here is from genome assembly GCA_003457575.1 of Thermophis baileyi. NCBI lineage: Eukaryota > Metazoa > Chordata > Lepidosauria > Squamata > Dipsadidae > Thermophis > Thermophis baileyi. The sequence continues at coordinate 180,058 of QLTV01002021.1, forward strand.
TGGATGTGTGTTCTCAGGCTCCATGGTTAATGAGAAGAGCAACTCCATAATGGACAGTTCATTGATATGCACTGGAGAGGAGAAGCTAGAGACCCTTCCTGTATCTGTTTTTGAAATGGACATGACTGGCCACAGCTATAGCATCTACAATGCAGTCTATATTTTGGCACAAGCATTACATGTTGCTTATTCAACAACCTTCAAAAATAGAGCAATATTAGGCAAAGTAGGATTTATTGAACTTCTCCAACTTCATCCATGGAAGGTGATGTCTCACGTCATAGGGGTTTCTTCTCTCTATTATGTTAACATTATCTCTTTTATTCATTAAACATGAAACTCAGTCAACTGAACATTTAAAAGTGTCACAAATACCACTGACTGGTGCTAATGGTTGATACGGGTTGCTGCCAGCGTCCTAAGTATCAACCAAGTATCTTCTTAAAATATATGATGTTCCGAGTAGCGCAGTCTTTTGCAGTTCCGCTGGTGTTATTGCAGGAAGCTGCAATTTCTTGATGTGTTTTGTGAAATTCTTGGACATGGTACCAAGTGCCCCGATGACAATGGGTATCACTGTTACATGTTTCATCCATAGCCGTGACCTTCCTGGAATTAAGAAAACCAACCTGGGCCAGAATTGTGTAATTGGGATGCTGAAGATCAATTTGTCTCTTGATCCAATAGAAGAGAACATTTGTAGCTCATGGCCTGGATGCTTCTTGGTGCTCTCTGAGCTAGGTTGTTTTCTTGCAGACATTTCATTACCCAACTAGGTAACATGATCAGTGCTAAACGGGAGTGGGGTTGTGCAGAGAGGAGGAGGAGAAGAACTATGGGGTCCTTGGTGCTCTCTGATTTTGGTTGTTTTCTTGCAGACATTTCATTACCCAATAGATAACATCATCAATGCTAAAAGGGAGTGGGATTTAGGGGGGGGAGGGGGAGGGTGTTGACTTGGTGTTGTCTGATTATTATTATTATTATTATTATTATTATTATTTAAATTTCTATGCCGCCCAACTCCCAAGGGACTCTGGGTGGCTTACAACAGAAATATAAAAAAACATTAAAAACATTATAAAAACATTTTAAAAACAATTTAAAAACACATGCACACCATTCATGGCCGGATCTCGCAGGATTACAACAGTGAGATCAGTCCGGATCTCAGGAGATAACTGGTTCCAGAGGGTTGGGGCAGCCACAGAAAAGGCCCTCTGTGTTATGTTATGTTAGACATAACATAATGTTATGTTATGTTATGTCTAACATACAATTGTATAAATTTGTCTCCATATCATTGAATGGCCAGATAAATATGCTTGTATGTGTTTGAGAATTTATCACAAAATGGAGACAAGTCCCTTCCATTCAGATACAACCTACATGTAAAATGTGTAATGTAAAATGTGGGACGCAGTGGCTCAGTGGCTAAGACGCTGAGCTTGTTGATCAGAAGGTCGGCAGTTCAGCGGTTCAAATCCCTAGCGCTGCATAATGGAGTGAGCTCCTGTTACTTGTCCCAGATTCTGCCAACCTAGCAGTTTGAAAGCACATAAAAAATGCAAGTAGAAAAATAGGGACCACTTGGTGGGAAGGTAACAGCGCTCTGTGCACCTTTGGTGTTTAGTCATGCTGGCCACATGACCACAGAGACGTCTTCAGACAGTGCTGGCTCTTTGGCTTAGAAAGAGAGATGAGTACCGCCCCAGAGCCGGAAATGACTAGCATGCATGTGCAGGGGAACCTTTACCTTACATGTAAAAATATAGTTCCTTTTCCATGTTTCTGAAATGGAGGTAGGCTTTCATCATTTTACAGATCCTGATGAATTGTTTGTCCCCACCCTTTATTCTTTATTCTTTGTTTTTGTTTTGCAGCTCAATCAAATAGTAAGAAGGCTCTCTTTCAATAATACTGCAGGAGAAACATTATCTTTCAACCAAAATGGAGAACTAAAGGCTGGGTTTGACATGATCAATTGGGTTACATTCCCAAATAAATCCTTTTTGAAAGTCAAAGTTGGTGGAATAGGATCTGTGACTTCCCAAGAGGACAGGTTAAAAATTGATGAAGCCATCAATTGGCCAAGCAGGTTTAATCAGGTTTGGATAATCCAGAATGAGTTTACTAGTGTTTTAACTGAATAGATGTGTCTACTGTCTACTGTCGACCTCACCCCATTCCTAAGAGGTCTGTAAGGGGCGTGCATAAGCGCACCAGCGTGCCTACCGTCCCTGTCCTACTGTCCTATTGTCTTCATCTATCTGTATTCACTTTGATTATGTTTATGATTATACCTATACCTGCTATCTTGTACATGTTTGACAAAATAAATAAATAAAATAAATAAAATAAAATAAAATGTGAGCTCTGAGATAATTCCTATGATTCCTATGTCTGTAATACTAAAAGATATGCCTGGGAAACCTTATAATGATTGATGTTATAGGAAGGGAGGTTTAATTGCCATACAGTACTCCTGCAAGTTAAAAGAAGAAGAAAAAATAACTTTAGAAGTGATGTAATAACCATGTGAACAAAGCCTTTACACATTTATACAGTGGTGAAAAGGCGAACAATTTAATTGTAACCAAAATAAATCCAAAAATTAGGCGAAATATCCAAATTTATTCCATAAGAACCTCTTAATTATGTGTTGGAAGAAATATCCACCTGCTTCAGTTCCAAGATGAGAGAAAGACACTGGAAACATGGAGGATGATTGGAAAGATGGTTTAAAGATGAAGCAGAACCACCAAGCACATGGTTCTCTGGTGCAGTTGAACACATGGAGTTGAGAGTGAGGGGTATTTATACCTTCTCTTGGGCTTTGAACTTGAACTTCCTGTTCCTGTGCAAGAACATGTATTCTATTGGCTGTTGTAGGGGTCATAGCTAGCTCTGTAGGTTGTCCCAGGTTTGGTTGAAGTTTTCTGGGTGATGCAAAGTCCTTAGGAGATTGTGCAATGTGGTGAGCTCTGCTGCTAGTGGGTTAATCCTATTATGTCCTGGAGGGTCATGTCTTAATCCCATCATCCTGAGCTGAAGGTCTTTTGTTTTGTAGATAGGATGGCCCAGTTTCTCTTAATGGGCAAAAAATATCTGCTGGGGGGGAGGGAGCTGGGGCTGAGTTTCTGTCTCCCTTAAGATTTCTCTTTTAGGGAAAATATTTTATCCTACCTTTTTTAAAAATATTCCTCAAAGTATTTCATTCTTCTAGGAGAGGGGTGGGTGCTAACTTTCTACATATGTAATCGATATCATTATGCAAAATATATCATCTTAAATCACAGCAGGAATTGGCATTTAATAGTTCTTGGTTGATGGTATAGAAACTAAACCATGTGATTTCTTTTAGTAGTAATTTACCAGAATATTAGAAAAGGCTGTAGGAAGCTGACAAAATACAAAGAAGACAAAGTAAACTATATGGCTGTATTAGCAATAAGAATAGCAATAGCACATAGACTTATAAACTGCTCCATATTACTTTACAGCACTCTCTGTACAATTTCAGCATATTGCCCCCCAGCAATCTGGGTCCTCATTTTTCCGAACATGGAAAGATGGAAGGCTGAGTCAACCTTGAATCCATCAGGCTGTGGGTAGAGTTAGCCTGCAATACTACATTCTAATCACTGAGCCACAACAAAGACTATTTGTAGAAGCTCTGTAAATCTCATGGCATTTTCTTCCCTTTGTTTTTTTCACTGACATCACTCACAAGGCTTCCTAAAAAACCTGATACAAATTGGGAGCTTTGTAGCCAAACATTATTATTACACAGTCTTGGAAAATGCAAAGCATTCTCTTCAGAGGTGGGTTCCTCCCGGTTTGGACTGGTTCGCCTGAATCGGTAGTGACCCGCTGGTGACATCACGATGATGTCATGGATCCGGTCCATGGACGCTGCCATCTTTTTTTTATTATTTTTTTTAATTTAATTTTTTTTATTTTTATTTTTTTGAATTTTTTTTTTCTTCTGCATGTGCAGAAGCTGAGTTTCCGGCACTGCACATGCGTCACCATCTTGTTTTTGGCTTTTTTTTTTTTGGCTTTTTTTATTTTTTTTCACTGTGCATGCGTGCACGTATGAAGCGCGCACGCGCCCACGAGGTGCAGCCACGCAGCGTGGGAGGAAGCGAACCGGCAGCGAAGTAAGTTAGAACCCACCCATGATTCTCTTCTATTCTTTATGAACAGGTCCGGCCACTTTCTCTATGTAATAACTATTGCCCTTTGGGTTATGCTAAGAAGAAAATAGAAGGGAAGCCATTTTGTTGTTATGACTGTCTTCATTGTCCAGAAAGGAAGATTTCAAATCTAATAGGTGAGTGATTAACAATGAGTGATGAAGATTTTACAGATGTATTGATATTAGGTACTGTAAATATTCACTTCTATGCAGACAAAACATCCTCACAGTTGATAGATGCAGTGTAAGTGTATAATATGATATGAATACAGATCTTAACACCATTTTGACACAGTGGAAAGATTTCTATTTTCTCTGGGCAGCTCACATCATGGCAGTGGTGGGATGCTGAGATATTTGATATTCAGGCTGTGCAGAGATTGAGATCAAATCCATATTAACTATTTCAGAAGACCAACTTCAACAGTTCAAGCTGTCATGTCATTCCATGAAAAAGCTGTGTGTGTTAGGACGATCTAGAGAAGAGATAATTTTGTGCTTTTGCAAACCAGAAGCCACTTTTGGAGATAAAATCATATGGTCGCCACAACTTTATTTGGCATTTCCATGTTGAATTAAACAATCTGATTGACTGTAAAAAAAAATGGCACAATGGAATTAGAAAGAAATATTTATGGAAATCCTTCTAATGTGGGTAGAAGAAGGACAGAGGAGAACTGCAGAATTAGCAGCAAAGTGAATAGCTGCATTTAGAGTGGTAATGAGTGCACCGATGGAAGACTAAAAGACCAGATTAGGACATGTTCCATGAAGAATGTCTATTTATGGGTCCCTAAGAGTTAACACCAGCTTGACTGCACATCATCAATAATTAATGTCACTTCATTGTACAAGGACATGGCAATAAATCAGTGGGAAATAATCCTTATTTCTCAGAGATCTAGGATAACTTTTTCTGTGGAGGAAAACCACATGTCATGAACAAGCCTTCCTTTTTCATGCATCCTTCCCCTTTGTATTTGCAATGTCATGTTCGCTCCCTCCCGTGCCGCGTGGGCGCGCATGCGCAGTAACAAAAAATCTGGGAAAAAAAAAAGCCCCCAAAAAAGATGGCAACCGCATGCACAGTGCCGGAAGTCGGCTTCTGGGCATGCTCAGAAGGAAAAAAATAAATAAAAAAATTCAAAAAGATGGCGGCCCCCATAGACCGGCACCGACCGATCCGGTTCAGTGACGTCATCGTGACGTCACCAGCGGGCCGCTGCCGGTTCAGGAGAGCCGGTCCGAACCAGGGGGAGCCCACCCCTGGTTTGAGGGGCTGGGAGATTATAGGATTCACTATCTTGCTCACAACAGGGATGATTACTTGTTAGAAAATTCTGTTTTATTTTGCCGCGTGGGTGCGCCCCGTGAGCATGCTTTGCGGGGCCGGCTGTGCATGCGCAGTGCCGAAAAATCAAGCAAAAAGCCCCCCCAAAAAAGCTGAGAACAAGATGGCGGTGCATGCGCAGTGCCGAAAACTCGGCGTCTGCACATGCGCAGAAGAAAAAATCAGCAAAAAATTCCCAAAAATTAAAAAAAAAATCAATTTCAAAAAAAAAAAAAGATGGCAGCCACCATGGACCAGCACCGACTGATCCGGTTCGGTGATGTCATCGTGACATCACCAGCGGGCCACTACCAGTTCAGGAGAACCAGTCCGAACCAGGAGGAACCCACCCCTGCTACAATGTAGGTGGAGTCCTCAAAAAGAACAGGTGGCTTTTCAATTTGCTATAAATGTTCTTACCATTCTTGTACTGCATATCTTGTCTATTTCAGACTTAGTGACACAAATAAAGGCACTCTGATTCTTATATCCATTTCTACATAGTGTCATCACCCACATTTTTTTATTCATGTCGTCTCAGTCATAATAAACAATTTGGTATAGTGGTTAAGGTATGGAAGTTGGAATAGAAAACCTAAGTTCCAGTCTTGCCTTGGCAGATCCTGGAGACCTTTTACTGGTCAATCCTTCTGAGATTTAATAAAATGGTCATAGTAAACAATTTGCAAAAAAAATAATAATTAAGAAGCTTCATCAATTTCTAAAGTCTGACTTTAAAACAAATACATGTAAATATTTAAATAATGTTTTATAATGCTAGTCTTATAGTTAGAATCTGTTTTCCAGTTTTACTCCTAATAGAATTTAACTTAAAAGAAAAGCTCATATGCTTATTGTGCCAGCAGTTACAGGGCTCAAGAGGTCAGACAGAGATAACAAAACTTCATGCTAGCCTCAGAGCAGGGCATTCATATTCTTTCAGTTTAATTTTAGAACAATTATGTTTCTAACCTGATTTTTTCCCTAGATATGGATGATTGTTTTTCATGTCCAGAAGATCAGTATCCAAACAAGGAACAGAATTCATGTCTTCCCAAAACTGTAACATTTCTGACATATGAGGAAACTTTGGGGTCCATCTTGGCCGTTTGTTCTCTTTCTTCCTCTTTTATCATAGTGTTGGTTCTGCGTATCTTCATTAAGTACCAGGATACTCCCATCGTCAAGGCCAACAACCGAAACCTCACCTACATCCTTCTCATTTCTCTCCTGCTTTCGTTCCTTTGTGCTTTACTATTTATTGGCAAACCTCATAAAGTGACCTGTCTCCTTCGCCAAAG
>QLTV01002021.1:189221-204272 GCA_003457575.1 Thermophis baileyi
TAATGGAAACATAATTATAAATTTAGAGATTTCCTATTGGCACATCTGGGAAAACCCGAATCTGAGAGTTCCGGGTTTTCCCCACCTAAAAGAAAGTCAAAGATCCATCCCCTCCACCCACAAGTCCATCACGTGGTCCAATCAATTCACCGTCCCAACTGGAGACAACCCCCAGTCACTCCCATCCAGGTGCAGGCCCAATGCCCTTTACTCCCAGAGAAAGGAATGTTGTTATGGCTAATCCTCCTCCACTCCTTGCAAACCCCCCTCCCATTTTCCCAGGCACTAAATGTGCCAGCCCTGAAGCTCCAACGGTAAAGATGGCTTCCACGGCTGACAGGAGATGAAAAGCCATATAATGCAAATATCACTCTAAATAAAGATGTAGTAAGATACCATGGGCATGCCAAGTCTTTTCCTCTTGGTCATCTAGGAGAATAGGCTGGTGGCCGTGAAAAGTATGACTACAAGGATGGCTTTGGCCAAAAGACCAGAAATGGCCATTGAGAAGATTACTCCAAAAGCAATTTGATGAAGGATAGTTGTCACTTTCTCAAGTTGCCCAATGGGCAAAGAACCATGCATGCTCCACAAAGCCAGCTTATGTCTCTAAGTATAAGACTAAACAAATGAGTAATCATCATTAAGGTTTTGGCACACTTCAGAATTAAAGATATTTGATAAAGTTTGGAGATATTCATGTATCCCATGTATGTAATTCTTTAACCCTTGTGATTCCCCTCCCCCAGTGTTGTACTTCCCAACCACAACCCCATGATTTTTCCCATATAAAAATTAAAACTAGAATGGAAAGTTTTGCATAATCTTCCATTAGCTCTTGCATATAAATGTCATCAAATACTTTGGCTGCCTAATAAAAAGAGAGGACACATTGAAAGGACATTGGGAAAGATTGAAGGCAAAAGGAGAAGCAGAAAAAGATGAGATAGTTAGATAGTGTCATTGATTCAATGAACCTGAATTTGGGCAACTTCTGGAAGATTGTGGAGATGAGTGGGGCCTGGTGTGCTATAGTCAATGGAGTTGCAAAGAATCAGGCACATTTGCAATGGTCTAAAAGCAGTTAGAGAACCACATTATCTATTCCTGGTTCTGAAGCAGTGGTTGCCTTATAGAATAGAATAGAATTCTTTATTGGCCAAGTGTGATTGGACACACAAGGAATTTGTCTTTGGTGCATATGCTCTCAGTGTACATAAAAAGACAAGATACATTCGTCAAGAATCATAAGGTACAACACATAATGATAGTCATAAGGTGCAAATAAGCAATCAGGAAACAATCAATATCAATATAAGTCATAAGGATACAAGCAACCAAGTTACAGTCATGCAGTCATAAGTGGGAGGAGCTGGGTGATAGGAATGATGAGAAGACTAATAGTAATAGTAATGCAGCCTTAGTGAATAGTTTGACAGTGTTGAGGGAATTATTTGTTTAGTAGAGTGATGGCATTCGGGGAAAAACTGTTCTTGTGTCTAGTTGTTTTGTTGTGCAGTGCTTTATAGCGTCATTTTGAGGGTAGGAGTTGAAACAATTTATATTGGTAAGAGGTCAATCTGATATTGCTGAACTGCCCTCAGACCAATTACAGGAATAGATGTTGGTCTGTTGTCTCCTTATGGATCAGCTAACCAGGTGAAATCAGCGGACTCTTCCAGGCTGTGAAATCCAACCAAGCCAAGCTGCTTTAGGTTCCACAGTACTTGCTTAATTTACAAAGGCAACATACTGAAGGGGTTTATCCAGTTTCTGTAAACCCAGCAACATCTATGGGATCATGCCGTAGGTCTAACTCCTTGGAGGTCCCTTTAAGTGCATTGGATAAGGTTCAGTCTTAGCAAGGAAGGGGCCAGTGATAAACAGTGCTAAGTTTTGTTCTGGGAATGAGCAAAACTGCAGGCAAGTTTCAATGAGGAAGAAAACTGGGCCCAGAAATCAGTGTTTTTGAGGGGAATCATTAAGCCAAACTTCAAAAACAAATCAGGTGAGTTTCAAAGAATATAAACCGTAGGACCAGTTATGGTGACCAGGCCATAAATAGGTCCAGTTTGCCTGGACTAAACTATGTACTGTATATGTTTGATTGTTTGTTTCCTTTATTTTTCATGGACTTAATATGGACTCTTCACTGTTATAAATACAAATGTTGCAAATAATTTGCATTTTCATGCCTGCATTTATTTCTCTTTTTCATCCTTGCTGCTTTGAGATTTCTGTCAAATCACATTATTGCTTGGTGTCAACCATAGACTTTTTTCTTTTTTTTTTTTTTGAGACATGACAAACAAAGTACTTCTTCTTGTTCAAGGTCCCCTTGGGCCTTGAGTTGTTGATTATCTCAAATATAATAATTAGTATATCCATGATTGAGGAGACATTGAGACATCTGAAATGGTTCAAGAACTGTTAATACCCTGCATTGTTCTCATCTGAAATTAGCCACTGCTTGACCACACATAGTTTGTCTAAAAAATCCGAGCATCCCAGGCTCCCCACCCATAAACACACACAATGACACACCATCTACAACCACACACCAAGTAGTTTCTTGGGTCTTAAACTCACATTTTGCAACGAAAGTTAATGAGAAGTATTATATGCATTATATAATGAATTGCTTCCTTCTGTGTGGTGTGTCCACAGCCTTCCTGTCAATTCTCTATTTACAAGTGATGGGTAACATTTCTCGCGGTAAATGCAGTATTGCAGAACCTCTGCCTATTCTTCACAAGCAATACCAATCAGGGGACGTCAACATTGCTGGCATCCTGTCCCAGTTTTTCCTCTTTTATATGATGATGGACTTCAAGACACCTCCATCTAACAACCTCTTTGAGAATACTTTGTAAGTATTCAGTCATTCAGTCATACATACAGTATATGTAAAGTAGACCTGGAGGTGAGTGGGTGAAAGAGCATGGTCTGAATTGTGTTATGCATACCATATACTCAAATATGTGCTAATGTCTCACACTGAGTGCATTGTCTGGTCTTGAAGCATCTATAGCACATAAAACAATGGCTTGTTATAGGTGTTATATATGTATATACTGTATGCATTGGCTTTGCATGTGCATAATGATTGTATGGGCTTTACACTTTCCATAATTTTGTTGCATTTCTGTTTGACTGATGTAGGTTCATCATCACATGCCAAAGAAAGAATGTTAGATAATGTATATTTATTTTTGTTCCCTAACAGTGCCCTAATTTTGCCATGTAAATCCTTCCAGAGAAAGATGGAATTGAAGAAAAGCTGGGCACAGAACTGCATTATAGATCTCTTTAGCAACTGTCATAAAAATTATGCCCAACAGATTTATTTTATTTTTATTTATTTTATAAAATTTATATGCCGCCCAACTCCCGAAGGACTCTGATTGATGCTTTCTTTAGCTTCCCTGGTCAATAATGAAGGCAACACTGACATATTAATTGCTAGAAAAAAAAATTGGGGAGTGGGATTTCCAGAGTTAAGAGGAAGAAACCTAGTTAATCTGATTGCCACTATACTGTATATATCCAATAAAGTGCTTTGATAATTTTAACAGCTTAAATAAATGGTATGGATCAAACTTGTTCCTTCTCACTTATATAGACTAAACCAACTTCTTGCATACAGTATGTAGACAGGATCAACTCCTTATATTATATTTGAAAGGAAGGGCAAAATAGACAACATATTCTGCATGAAACGTGTTACAGCAGATCATGTCCCTCTCTTTTCAGAGTCCTAACTCAGATTTACCAACATATCCTGGCTTTAGTATTTGCTGTTAAGGAGATCAATACTAATCCTCAGATTTTATCCAATGTTACACTGGGTTTTCAAATCTATAACAGTCAGTTCGCTTCAAAACAGATATACCATGCCACAATGAAACTCCTTTCCTCAAAAGACAGATTAATCCCCAATTACAACTGTGACATCCAGAAATATCCAGTAGCAATAATTGGAGGACCTAACACTGAAGTATGTGTTCATGTGGCCGCCATTCTGCACATCTACAAGTTTCCTCAGGTAACCCTGTATGTGGAGTATGAAATCAATCTGGTTAAATCCTCACTCCTTTTAAAAAAAAATTATAAACAGTGAAATCAATAGGCTTATTTGTTACTTCAAACATTTTGAAATATATGAAACATGCTTTCTAATGCTGGCTTCTTCAATTGCATGGGTAATAACATGTGTTATTCCTACTATGATTTGATTGCTTATTTGTACCCGGACTATCATTAAGTGTTGTACTTTGAGATTCTTGACGAACTTATCTTTTCTTTTATGTACACTGAGAGCATATGCACCAAGATAAATTCCTTGTGTGTCCAATCACACTTGACCAATAAAAAATTCTATTCTATTCTATTCTATTCTATTCTATTCTATTCTATTCTATTCTATTCTATTCTATTCTATTCTATTCTATTCTATTCTATTCTATTCTATTCTATTCTATGTGGATGAAGAGCCTCATGCACATTAACTAGATGATAAAGTTCTTGGTGCACCAAATATTCCTGGCTGGATTCACTGAATGTGGTTAATAACTAAATCAGCACCTTTTCTGAGTTCATCCAATAGACAGTATTCAATGTCTGGATTTATACAGCACAGAAAGCCAAAAAGATACCTAAGCGAGATTAAGACTAGCAAAGATTGGGTAAATTGTACACAAGGAACCTTAAAAATGTATACTTGAAAGTGTTGGAGGAACTCAACTGCCAAATCTAAAAATATGAAATGGAACTTAACTTTTGCTTCATGCACTATGATTGGGGGAAAAAATATTGACTAATTTTTTTTAAAAAAAATCAAAGCTTGTCTCCTTTCTTAATTCTTCTGCATATTCGACAGTTGATGTATGGCTCTGCTCCAGTGACAAATAAGGACAAACAGGCTGGTTTCTATCACCAAATGTTTCCATATATGGACGTTCAATATAAGGGTATTCTCCAACTATTGCAGCATTTTAAATGGACATGGATTGGGGTCGTATCTGTAAATAATGACAATGGGGAGAAGTTTGTACAAAATGTGATACCAATGTTTTCCCAGAGTGGAATCTGCTTTGATTTCATTGAAAGATTCCCATTTGTTTCTTATTCGACTGATATTGCCAATACGGTGAAAGAAGGGATGCAAATATACAGGATTGTCATGAACAGCACAGTCAATTCAGTGTTAATTCAAGGTGAAATTGAGGTAATGATAATTTTGAGAATGCTTCCCTCAATGTTAAAATTTGAAGAGATGTCATTACAAGGAAATAGTAAAATCTGGATTATGACAGCGCAGATGGATTTCACCTCTCTTCCTTTCCAGAGGTGGGAAGACCTAGATTTTCTTCATGGTGCTCTTTCCTTTGCAGTTCATTCAAGAGAGGTTCTAGGGTTTCGGGAATTTCTTAAGACAAGAAAACCAAACTTTAATGAAGAAGATGACTTTATTAGGGTTTTTTGGATGGAGGCATTTGAATGTGTGTTTTCAGGCTCCATGGTTGATGAGAAAACCAACAATATGGACAGTCAACCTATTTGCACTGGTGATGAGAAGATAGAGACCCTTCCTGTATCCGTTTTCGAAATGGACATGACTGGCCACAGCTATAGCATCTACAATGGCGTCTATATTTTGGCACAAGCATTACATGTTGCTCTTTCAACAACCTTCAAACACAGAAGAAGAATAGGCAAAGTAGGACTTACTGAACTTCTCAGACTACATCCATGGAAGGTAATGTCTCAAGTGATATGGCTTTTTTCTCTCCATTATGTTAATATATCTCAGACACAGAAGAAAGGCTGGTCCAGTGTTGCAATGCATAAATTAGCATGCTTTTTTTTAATACTGTTTCTTTTTCCCCCCTTTATTCTTTGTTTTCATTTTGTAGCTCAATCAAATAGTAAGAAGCCTCTCATTCAATAATACTGCGGGAGAAACATTATCTTTCAACCAAAATGAAGAACTAAATGCTGGATTTGATGTCATCAATTGGGTCACATTCCCAAACAAATCCTTTTTGAAAGTCAAAGTTGGTGGAATACATTCTATGACTTCCCAAGAGGACATATTACTAATTAATGAATAAACCATNNCCTCCAAGTATAAAAAAAAATCTCAGAAGTGATTTAATAACACAACCATGAAAACAAAGCTTTTATATAGTTATATAGTGTTGAAAAGTGGAACAAATTATTTGTAACCAATATAAATCCAAAAATTAGGATAAATTCCTGGACCTATTCAATGAAGACCTCTACAATACATAAACCATATCATTATGCAATATACCTTAAATCACAGCAGTAATCAGTATCTAACAGACCTTGGTTGATGATCATACACACTAAGCCAAGTTTGGCTTAGTAGTTATTTACTGGAATAATGGAAAATCTGAAGGCTGTAGGAACTTGAAATAATTTCCACAAAGAAAACATAGGGTAAACTGTTCCATTGCCAATGTAATGACATGCAATAACAATAGCCCTTAGAATTATATGCCGCTTCACAGTGCTTTATCGCCCTCTCTAAGCGGTTTACAGAGTCAGCATATTGCCTCATTTTACCGACCTCGGAAGGATGTCAAGTCAACCTTGAGCCTGGTGAACTTTGGACTGTCAAATTACAGGCAGCCGGCAGTCAGCAGAAGTAGCCTGCAGTACTGCATTCTAACCACTGCGCCACCGCAGCTCTTTATAGATAGATAGATAAATAAATATATACTTGGATACATCATACATGTATTCACAGATGTATTCCGCAGAATATGAGCTTGATTCAAGGAGGTTTTGTGCCTTGGCATCATTAAAAATACACAAAAAAGATAATGAGTGGGAGCTCTATAAAACTGTCGCATTTTCCTCTCCTTGTTTCTTTTCACTGACATCACTCACAAGGCTTCCCAATAAACCTGATACTAAGTGGGAGCTTTGTAGACAATAACTATCAATACACAGTCTTGGAAAATGCAAAGCATTCTCTTCTATCCTTTTTGAACAGGTCCGGCCACTTTCTCTATGTAATAACTATTGCCCTTTGGGTTATGCTAAGACCAAAATAGAAGGGAGGCCATTTTGTTGTTATAAGTGTCTTCACTGTCCAGAAGGGAAGATTTCCAATCTGAAAGGTGAGTGATGAAAGATAAGCGATTCAGTTTCCACATATACTGATACTGGTTGCTGTAGATATTCATTTCTAGATATTCTTTTTCACAGTTTACAGATGCGGTGTAAGTGTATACTCTGATATGACTACAGATCTTAACTCTATTTTGTCATGTAGGGAAAAAGGTCTCCATTTATTTTCTGCAGGTGATGACATAATGGCAATGGTGGGATGTTGAGCTATTTGATATCCAGGCTGTGTACAGACTGAACTCAAATCCATAATAACTGCTTCACAATACACAAGAGCACCAACCCATCTGCAACATTTTCAAGCTATCATGTCTTCCCAGGAAAAGGGAGTGTGTTCAGATGGTGCAGAGAGGAAACCACAAGCCACTTTTGGATATAAAATCCTATCCTCCCCTCTGTCCTATTTGACATTTCTAAGTTGAAATATGCAATGTGAATGATTATTTTAAAAAATGACACAATGTAAACAGAAATATTTATGGAAGTCATTCCTTCCTTTACCATCCCAGAAGCATGTTTGGTTAAAAAAGGAGTAATCCTCCAGAATTTGCTTTCCCGCCCCCCCCTCATGCAAACAGAAATTGGAAAAAAAATGTACAAAGTAAAATCTTTCTGTCCTTCCTCTTAAATGAAATGGGGTGGGAGAATAACATTTAAATTTCCCCACCTATATTTAATTATGAGTGACAGGCATCATATTCAAGGAAATACAGGATAATCAAGGAATTGTTAACAGTCCTCCTTTCAATTTTAATTTCTGCAAAAGTGGACCAATTTAAAGGACTACATCACTCCCCTGGTGTTTTGAATGAAGATATTGATGTGTATTCTACCTTTTAAGCTCTATCATCAACCATAACAGACCAACCAGTCAAGAAATATGCTGCAAAAAATCCCCGTGGAGAACTGTAAAGCCTAGAAACTTGAAACTTGGCATGTATGTTCCTCTTGGCTTCTAGGTGCTTGCTAAGAAAGGATTTTTTGAAATCATCATCAGATCATTAGTATTTCTTATACAGTATTATATTAACATGCTCTGATGCTAAGGAGTTAGACCACTGGTGGGTTGCTCCCGGTTCGGGAGCAGAAGCGTCGCGCGCGTGCGAGTGCACGCGTGAACCAGTAGCAACGGGTTTTAGAACCAACTACTGAGTTAGACGTTCTACTCCCCCTCCCCACCTGAAAAGAACTCTGGTGCAACTGCCAGTTGCCTTATATTAACACGCTCTGATGCTACCCCTTCACTAAACCTATAAGCTTTAACTGTCAATGTAACAAGCCCGATCATAACTTCTCATTAATTTTCAAGCTTTAACTGTCAATTTATCAAGCCCGATCACATAGTTTCATAGCAAAGCTATGAATCCAGCTACTAGTTTATTAATAAAGGAGAATATTTGTAACTCAGTGTTGAAATGAGGGACCCTTGGTGCTCTCTGAGCTTGCTTGTTTTCTTGCAGGCATTTCATTACCCAAACTAGGTAACATCATCAATTCGAGTAAGGAGTGCTGTATTAGGTTGAGTGGTCAGGGACTTTTTGATAAAGTTGCATGGATATGAAGAAGAAGAAAGAATTTCACTGCCATAGATTAACTCCAAAGTTAACATCAGACCAACAATCAAGTAAACAATACCACAATCAAGAAACTGCCAAAGAAGTAAACAGCTCAACCAAAGAATCTCTAAGGTCACCCCACCCAACACTGACAGGACAAGCTATTAGAATATAGACTGACAGTAAACAACACTCCTTACTAGCACTGATGATGTTACCTAGTTTGGGTAATGAATTGTCTTCATGAAAACAAGCAAGCTCAGAGAGCACCAAGGACCCTTCAGTATATTGATTGCTACTTGCCTATTTACAAGAATCTTGCCAGACTTGCACTCACTACAGAATGACCAGATTAGCTTAATTTAAAAGACATACTCATATGCTTATTAGTTCCCTATAACAGCAGTTACAGGCTCAAGACATCAAACTGAAATAACAAAACTTTATGGTCTCCTCACAGCAGTGCATTCAGATTCTTTCAGCTAAATTTCAGAACAATCATGTTGTAACCTGTTTCTTTTTTCCTAGATATGGATGACTGTTTTCTATGTCCAGAAGATCAGTATCCAAACAAGGAGCAGAATTCATGCCTTCCAAAAAATTTAACCTTCCTAACATATGAAGAATTACTGGGGACCATCTTAACCATTTGTTCTCTTTTGTCTTCTTTTATTGTATTGCTGGTTCTGGGTATCTTCATTAAGTACCAGGATACTCCCATCGTCAAGGCCAACAACCGAAACCTCACCTACATCCTTCTCATTTCTCTCCTGCTTTCGTTCCTTTGTGCTTTACTATTTATTGGCAAACCTCATAAAGTGACCTGCTATGAGGAAATGGGTGGGGAAAAGATTGGCCATTTCCATTGTATTTTTCTGCTCTTTCATTCAAATAGTTCTTTGTACTGTTTGGCTGTTGACTTTTCCTCCATTCCCTGATTTCAACATGCACTTAATGGCAGAAGAAATTATTCTGGAATGTAATGAAAACTCCTTTGTCATGTTCTACTGTGTCTTGGGCTTTATGGGCCTCCTAGCCCTTGTCAGCTTTAGTGTAGCTTTCTTTGCCAGGAAATTACCAGACTCTTTTAACGAAGCCAAATTTATCACCTTCAGCATGTTGATTTTCTGCAGTGTTTGGCTCTCCTTTGTTCCTAGCTATCTTACTACAGGGGGCAAACATATGGTGGCTGTTGAGATCTTCTCCATTATAACATCCAGTGGGGGGCTCCTTGTGTGCATCTTTTTCCCTAAATGCTATATCCTCACACTGAAGCCTGAATTGAATAGCAAGCAACATCTAAGACAAAGAAATAATTGAACAACTCTATTACCTGTTTTTAATTTAGCCATACAAAAGCAGTAAGGCCCCAAAGTGAAGATATACAAACCTTTCCCATTTTTACCTGAGGAACAATAATCATCTTAACTTAGCCTACATACTATTTTGGGGGTATATGTACTGTCTTAAAGCCTATATTTTCCTTACCCTTAATTTCCTTCTTTTAGGAATGTTTTAAAATTCTTAACAATACTCTTATCAGCACGTTATATAGTTTTCTTTGTCTGTGAGGTAACGTGTTTCTAGAAAGGGTTGTTATTAGCATAATGTCTCAAAGTTCTATTTTCAGCAAAAGGATTTATCAGATGTCCTTCTGTTTTTCAATTAATGAAACGTGGAAAGGATTGCTTTTTTGGGGGGGGGACTTGGCCTGTGTAAACCTGGAATAGCAGGTGATGATAGGAAATAAGAGCTGAATGCATCTTCCCTCATATGATTTCAGGACTTTTCTGTTGCTGTCTTTTAGTATTCTGAGACAAATAGCAAAGGCAAGTGCTAGAATATTATTGATTATTTAAAAAATTAAACTATGTAGAATGAATGGAATACAGAATGAAGACTCCTTTGGCCTTCTGTTGATACAAAAAATACTAAAATGTGACAGTGCTGTATTTTCAAATGATTAACAAGAGAAAACAACTCCCTACAAGAATCTCCTAGAGCAGGGGTGTCAAACTGAAGACCCCCGGGGCCGCCCTGGAAACAGCAAAGGACTGGCCCGTGGTGCCTCTTCCAGCAAAAAAGGAGCTCGGGAGGGCAGCCGTTCCAGGCTTTGTTTTCGGCTGCGACGGTCTCCTGCAGCCCTCTGCCAGCGAAAACAGAGCTCCGTTTTCACTGGCAGAGCACTAGGGCCACCACAGCCACCCCCGACATGAGTGACATCATGCTGGCCACACCCCCTGGCCCACCCTGGGTCAAACACAACCTTGATGCGGCCCTCAATGAAATCGAGTTTGACACCCCTGTCCTAGACCATCTTCATTGCAAAATCTTTCTGAACTTTTTCACCTGTGGAACACCATGCAGACTTCTCTCTTTGACCTGGTTTAATGTCATGCCATCTGCAATGTTGGCAAGGAAATATAATACAGCTGTTGCAGAGCAAATTTGACTGGTGAATTGAAACAACCAAAGATTCCAGCCAATATGTTCTTTTGATGTCCTTTCTATTGCAACCTTTATAACTCCATTCTCTGACAGGAATCCCACATTTTCTCTTTCATACACACACATACATACCCACACATATCTACATGCCTACAAATATATATGATTTCTTATTGAAAGAATATCATATTAAGAAGGTGGTGTTAAAATGGGAGGAATTAAAATTGTCACTGTGGGGGAGATATTGCTGCAAAATGAATAACTGCTGAGGTGAAGATTGGAAGCCACTTTTTAAAAGCTTCTTTTCATATTTTTTAACATACTGTAGTGTTCTTTTGCATTTTAAGAATGTGCCTTTATTTCCATTTGTGAGATAAAGGTACATTGTTAAAAAAAAGAAAGAGGGGGATGCTGGTGAAGGAAAAATATCTAACCTTTGCCTTTAAAAACATCTAATCCTTATATTCCATAAGAAATGGTTTTGGCCTATTCAAAATTCCTTCAGATCCATTCATTAGGCAAGAGTCCTTCAAAACCTAGGGTGTAACTAAGTGATTTCCACTAAGAAGGCTGGAATTCATTTGAAAGATAAAACCACCAAGTTGAGCATTATTTTATATCAGTCACATGCTATTTCTTCTTGAGTTTTAACTGAGTTTGGAATTCTAGAAACACATGCCTTAGAAAATGAATTAAATGTCTTCTGGTGGCTCTTTGTCCTTATAAACTCATTCTTGAAAACCATAGAGTAGCTGTGTTCTTTTAGTCTATTTGGTATACCCAGAAATGATAGACAACCCATTGAATCTACATGCAGGCTGCAATATGCTTTGGAAATACGTGATTTGATTTGTTGCTTTGAAGCAATTGCTTCCTTAACTGCTTCAGTTGGGTGACTCATAAAATTGTACAGTCAGAACTGCCTTCTTAAGCAAAATATACATTTCCAGATAAATTGAAGTTAATCTGGCCATTACAGACAAAAAAAAAAAAAAAACCCGCCACTGCCAAGGAACTGACCAATCCATATATAGAGATGCCAATTTGAGATTCATCATTGCATTCCAATGCAATTTCTTCTGATATGGAAGTGTTGTCACCCTCTGGGAATGGAACCGGTAGCGACCCATGCCTGCCACACCCCCGAACTGGTTCTCTCGGTGCCGCCATAGGCGCCGCCATCTTGTTTTTTGCTTCTGCGCATGTACAGATGCTTTTTTTAAGCACCGTGCATGCATGAAGCATGCGCGCCTGCGCGGTGCATCACTGAGCAAACCGGCAGTGAAGAAAAGCAGAACCCACCCCTGATTGCTGTAGTATCCTATGACTATCACTGAATGTTATATCTATGATTTATGATCATTGTATTTTATGATTATGATTATCACTTTTTGCTTGTATTTACACTGAGAGCTTATGCACCAGAGACAAATTCCTTGTGTGTGTCCAATCACACTTGACCAATAAACAATAAAGAAATAATTATGTATCAGGTGAACCAGGTGAAATCAACTGACTCTTCCAGCCTATGAAATCCAACCAAGCCCTTTCAGGATCCCAAAGTACTTGCACAATTGGAAAAAGGCAACATGCTGAAGGCATTTAGTTCAGTGTTTGTAAGACCCAGCAACTTCTGTGGTGTGGTGCTGTAAGTCCAACTCCTTGAAGAAACCTATTAGGAGATTGTTGCTGGGGAATCACCCTGGATAGCCTCTTGTCCAATGGGGGGGAGTGCAGTTGTGAACAGCCTGGCTTCAGAGAAGTTTGTCCCTGGGATGAGGAAAACAGTTGAGATTGTTGAAGAACAGAAGAACAGAAGTAGGTCTGGGGTTGATCATCATAAGAACTTTGCAAAATCCTCAAGCCAAACTATATAAAAACAAAGCCTATAACCCAGTTTCAAGGAACACAATACCATGAGATAGCAATAGCACTTAGACTTATATATCACTTTACAGTGCTTTACAGCCCTCTCTAAGCGGTTCACAGAGTCAGCATATTGCCCCCAACAATCTGGGTCCTCATTTTACCCACCTCGGAAGGATCGAAGGCTGAGTCAACCTTGAGCTGGTGAGATTTGAACCGCCGAACTGCAGCTAGCAGTCAACTGAAGTAGCCTGCAGTACTGCATTCTAACCACTGTGCCACCTCGGCTCAGTTATGGAGTGGCACAAATGACACCACTTTGCCAGGACACAAAAAAATATTGATTGATTGCAATTATTTCATATAGACTTCACAAGGTTTTCTCTTCACTGTTATAAATACAAATGTTGCAAATAACTTGGAATTTCATGCCTGCATTTTCCCCCATCTTTTTCATCCTTGCTGTTTGGCAGCTTGCCATCAAATCCCATTATCACTTGGTATCAACCAGAGACAATTTTTTTTTTGAGTTGGTGATTATAATAATTAGTAGAAGCATGACAGACATGGAGAAACCCCAAATGGATCAAACATTGTTTATATAAGCCCCTAAACCATTCCCATCTGCAATTACAGCTAGGCACTGCTTGATCACACTTGGTCTTTATCTCGAAATCTCAGATTTCTAACCTCTCCATACGCACACCCACACCCAAACACACACAAAACATAAAGACAAGCACAAATACAGAAACACACACCAAGATTTCTTTGGAACATAAGCTAAAACTCTAGAAGGAATTTAAAAAGTGGAGAAAAGTGGTATGCATTCCTGAATGAATTGTTTTCTTCTATGTGTTGTGTCCATAACATTTCTGTCAATGCTTTGTCCACAAGGAATGTGTCACATTTTTCATAGTAAATGCAGCACTACAGATCCTCTGCCTATTCTCCACAAGCAATACCAGTCAGGGGACATCTGCTTTGCTAGCATCATTTCTCAGATCTTCCTGTTTTATATGATGATGGACTTTAAGACACCTCCTTCTAGCAACCCCCTTGAGGAAAGTATGTAAGTATTGAGTTATGGCCAGAGAAATATATGTAAAATAAACCTGAAGGTGAGTGAGTGAAAGGGCATTGTATGAATTGTATTATGCATATGATATACTTACATGTGTGCTGATATTTTGCATCAAATTCACCATGTAGGCTTGAGACATCTGTAGAGCATGAAATAATTGCTGGTTGTATGTGTTATATTTGTATATGTACAGTGGCCCTGCATATGCATAATGATTTTATGGACTTTGCACTTTCTATATATTTCTTGCCTTTATCTGCTTGATTGATGTAGGTCATCAAATGCCAAGCAATGTATATAAAACAAAGTATATTTATTTTTGTCCAGGTTCACACACTCCCAAAAATGTTGCCAGCATTAAATTTCACCTCTAGAAGAAAAAGTCTTTTCTTTGGAGATGGTGTACCATATACTTATTTTAGTTTTATTTTTATACCCCCAAATTTATGCAAATTTTAATTCCTCTATCAATAGCAATAGCAATAGCAGTTAGACTTATATACCGCTTCATAGTGCTTTACAGCCCTCTCTAAGCGGTTTACAGAGTTAGCATATTGCCCCCAACAATCTGGGTCCTCATATCCTGGGTCTTTAAAGATCCTCCACAAACATAACATTAAGACAACATTCTGCACAAACCGTAAAATATCCTCCATCCTAAGAAACCCCAAAGACCAAATTGAATTAGAAAACCAAGGAGTATATGAAATCCCTTGCACCGCCTGCCCCACCACTTACATCGGACAAACCAACAGAAGAATAAGTGCACGCATAGAAGAACATAAGAATTCAATCAAAAAAGAGGAACCAACTTCTTCCCTAGTCCAACATCTCAAAGCCACAGGACACAACATTAACTTTAAAGAAACCAGAACTATTGCCAAAACAGAACACTTTTACAACAGAATAATCAGAGAAGCCATAGAGATAGAAAAA
>QLTV01002021.1:217943-233054 GCA_003457575.1 Thermophis baileyi
GTTGTTTTGTTGTGCAGTGCTTTATAGCGTCATTTTGAGGGTAGGAGTTGAAACAATTTATACTGGTAAGAGGTCAATCTGATATTGCTGAACTGCCCTCAGACCAATTGTTGTTGGTCTGTTGTCTCCTTATGGATCAGCTAACCAGGTGAAATCAGCGGACTCTTCCAGGCTGTAAAATCCAACCAAGCCAAGCTGCTTTAGGTTCCAAAGTACTTGCATAATTTAAAAAAGGCAACATACTGAAGGGGTTTATCCAGTTTCTGTAAACCCAGCAACATCTATGGGATCATGCCGTAGGTCTAACTCCTTGGAGGTCCCTTTAAGTGCATTGGATAAGGTTCAGTCTTAGCAAGGAAGGGGCCAGTGATAAACAGTGCTAAGTTTTGTTCTGGGAATGAGCAAAACTGCAGGCAAGTTTCAATGAGGAAGAAAACTGGGCCCAGAAATCAGTGTTTTTGAGGGGAATCATTAAGCCAAACTTCAAAAACAAATCAGGTGAGTTTCAAAGAATATAAACCGTAGGACCAGTTATGGTGACCAGGCCATAAATAGGTCCAGTTTGCCTGGACTAAACTATGTACTGTATATGTTTGATTGTTTGTTTCCTTTATTTTTCATGGACTTAATATGGACTCTTCACTGTTATAAATACAAATGTTGCAAATAATTTGGATTTTCATGCCTGCATTTATTTCTCTTTTTCATCCTTGCTGCTTTGAGGTTTCTGTCAAATCACATTATTGCTTGGTGTCAACCATAGACTTTTTTCTTTTTTTTTTGAGACATGACAAACAAAGTACTTCTTCTTGTTCAAGGTCCCCTTGGGCCTTGAGTTGTTGATTATCTCAAATGTAATAATTAGTATAACCATGACTCAGGAGACATTGAGACATCTGAAATGGATCAAGAACTGTTAATACCCTGCATTGTTCTCATCTGAAATTAGCCACTGCTTGACCACACATAGTTTGTCTAAAAAATCCGAGCATCCCAGCAGATGAGATAGTTAGATAGTGTCATTGATTCAATGAACCTGAATTTGGGCAAATTCTGGAAGACTGTGGAGATGAGTGTGCTATAGTCAATGGAGTTGCAAAGAATCAGGCACATTTGCAATGGTCTAAAAGCAGTTAGAGAACCACATTATCTATTCCTGGTTCTGAAGCAGTGGTTGCCTTATAGAATAGAATAGAATTCTTTATTGGCCAAGTGTGATTGGACACACAAGGAATTTGTCTTTGGTGCATTTGCTCTCAGTGTACATAAAAAGACAAGATACATTCATCAAGAATCATAAGGTAAACACATAATGACAGTCATAGGGTGCAAATAAGCAATCAGGAAGCAATCAATATCAATATAAGTCATAAGGATACAAGCAACCAAGTTACAGTCATGCAGTCATAAGTGGGAGGAGATGGGTGATAGGAATGATGAGAAGACTAATAGTAATAGTAATGCAGCCTTAGTGAATAGTTTGACAGTGTTGAGCGAATTATTTGCTTAGCAGAGTGATGGCATTCAAGAAAAACTGTTCTTGTGTCTAATTGTTCTGGTGTGCAGTGCTCTATAGCCTTGTTTTGAGGGTAGGAGTTGAAACAATTTATGTCCAGGATGTGAGGGGTCTGTAAATATTTTCACAGCCCTCTTTTTGGCTCATGCAGTATACAGGTCCTCAATGGAAGGCAGGTTGGTAGTAATTGTTTTTTCTGCAGTTCTAATTATCCTCTGAAGTCTGTGTCTGTCTTGTTGGGTTACAGTATACTTTCTCACCTAATCCAATGAACGTTAGATTCATAAAAGTATGACTGTACAGGTTGCAAACCATGCAGCAAATATTTAAGCATAAACAATGCCAAAACATCATGCTCTGAAGATGTTACCTAGTTTGGATAATGAAATGTCTGGGAGTTGTTTTGTTGTGCAGTGCTTTATAGCGTCATTTTGAGGGTAGGAGTTGAAACAATTTATACTGGTAAGAGGTCAATCTGATATTGCTGAACTGCCCTCAGACCAATTGTTGTTGGTCTGTTGTCTCCTTATGGATCAGCTAACCAGGTGAAATCAGCGGACTCTTCCAGGCTGTAAAATCCAACCAAGCCAAGCTGCTTTAGGTTCCAAAGTACTTGCATAATTTAAAAAAGGCAACATACTGAAGGGGTTTATCCAGTTTCTGTAAACCCAGCAACATCTATGGGATCATGCCGTAGGTCTAACTCCTTGGAGGTCCCTTTAAGTGCATTGGATAAGGTTCAGTCTTAGCAAGGAAGGGGCCAGTGATAAACAGTGCTAAGTTTTGTTCTGGGAATGAGCAAAACTGCAGGCAAGTTTCAATGAGGAAGAAAACTGGGCCCAGAAATCAGTGTTTTTGAGGGGAATCATTAAGCCAAACTTCAAAAACAAATCAGGTGAGTTTCAAAGAATATAAACCGTAGGACCAGTTATGGTGACCAGGCCATAAATAGGTCCAGTTTGCCTGGACTAAACTATGTACTGTATATGTTTGATTGTTTGTTTCCTTTATTTTTCATGGACTTAATATGGACTCTTCACTGTTATAAATACAAATGTTGCAAATAATTTGCATTTTCATGCCTGCATTTATTTCTCTTTTTCATCCTTGCTGCTTTGAGGTTTCTGTCAAATCACATTATTGCTTGGTGTCAACCATAGACTTTTTTCTTTTTTTTTTTGAGACATGACAAACAAAGTACTTCTTCTTGTTCAAGGTCCCCTTGGGCCTTGAGTTGTTGATTATCTCAAATGTAATAATTAGTATAACCATGACTCAGGAGACATTGAGACATCTGAAATGGATCAAGAACTGTTAATACCCTGCATTGTTCTCATCTGAAATTAGCCACTGCTTGACCACACATAGTTTGTCTAAAAAATCCGAGCATCCCAGGCTCCCCACCCATAAACACACACAATGACACACCATCTACAACCACACACCAAGTAGTTTCTTGGGTCTTAAACTCACATTTTGCAACGAAAGTTAATGAGAAGTATTATATGCATTATATAATGAATTGCTTCCTTCTGTGTGGTGTGTCCATAGCCTTCCTGTCAATTCTCTATTTACAAGTGATGTGTAACATTTCTCACGGTAAATGCAGTATTGCAGAACCTCTGCCTATTCTTCACAAGCAATACCAATCAGGGGACATCAACATTGCTGGCATCCTGTCTCAGTTTTTCCTCTTTTATATGATGACGGACTTCAAGACACCTCCATCTAACAACCTCTTTGAGAATACTTTGTACACATAATGACAGTCATAGGGTGCAAATAAGCAATCAGGAAGCAATCAATATCAATATAAGTCATAAGGATACAAGCAACCAAGTTACAGTCATGCAGTCATAAGTGGGAGGAGATGGGTGATAGGAATGATGAGAAGACTAATAGTAATAGTAATGCAGCCTTAGTGAATAGTTTGACAGTGTTGAGCGAATTATTTGTTTAGCAGAGTGATGGTGTTCGGGGAAAAACTGTTCTTGTGTCTAGTTGTTTTGGTGTGCAATGCTTTATAGCATCATTTTGAGGGTAGGAGTTGAAACAATTTATACTGGTAAGAGGTCAATCTGATATTGCTGAACTGCCCTCAGACCAATTGTTGTTGGTCTGTTGTCTCCTTATGGATCAGCTAACCAGGTGAAATCAGCGGACTCTTCCAGGCTGTAAAATCCAACCAAGCCAAGCTGCTTTAGGTTCCAAAGTACTTGCATAATTTAAAAAAGGCAACATACTGAAGGGGTTTATCCAGTTTCTGTAAACCCAGCAACATCTATGGGATCATGCCGTAGGTCTAACTCCTTGGAGGTCCCTTTAAGTGCATTGGATAAGGTTCAGTCTTGGCAAGGCAGGGGCCAGTGGTAAACAGTGCTAAGTCTTGTTCTGGGAAAGGGCAAAACTGCAGGCAAGTTTCAATGAGGAAGAAAACTGGGCCCAGAAATAAGTGTTTCTGAGGAGAATCATTAAGCCAAACTTCAAAAACAAATCAGGTGACTTTCAAAGAATATAAACCATAGGACCAGTTATGGTGACCAGGCCATAAATAGGTCCAGTTTGCCTGGACTAAACTATGTATATGTTTGTTTGATTGTTTGTTTCCTTTATTTTTCAGGAACTTAATATGTATTCTTCACTGTTATAAATTTATCCAGTTTCTGTAAACCCAGCAACATCTATGGGATCATGCCGTAGGTCTAACTCCTTGGAGGTCCCTTTAAGTGCATTGGATAAGGTTCAGTCTTAGCAAGGAAGGGGCCAGTGATAAACAGTGCTAAGTTTTGTTCTGGGAATGAGCAAAACTGCAGGCAAGTTTCAATGAGGAAGAAAACTGGGCCCAGAAATCAGTGTTTTTGAGGGGAATCATTAAGCCAAACTTCAAAAACAAATCAGGTGAGTTTCAAAGAATATAAACCGTAGGACCAGTTATGGTGACCAGGCCATAAATAGGTCCAGTTTGCCTGGACTAAACTATGTACTGTATATGTTTGATTGTTTGTTTCCTTTATTTTTCATGGACTTAATATGGACTCTTCACTGTTATAAATACAAATGTTGCAAATAATTTGGATTTTCATGCCTGCATTTATTTCTCTTTTTCATCCTTGCTGCTTTGAGGTTTCTGTCAAATCACATTATTGCTTGGTGTCAACCATAGACTTTTTTCTTTTTTTTTTTGAGACATGACAAACAAAGTACTTCTTCTTGTTCAAGGTCCCCTTGGGCCTTGAGTTGTTGATTATCTCAAATGTAATAATTAGTATAACCATGACTCAGGAGACATTGAGACATCTGAAATGGATCAAGAACTGTTAATACCCTGCATTGTTCTCATCTGAAATTAGCCACTGCTTGACCACACATAGTTTGTCTAAAAAATCCGAGCATCCCAGGCTCCCCACCCATAAACACACACAATGACACACCATCTACAACCACACACCAAGTAGTTTCTTGGGTCTTAAACTCACATTTTGCAACGAAAGTTAATGAGAAGTATTATATGCATTATATAATGAATTGCTTCCTTCTGTGTGGTGTGTCCATAGCCTTCCTGTCAATTCTCTATTTACAAGTGATGTGTAACATTTCTCACGGTAAATGCAGTATTGCAGAACCTCTGCCTATTCTTCACAAGCAATACCAATCAGGGGACATCAACATTGCTGGCATCCTGTCTCAGTTTTTCCTCTTTTATATGATGACGGACTTCAAGACACCTCCATCTAACAACCTCTTTGAGAATACTTTGTAAGTATTCAGTCATTCAGTCATACATACAGTGTATGTAAAGTAGACCTGAAGGTGAGTGGGTGAAAGAGCATTGCCTGAATTGGGTTATGCATACCATATACTCAAATATGTGCTAATGTCTCACACTGAATGCATTGTCTGGTCTTGAAGCATATATAGCACATAAAACAATGGCTTGTTATAGGTGTTATATATGTATATACTGTATGCATTGGCTTTGCATGTGCATAATGATTGTATGGGCTTTACACTTTCCATAATTTTGTTGCATTTATGTTTGACTGATGTAGGTCATTTTGAGGGTAGGAGTTGAAACAATTTATACTGGTAAGAGGTCAATCTGATATTGCTGAACTGCCCTCAGACCAATTGTTGTTGGTCTGTTGTCTCCTTATGGATCAGCTAACCAGGTGAAATCAGCGGACTCTTCCAGGCTGTAAAATCCAACCAAGCCAAGCTGCTTTAGGTTCCAAAGTACTTGCATAATTTAAAAAAGGCAACATACTGAAGGGGTTTATCCAGTTTCTGTAAACCCAGCAACATCTATGGGATCATGCCGTAGGTCTAACTCCTTGGAGGTCCCTTTAAGTGCATTGGATAAGGTTCAGTCTTGGCAAGGCAGGGGCCAGTGGTAAACAGTGCTAAGTCTTGTTCTGGGAAAGGGCAAAACTGCAGGCAAGTTTCAATGAGGAAGAAAACTGGGCCCAGAAATAAGTGTTTCTGAGGAGAATCATTAAGCCAAACTTCAAAAACAAATCAGGTGACTTTCAAAGAATATAAACCATAGGACCAGTTATGGTGACCAGGCCATAAATAGGTCCAGTTTGCCTGGACTAAACTATGTACTGTATATGTTTGATTGTTTGTTTCCTTTATTTTTCATGGACTTAATATGGACTCTTCACTGTTATAAATACAAATGTTGCAAATAATTTGCATTTTCATGCCTGCATTTATTTCTCTTTTTCATCCTTGCTTCTTCATATCCTGGCTTTAGTATTTGCTGTTAAGGAGATCAATACTAATCCTCAGATTTTATCCAATGTTACACTGGGTTTTCAAATCTATAACAGTCAGTTCGCTTCAAAACAGATATACCATGCCACAATGAAACTCCTTTCCTCAAAAGACAGATTAATCCCCAATTACAACTGTGACATCCAGAAATATCCAGTTAGGTCCTCCAATATCCAATTGGAGGACCTAACACTGAAGTATGTCTTCACATGGCCGACATTCTGGACATCTACAAGTTTCCTCAGGTAACCCTGTATGTGGAGTATGAAATCAATCTGGTTAAATTCTCACTCCTTTTAGAAAAAAGTTATAAACAGTGAAATCAATAGGCTTATTTGTTACTTCAAACATTTTGAAATATATGAAACATGCTTTCTAATGCTGGCTTCTTCAATTGCATGGGCAATAACATGTGGATGGAGAGCCTCGTGCACATTAACTTGATGATAAAGTTCTTGGTGCACCAAATATTCCTGGCTGGGATTCACTGAATGTAGTTAATAACTAAATCAGCACCTTTTCTGAGTTCATCCAATAGACAGTATTCAATGTCTGGATTTATACAGCACAGAAAGCCAAAAAGATACCTAAGCGAGATTAAGACTAGCAAAGATGTATACTTGAAAGTGTTGGAGGAACTCAACTGCCAAATCTAAAAATGTTAATATGAAATGGAACTAAACTTTTGCTTTGTGCACTATGATTGGAAAAAAAATATTGACACATTTTTAAAAAAAAATCAAAGCTTGTCTCCTTTCTTAATTCTTCTGCATATTCGACAGTTGATGTAGGGCTCTGCTCCAGTGACAAATAAGGACAAACAGGCTGGTTTCTATTACCAAATGTTTCCATATATGGACCTTCAATATAAGGGAATTCTCCAACTATTGCAGCATTTTAAATGGACATGGATTGGGGTCGTATCTGTAAATAATGACAATGGGGAGAAGTTTGTACAAAATGTAATACCAATATTTTCCCAGAGTGGAATCTGCTTTGATTTCATTGAAAGATTCCCATTTGTTTCTTATTCGACTGATATTGCCAACATGGTGAAAGAAGGGATGCAAATATACAGGGTTGTGATGAACAGCACTGTCAATTCCGTGTTAATTGAAGGTGAAATTGAGGTAATGATAATTTTGAGAATGCTTCCCTCAATGTTAAAATTTGAAGAGATGTCATTACAAGGAAATAGTAAGAAATAACTTGTCATCAATGAAAAAAAGTCTATAAAATATTAGAGTTTATTAAGAATTTTTTTAAAAGTTTTTTTTAAGGATGGGAATTGAGTCTAAAGAAAATATTAGGGTTTAAAACAGTAAGCATCTCAAAAAAATATTGTAGGTTTAGTTAAGATAATTTTGAAGCTTCAGGTAAAAGCTAGTTTGAAAGAAATCAGGGCCTTTCCTTGGCAAATATAATATTGCACTTAGATAACAGAATAGGTAAGTTTTCTCTTTGTGTCCTGGAAGATTTCAATTGATCCTTCCATACAGCCAGATCTTATTCTTTAGATTGATTGATTGATTGATTGATTGATTGATGGCAAAGAGCTATACTTCTTTGTGCTTTTGCATGACTAAATTTTAAAAAAGGCAATAAAGTTCAAGATATTTTACGTGTTTCTTTTGTCTTAGGTGTCTCAGTTGCTGCTTGCTATTCAATTCAGGCTTCAGTGTGAGGATATAGCATTTAGGGAAAAAGATGCACACAAGGAGCCCCCCACTGGATGTTATAATGGAGAAGATCTCAACAGCAACCATATGTTTGCCCCCTGTAGTAAGATAGCTAGGAACAAAGGAGAGCCAAACACTGCAGAAAATCAACATGCTGAAGGTGATAAATTTGGCTTCGTTAAAAGAGTCTGGTAATTTCCTGGCAAAGAAAGCTACACTAAAGCTGACAAGGGCTAGGAGGCCCATAAAGCCCAAGACACAGTAGAACATGACAAAGGAGTTTTCATTACATTCCAGAATAATTTCTTCTGCCATTAAGTGCATGTTGAAATCAGGGAATGGAGGAAAAGTCAACAGCCAAACAGTACAAAGAACTACTTGAATTAAAGAACAGAAAAATACAATGGAAATGGCCAATCTTTTCCCCATCCATTTCCTCATAGTAGACTTTGGTTGGGTGGCCATGAAAGCTAAAATCACCACAATAGTTTTTGCTAACACGCATGATACAGCTAGAGTAAAAATGATACCAAAAGTACTTTGTCGAAGGAGACAGGTCACTTTATGAGGTTTGCCAATAAATAGTAAAGCACAAAGGAACGAAAGCAGGAGGGAAATGAGAAGGATGTAGGTGAGGTTTCGGTTGTTGGCCTTGACGATGGGAGTATCCTGGTACTTAATGAAGATACCCAGAACCAGCAATACAATAAAAGAAGACAAAAGAGAACAAATGGTTAAGATGGTCCCCAGTAATTCTTCATATGTTAGGAAGGTTAAATTTTTTGGAAGGCATGAATTCTGCTCCTTGTTTGGATACTGATCTTCTGGACATAGAAAACAGTCATCCATATCTAGGAAAAAAGAAACAGGTTACAACATGATTGTTCTGAAATTTAGCTGAAAGAATCTGAACGTACTGCTGTGAGGAGACCATAAAGATTTGTTATTTCACTTTGATGTCTTGAGCCTGTAACTGCTAGTATAGGGAACTAATAAGCATATGAATATGTCTTTTAAATTAAGCTAATCTGGTCATTCTGTAGTGAGTGCAAGTCTGGCAAGATTCTTGTAAATAGGCAAGTAGCAATCAATATATTGAAGGGTCCTTGGTGCTCTCTGAGCTTGCTTGTTTCCTTGAAGACAATTCATTACCCAAACTAGGTAACATCATCAGTGCTAGTAAGGAGTGCTGTTTGCTGTCAGTCTATATTCTAATAGCTTGTCCTGTCAGTGTTGGTGGGGGTGACCTTAGAGATTCTTTGGTTGAGCTGTTTACTTCTTTGGCAGTTTCTTGATTGTGGGATTGTTTACTTGATTGTTGGTCTGATGTTAACTTTGGAGTTAATCTATCCTAAAGTATGGCAGTGAAATTCTTTCTTCTTCTTCATATCCATGCAACTTTATCAAAAAGTCCCTGACCACTCAGCCTAATACAGCACTCCTTACTCGCATTGATGATGTTACCTAGTTTGGGTAATGAAATGCCTGCAAGAAAACAAGCAAGCTCAGAGAGCACCAAGTGTCCCTCATTTCAACACTGAGTTACAAATATTCTCCTTTATTAATAAACTAGTAGCTGGATACCTGTGGTTCGCTACGAAATTATGAAATCGGGCTTGATAAATTGACAGTTAAAGCTTGAAAATTAATGAGTAGTTATGATCGGGCTTGATACATTGACACTTAAAGCTTAAAGGTTTAGTGAAGTAGTAGCATCAGAGCGTGTTAATATAAGGCAACTGGCAGTTGGACCAGAGTTCTTTTCAGGTGGGGAGGGGGAGTAGAACGTCTAACTCAGTAGTTGGTTCTAAAACCCGTTGCTACTGGTTCGCGCGTGCAGTCGCATGCGTGCGTGACGCTTCTGCGCATGTGCAGAAGCATCCCGGGCAGGTGGGTGGAGCCTCCTACTGCCGCTGCTACCGCTTCGCAGAACCGGGCTGAACCGGGAGCAACCCACCACTGGTCTAACTCCTTAGCATCAGAGCGTGTTAATATAATACTGTATAAGAAATACTAATGATCTGATGTTCATTTCAAAAAATCCTTTCTTAGCAAGCACCTAGAAGCTACGAGAAACATACATGCCAAGTTTGAAGTTTCTAGGCTTTACAGTTCTCTATGGGGGGTTTTTGCAGCATATTTCTTGATTGGTTGGTCTGTTATGGTTGATGATAGAGCTTAAAAGGTAGAATACACATCAATATCTTCATTCAAAACACCAGGGGAGTGATATAGTCCTTTAAATTGGTCCACTTTTGCAGAAATTAAAATTTAAAGGAGGACTGTTAACAATTCCTTTATTATCCTGTATTTCATTGAATATCATGCCTGTCACTCATAATTAAATACAGGTGGGGAGAATTAAATGTTATTCTCCCACCCCATTTCATTTAAGAGGAAGGACAGAAATATTTTACTTTGTACATTTTTTTCCAAATTTCTGTTTGCATGGGGGGGGAGGGGAAGCAAATTCTGAAGGATTCCTCCTTTTTTAACCAAACATGTTTCTGGGATGGTAAAGGAAGAAAGGACTTCCATAAATATTTCTGTTTACATTGTGTCATTTTTTAAAAATAATCATTCACATTGCATATTTCAACTTAGAAATGTCAAATAGGACAGAGGGGAGGATAGGATTTTATATCCAAAAGTGGCTTGTGGTTTCCTCTCTGCATCATCTGAACACACTCCCTTTTCCTGGGAAGACATGATAGCTTGAAAATGTTGCAGATGGGTTGGTGCTCTTGTGTATTTTGAAGCAGTTATTATGGATTTGAGTTCAGTCTGTACACAGCTTGGATATCAAATAGCTCAACATCCCACCATTGCCATTATGTCATCACCTGCAGAAAATAAATGGAGACCTTTTTCCCTACGTGACAAAATAGTTGTCAGGGTTCCAAATAGCATCTAAAACTAAATCAGAGTCCAGTGAAAAGTATTGCTCAAAGTTCCAATTAATTAGTAGAGCCATGTTGGCACATCTGTGAGAAACCCGAATCTGACGCTACGAGGGTTTCTCCACCCAGTTGAAAGATCAAGCCCCTTGTCCCCACACCCACAAGTTCATCACGTTAGCCAGTCGTCTTCTGCCAGCGTGTCAGTTACTCCCATCAGCTTCCGGGCAGGTGCTGGACAAAGATGACCTTGAGAATCTAAAGGAATTTGTTATGGCTACAGGTCTACATCCCTCATGCAACAGCCCCTCCCAAATTCCCACAGCAAGAATACATTCTCAAGCATAAAGTGTTGCAGGCCAAAGTCTCTAATAAGATATGGCTTCGGCCTGACAATAGTGTTAAGATCTGTAGTCATCTCAGAGTATACACTTACACCGCATCTATAAACTATGAAAAAGAATATCTAGAAATGAATATCTACAGCAACCAGTATCAGTATATCAGGAAACTGAATCGCTTATCTTTCATCACTCACCTTTCAGATTGGAAATCTTCCCTTCTGGACAGTGAAGACACTTATAACAACAAAATGGCCTCCCTTCTATTTTGGTCTTAGCATAACCCAAAGGGCAATAGTTATTACATAGAGAAAGTGGCCGGACCTGTTCAAAAAGCATAGAAGAGAATGCTTTGCATTTTCCAAGACTATGTATTGATAGTTATTGTCTACAAAGCTCCCACTTAGTATGAGGTTTATTTGGAAGCCTTGTGAGTGATGTCAGTGAAAAGAAACAAGGAGAGGAAAATGTGAAAGCTTTACAGAGCTCCCACTCATTATCTTTGTTGTGTATTTTTAATGATGCCAAGGCAAAAAACCTCCTCGAATCAAGCTCATATTCTGCTGAATACATCTATGAATACATGTATGATGTATCCAAGAATGTATCTATTTATCTATCTATAAAAACCTGCAGTGGTGCAGTGGTTAGAATGCAGTACTGCAGGCTACTTCTGCTGACTGCCGGCTGCCTGTAATTTGACAGTCCAAAGTTCACCAGGCTCAAGGTTGACTTGACATCCTTCCGAGGTCGGTAAAATGAGGCAATATGCTGACTCTGTAAACCGCTTAGAGAGGGCGATAAAGCACTGTGAAGCGGCATATAATTCTAAGGGCTATTGTTATTGCATGTCATTACATTGGCAATGGAACAGTTTACCCTATGTTTTCTTTGTGGAAATTATTTCAAGTTCCTACAGCCTTCAGATTTTCCATTATTCCAGTAAATAACTACTAAGCCAAACTTGGCTTAGTGTGTATGATCATCAACCAAGGTCTGTTAGATACTGATTACTGCTGTGATTTAAGGTATATTGCATAATGATATGGTTTATGTATTGTAGAGGTCTTCATTGAATAGGTCCAGGAATTTATCCTAATTTTTGGATTTATATTGGTTACAAATAATTTGTTCCACTTTTCAACACTGTATAACTATATCAAAGCTTTGTTTGCATGGTTGTGTTATTACATCACTTCTGAGATTTTTTTTTAAACTTGGAGGCAATATTGCCAACCAAAACTCCCTCTCTATAGCATTAAGCGTTACAAAGTTTCCTTGGAGCATCTTTTGATATCTGAGCCATGCAAAGGCAAGAAAAAAATCACTAGAACTATCCTACAGGTCGCATCTGTTCAGTTAAACATTGTTAACCTAATCCTGGATTATCCAAACCTGGTTAAATCTGCTGGGCCAAATGATGGCTTCTTCATCAATTATTAATATTTCTTCTTGGGAAGTCATAGAATGTATTCCACCAACTTTGACTTTCAAAAAGGCTTTATTTGGGAAAGTAACCCATACTATTTGATTGAGCTAGCTACAAAAAACAAAGAATAAAGGGGGGAAAAAGAAACAGTATTAAAAAAAAGCATGCTAATTTATGCATTGCAACACTGGACCAGCCTTTCTTCTGTGTCTGAGATATATTAACATAATGGAGAGAAAAAAGCCATATCACTTGAGACATTACCTTCCATGGATGTAGTCTGAGAAGTTCAGTAAGTCCTACTTTGCCTATTCTTCTTCTGTGTTTGAAGGTTGTTGAAAGAGCAACATGTAATGCTTGTGCCAAAATATAGACAGCATTGTAGATTGTATAGCTGTGGCCAGTCATGTCCATTTCGAAAACGGATACAGGGAGGGTCTCTATCTTCTCATCACCAGTGCAAATTGGTTGACTGTCCATATTGTTGGTTTCCTCATCAACCATGGAGCCTGAGAACACACATTCAAATGCTTCCATCCAAAAAACCCTAATAAAGTCATCTTCTTCATTAAAGTTTGGTTTTCTTGTCTTAAGAAATTCCCGAAACCCTAGAACCTCTCTTGAATGAACCGCAAAGGAAAGAGCACCATGGAGAAAATCTAGGTTTTCCCATCTCTGGAAGGGAAGAGATGTGAAATCCATCTGCGCTGTCATGATCCAGATTTTACTATTTTCTTGTAATGGCATCTCTTCAAATTTTAACATTGAGGGAATCATTCTCAAAACTATCATTACCTCAATTTCACCATGAATTAACACCGAATTGACAGTGCTGTTCATCACAATACTGTACATTTTCATCCCTTCTTTCACAGTATTGGCAATATCAGTTGAATAAGAAATTAATGGGAATCTTTCAATGAAATCAAAGCAGATTCCACTCTGGGAAAACATTGGTATCACATTTCGCACAAACTTCTCCCCGTTGTCATTATTCACACACAAGACCCCAATCCATGTCCACATAAAATGTTTCAGTAACTGAAGAATCCCCTTATACTGAAAATCCATATTTGGAAACATTTGGTGATAGAAACCAGCCTGTTTGTCCTTATTTGTCACTGGAGCAGAGCCATATATCAACTGTAGAAAATACAGAAGAATTAAGAAAGGAGACAAGCTTTGATTTTTTTAAAAAAAAATGATTTTTCCCAATCATAGTGCACGAAGCAAAAGTTTAGTTCCATTTCATATTAACATTTTTAGATTTGGCAGTTGAGTTCCTCCAACATTTTCAAGTATACATTTTTAAGGTTCCTTGTGCACAATTTACTCAATCTTTGCTAGTCTTAATCTCGCTTAAGTATCTTTTTGGCTTTCTGTGCTGTATAAATCCAGACATTGAATACTGTCTATTGGATGAACTCAGAAAAGGTGCTGATTTAGTTATTAACTACATTCAGTGAATCCAGCCAGGAATATTTGGTGCACCAAGAACTTTATCATCGAGTTAATGTGCATGAGGCTCTCCATCCACATGTTATTGCCCATGCAATTGAAGAAGCCAGCATTAGAAAGCATGTTTCATATATTTCAAAATGTTTGAAGTAACAAATAAGCCTATTGATTTCACTGTTTATAATTTTTTTCTAAAAGGAGTGAGGATTTAACCAGATTGATTTCATACTCCACATACATGGTTACCTGAGGAAACTTGTAGATGTCCAGAATATCGGCCATATGAAGACATACTTCAGTGTTAGGTCCTCCAATTATTGCTACTGGATATTTCTGGATGTCACAGTTGTAATTGGGGATTAATCTGTCTTTTGAGGAAAGGAGTTCCATTGTGGCATGGTATATCTGTTTTGAAGCGAACTGACTGTTATAGATTTGAAAACCCAGTGTAACATTGGATAAAATCTGGGGATTAGTATTTATCTCCTTAACAGCAAATACTAAAGCCAGGATATGTTGGTAAATCTGAGTTATGACTCTGAAAAGAGAGGTATATGATCTGCTGTAATACAATTCATGCAGAATATGTTGTCTATTTTGCCCTTCCTTTCAAATATCAGACTGCACACCAGAACAACTAGACACAAGAACAGTTTTTCCCCAAACGCCATCACTCTGTTAAACAAATAATTTCCCCAACACTGTCAAACTATTTACTAAGTCTGCACTACTATTAATCTCATCATTCCCATCTCCCATCTCCTCCCACTAATGACTCTATGACTGTAACTTTGTTGCTTGTATCCTTACAATTTACATTGACTGGTTCCTAATATGATTTGATTGCTTATTTGTACCCTATGACTATCATTAAGTGTTGTACCCTATGATTCTTCATGAATGCATCTTTTCTTCTTATGTACACTGAGAGCATATGCACCAAAGACAAATTCCATTTGTGTCCAATCACACTTGGCCAGTAAAGAATTCTATTCTATTCTATTCTATTCGATTC
>QLTV01002021.1:233196-250862 GCA_003457575.1 Thermophis baileyi
CACCCCGGTCCCGCCCCCCCCCCCAAGGTCAAACACAACCCTGATGCGGCCCTCAATGAAAACGAGTTTGACATCCCTAGTATAGGGTCTCCTGCAGAGGGCTGGACTAGAAGACCTCCAAGGTCCCTTTCTATTCTATTCTATTCTATTCTATTCTATTCTATTCTATTCTATTCTATTCTATTCTATTCTATTCTATTCTATTCTAATTCTATTCTATATAATATAAGGAGTTGATCCAGTCTATAGATGTAAGAAGTTGGTTTAGTCTGTATAAGTAAGAAGGAACAAGTTTGATCCATACCATTTATTTAAGCTGTTAAAATAAGCAAAACACTTTATTGGAAATGTATAGTGGCAATCAGATTAACTAGGTTTCTTCCTCTTAAGTCTGGAAATCCCACTCCCCAATTTTTTTCAAGCAATTAATATGTCAGTGTTGCCTTCATTATTGACCAGGGAAGCTAAAGAAAACATCAATCTGTTGGGCATAATTTTTATGACTGTCGCTAAAGAGATCTATAATGCAGTTCTGTGCCCAGCTTTTCTTCAATTCCATCTTTTCTCTGGAAGGATTTACATGGCAAAATTAGGGCACTGTTCTATGTTAGATTAGGTTAGGATGTTCATCAAAAGAAGATACTATGGATGGTGTTTGGTGATATGACAGAGGAAGTACCGTAAATTTGGGTGCACACATATATGATTATATTAAGTATACAATACAGTATCTCCAAAGAGAAGACACTGGCTTCTACAGACCAGAAATAATGCTAGTAATATTTGGGAGTGGAGTGGGGAAATCAACAGTTAGTTGAACAAAAATAAATATACATTATCTAACATTCTTTCTTTGGCATGTGATGAACCTACATCAGTCAAACAGATAAATGCAACAAAATTATGGAAAGTGTAAAGCCCATACAATCATTATGCACATGCAAAGCCAATGCATACAGTATATACATATATAACACCTATAACAAGCCATTGTTTTATGTGCTATATATGCTTCAAGACCAGACAATGCATTCAGTGTGAGACATTAGCACATATTTGAGTATATGGTATGCATAACCCAATTCAGGAAATGCTCTTTCACCCACTCACCTTCAGGTCTACTTTACATACACTGTATGTATGACTGAATGACTGAATACTTACAAAGTATTCTCAAAGAGGTTGTTAGATGGAGGTGTCTTGAAGTCCGTCATCATATAAAAGAGGAAAAACTGGGACAGGATGCCAGCAATGTTGACGTCCCCTGATTGGTATTGCTTGTGAAGAATAGGCAGAGGTTCTGCAATACT
Organism: Thermophis baileyi; assembly: GCA_003457575.1. Taxonomy (NCBI): domain Eukaryota; kingdom Metazoa; phylum Chordata; class Lepidosauria; order Squamata; family Dipsadidae; genus Thermophis; species Thermophis baileyi. Next base: position 234,507 of record QLTV01002021.1, read on the forward strand.
GCATTTACCGCGAGAAATGTTACCCATCACTTGTAAATAGAGAATTGACAGGAAGGCTGTGGACACACCACACAGAAGGAAGCAATTCATTATATAATGCATATAATACTTCTCATTAACTTTCGTTGCAAAATGTGAGTTTAAGACCCAAGAAACTACTTGGTGTGTGGTTGTAGATGGTGTGTCATTGTGTGTGTTTATGGGTGGGGAGCCTGGGATGCTCGGATTTTTTAGACAAACTATGTGTGGTCAAGCAGTGGCTAATTTCAGATGAGAACAATGCAGGGTATTAACAGTTCTTGATCCATTTCAGATGTCTCAATGTCTCCTGAGTCATGGTTATACTAATTATTACATTTGAGATAATCAACAACTCAAGGCCCAAGGGGACCTTGAACAAGAAGAAGTACTTTGTTTGTCATGTCTCAAAAAAAAAAAGAAAAAAGTCTATGGTTGACACCAAGCAATAATGTGATTTGACAGAAACCTCAAAGCAGCAAGGATGAAAAAGAGAAATAAATGCAGGCATGAAAATCCAAATTATTTGCAACATTTGTATTTATAACAGTGAAGAGTCCATATTAAGTCCATGACAGAGTATAAACATGTTTGTGAATATATAAGTACAAGCATGGTTATGAGTACAAGAAATTTTACGTATATATGGGTACATTAGGACAGGGACGGTAGGCACGCTGGTGCGCTTATTATTTCACCTGGTTAGCTGATCTATAAGGAGACAACAGACCAACATGTATTCCTGTAACTGGTCTGAGGGCAGATCAGCAATTTCAGATTGACCTCTTACCAGTATAAATTGTTTCAACTTCTACCCTCAAAATGACGCTATAGAGCACTGCACACCAGAACAACTAGACATAAGAACAGTTTTTTCCCGAACACCATCACTCTGCTAAACAAATAATTCCCTTAACACTGTCAAACTACTCGCTAAGGCTGCATTACTATTACTATTAGTCTTCTCATCGTTCCTATCACCATCTCCTCCCACTCATGACTGCATGACTGTAACTTGGTTGCTTGTATCCCTATGACTTATATTGATATTGATTGTTTCCTGATTGCTTATTTGCACCCTATGACTATCATTATCTGTTGTACCTTATGATTCTTGATGAATGTATCTTGTCTTTTTATGTACACTGAGAGCATATGCACCAAAGACAAATTCCTTGTGTGTCCAATCACACTTGGCCAATAAAGAATTCTATTCTATTCTATAAGGCAATCACTGTTTCAGGACCAGGAATAGATAATGTGGTTCTCTAACTACTTTTAGACCATTGCAAATGTGCCTGATTCTTTGCAACTCCATTGACTATAGCATACCAGGCCCCACTCATCTCCACAGTCTTCCAGTATTTGCCCAAATTCAGGTTCATTGAATCAATGACCCTATCTAACTATCTCATCTTTTGCTGCTTCTCCTTTTGCCTTCAATCTTTCCCAATGTCCTTTCAATGTGTCCTCTCTTTTTATTAGGCAGCCAAAGTATTTGATGACATTTATATGCAAGAGCTAATGGAAGATTATGCAAACCTTTCCATTCTAGTTTTAATTTGTATATGGGAAAAATCATGGGGTTGTGGTTGGGAAGTACAACTCTGGGGGAGGGGAATCACAAGGGTTAAAGAATTACATACATGGAATACATGAATATCTCCAAACTTTATGAAGCATCTTTAATTGTGAAGTGTGCCAAAACCTTAATGATGATTACTCATTTGTTTAGTCTTATATTTAGAGACATAAGCTGGCTTTGTGGAGCATACATGGTTCTTTGCCCATTGGGCAACTTGAGAAAGTGACAACTCTCCTTCATCAAATTACTTTTAGAGTAATCTTCTCAATGGCCATTTCTGGTCTTTTGGCCAAAGCTATCCTTGTAGTCATACTTTTCACAGCCACCAGCCTATTCTCCAAGATGACCAAGAGGAAAAGACTTGGCATGACCATGGTATCTTACTACATCTTTATTTAGAGTGATATTTACATTATGTGGCTTTTCATCTCCTGTCAGGCCTGGAAGCCATCTTTACCGTTGGAGCTTCAGGGCTGCCACATTTAGTGCCTGGGAAAATGGGAGGGGGGAATGCAAGAAGTGGTGGAGGATTAGCCATAACAACATTCCTTTCTCTGGGAGTCAAGGGCATTCGGCCTGCACCTGCACGGATGGGAGTGACTGGGGGTTGTCTCCAGTTGGGACGGTGAATTGATTGGACCATGTGATGGACTTTGGGTGGAGGGGATGGATCTTTGACTTTCCTTTGGGTGGGGAAAACCCGGAACTCTCAGATTCGGGTTTTCCCAGATGTGCCAATATGACATCTCTAATAAAATGGAACTTTGAGGAACTTCAAGCCTTGGAGTCTTCTTTCGTTGGGGGTGTTACTTGGAACCCTGACACTTTTCTCATTCCCAGATGGTGAATCAGCAGAAATTAAAATGGAATATGAATATGATGGATCTTTCTTCATATTCTACTGTCTTGGTTTTTATGGACTTCCTTGCTTTGCAATGGCTTCCGTAACAAGGAAACTGACTGAAGCTTTCAATGAAACCAGAGTTTATGCCTTACCCTATTTTCCTTTTTCAGTTTCTTTGGTTACTTTGCTAATGGAAATTTATAATTATGTTTCCATTATTTGGGTGGATTACATCATTTTGCTCTTCTACTTAGACCAGGTGTGTCAAACTCATGTTGTCACGACAGCGTCAAGTGACGTATCAAGATTTTTTTCCCCCTTTGCTAAACTGGGCGTGGGCATGTGACGCATCTGGCCTGCGGGCTGGGAGTTTTACTTAGACCTTTACTAGAAATTTACATATATAACATAATGTTATGTATGAGATAACTGTAGCATTTAAAGTTACAATCTAGTATTATTTACCTAAATGAAAACCCTTTCAAATTCTTCACTTTTAATTCTTTGTTTGTAGGTAAAATAATATACTGCAATTCACATAAGTTTCATTTGTGTTCAATTGACCCTAATTATGTTTAATAATTTTTCTGACATCTGAACTAGTTTCCATTACATTTTGTTGTTTAGATACTTAAGAGAGGAGGCATGCATTCCAATAATGAAATTGTCAGAGGCTATTAGAGCCTGAGTGGTAAAAACTTATCCAAAAAATTAGATTGTCTTCTAAGTTTTGCTCTTCAACCTTTGAAGGTAAATTCAAAAAGGGTATTGGGAATGCATTATATTTGAAGTTTTGTACAATGCCACAATACCCAAAATCTTTATTTCAAACCCTTGGTGGAAAATATGTGGCACACACTATTCTGCAGAACAATAGCTCCATCATTCTTCACTATCAGTTATGCTCAGTACATTTCTGTGAATTTCAGCAACATCTCAATAAATCATTTTGTGAACACATGTTTAAGGTGATATTGTAAGAAACTTCAAATGTCCTGTCATTCTTTAATAATGCAATAAATAAACAGAAGATATGGATATGGGAGAGGAATCAAAATGGCCTCTGTACACAAGAAGAAGTGAAAAATGGGAAGATGTGGAGATATCTGTCCCGTAGAATCACGCACCATCTCCTTGCAGAAGGTCGTGTGCGTGTTTGCTCACACATGTTAAGGCCGAGAAGGAGGAGAAGACTTGGCCGGACTTTGGAAGAACTTTGCCCAAGACTTCTCATGTATTCAGGGGCTACACCTCTCCCAACAATGAGTTTGGTGGCAATCTAACGAAATGTCTTCCAGCTCTTCAAGATTGACTTTAAGAGCACCCCCATGGAAGAAGCCGAGAATCCGAGAGCAAAAGTAGCGGCGGCGAGGGCGATGGGGTGTGTGACGTGTCCCTCTGCGGTCCCCTCCTGGGTGAAAGCCAGGGCTTCTTTTCCTCAGAGGCGTGGTGTCTGCCTCCCTTCACACTCCTTGCAGAGGGACACATGCCCCTGTTGCCGCTACTTTTGCTCTCGGCTTCTCGGCTCCTTCCATGGGGCACTCTTAACGTCAATCTTGAAGAGCTGGAAGACGTTTCATTAGATCGCTGCCAAACTCATTGTTTGGAGAGGTATAGCCCCTGAATACATGAGAAGACTTAGGCAAAGTTCTCTGACTTTTAAAATGCATCGGAGCGGTGTCTGCCTCCCTTCACACTCCTTGCACACGCCAGGAGTGCCGAACTGGAGCGGGAAAGCTCTCTTGGGAGCGAGAGCGCAAGAAGTTGGCCGCTATGGGTCAAGCGCCTTGGCTTCCCCTCTTGCTCCTCACAGTCACCCTGAGCCAGTGCAGTTTACTTGGGCAGCCCCGACGGCTGCAGCAGCGCCTGCAGCAGCAACAAGCAGCACCACAACAATGAGGTATAGTAAGATTTGGCAGCATAGAAATTGTTCCGTAAAATAATAGTGCATCTCCGAGGGGCTTCTGGTAAAAAAAAAAAAACCACCCCAAAACAAAACCCAGGCTTGCAGCAACAATTTGTTAACAGCTTGTTAAGGAGGACCACTGCTCCGCCCCAGCTTTGCGTTTTCCAGTCCAGGCTGCTCAGCAGGCAGGCTTTTATTTTGTCAGCCCAAGGGTGGAGGGGAGGAGGCACATAGGAAATCGCCCTGTCTCTGCAGCATTGGTCATGTGACTGAGTGGGCGTGGCCAACTCGATGTCACTCACAGCAAGGTGCCGCCCCACCTTGCTGTGAGTGATGTTGAGTTGGCCACGCCCACTCAGTCACATGACCTTACCAAGCCACCCCCACAGAACCAGTAGTAAAAAAAATTGAATCCCACCATTGTAGGGGTAGTTATATTTTTTAGCCTAGACAGTAGGTAGGCTACGTTTTAACTAGGAGGACATCGTATTTTTATGGAGCATTGCTGCTAGTTCTTATGTATATTTAATCATATGCCATTGCTTATTTTTTTTACAGTTTTACCTAAACTTGCAGCTGTTAATAAAGATCAAATGGTGAAATTCTGCCTCCTTTGTTGAATGGCAAGAAAGGTTTACTGCCTGGTTAGCTTTCCATAGTGCCACAGGGTTACAGATTAGCGAGTCCAGAACACTATTTATTCTTAGACATTCTCCTCTGCAAATTGAACCCCATTTCTGACACTGTTCTAGGTTAATGCTGACCCTCTTTAGACTTGGCTTGTGTTTCAACAAAATTTTAGCCAACAGAAGACACTCCTGGACCTTCTTTTGAAAACTTAACTGTGGCTGAACTTAACTGTTATTTTTGGAAGACTACTTTTTTTCTTATGTGTTACTCCTGTGGCTACCTAGCAGTAAGATTGCCCCACTGAGGAAAGGGTAGTTTGTGGATATCTGCTAAACAGTGCAATCTTTTAAATCCCATATTCTATATTACAGAAAATTTATTCTACGTAATTATCAAATCAACCCTTGTTACTTCTATTTCATCATCAATACCCTAGAGAATACTAACTCCAATAACAAAACAAGGACTCAAGACAAATAGTTGGAAGGAAGAAGATAAAGTCAAGCACATTTTCATCTATCTATTCAAATTACTGGTCCACAGCCTTCCAAAAGTGGCTTATTGTCAATATGTCTGACTTAAATGCCCAGATAGATTGATCCTGAAGTGAGAATAGTAGGCAAAATGTTTGTGACCTTGATTTTAGTGATGATAGAGCTTCAAGTGATTGGTAATTGTCCTCCTTTGAAATGTCCAGTGAGTCTCCCTCTTTCAATTCCTCATCAGTATTATTATCCTGGAGATTTTATCATTGGTGGCATTCTTTCTCAATTCTATGTATTATCCAATCCAATCACTTTTCAAAGAGATCCTTCTCATGATGTATTTGATACGAATGTGTAAGTGTTCTATGTTTTACTTTGCTTTCTAACTCTATCGCATCCCCAGGTAAGCCTTAATTTAATAGTTAATTTAAATCTCGATGAGATTATCATTGTAGCATCAATTTTCATTGTAAAAGGGTACTCCTCTCTCTCCAAAGTTACCCCTCTTTTCCAAAGATATGTACCGTGTTTTCCTGAAAATAAGACATCCCCGAAAATAAGCCCTCCCCCAAAAATAAGCCCTCTCCAAAAATATTTAAATGCATGCACAGCCGGTCCCCGCCATTTCCTCTGGTTGGGGTTAGGGAGACAGAGCTGGAAATCAGGTAAGACGGCAAGAGGAGCCTTGTCTTGCTCCACGCGCCTCAAATTAATAAGACCTCCCCAAAAATAAGGCCAAGTGCTTTTTTCGGGGTTCAAAAAAATATAAGACAGGGTCTTATTTTCAGGGAAACACGGGTATCAGTGGATGAAGATTCTATTTGAGCCTAAGTAATAATTAAAACTACAGTAATTTCTTCAACCTTTTCCTCATTTTCTTGGTCTATGGAGAAGACAATCCATCTTAAAGCAGTAAATATGCTTTATTCATCTCGTGAAGTGGTGTGCATAAAATAGCTTGAAGGAGATAAATGATTCATTAACTTTTTTTTTCTTTTTTCTTTTGCAGTGTAATAACTCAAAGCTATCAACATATCCTCACTTTGCAATTTGCTGTGACGACGATTAATGAAAATCCAAAGATATTACCTAACATCACACTGGGATTCCATGTTCTGAATGGCAATTTCCAAGCAAGGTGGATTTTGCGTGCCTCAGTGGAACTTCTCTCCACACGGGGCAAAATTTTCCCAAATTACAAGTGTGACATGCAAGCAACAGTAGCTGTTATTGGAGGACCTAATGCTGATGTATGTCTCTTCATGGCAAACTTTATGTACATCTACAAGTGTCCACAAGTGAGTTGTCCTCGGGGACACAGTTGAATTTTTAGTGTTGGTTTCATTGTGTTGTATAATTTGATCTTATTGAAGATCAACTCCTGATCATGTAAAAACCTTTTAATCTTACTTGTCAGAGTTATGAAAGATATCACCTTCAAATGTGTTCCTTAGTGATTTGAAGTGTTTTTCATTTGCAATAATTTTTCCAAATCGATGACGATCATGACTTATCTTCAAATCTTCAGATCATAACTGAATGTTAAAATATTGCAAGTGGTTTCTTATAAAGTGAAATTCCTGTGCAAACACACAAAAGACATACCTGGACAAGTGTAAGAGAATTAATAATCACTACCTATGTTGGTTTTTGCAAACAAATTCTAATATGCTTAATACATTCTATTTGTTGCATTAGTGTAATTTAGGTCTTATGATACTTAGATATACCATAAAGTTTTGCCTCTGTTATGCTACTCTCGCAGCATCCAACAACTCTAATAAAATATAAATATCCATAGTTCATTGAATAATGAATTGGGACAAAAGTCAAGGAATTTGATAGGACTGCTATTAATGCCAAAACAACTAGACACAAAGACAGTTTTCCCCCCATGTAAATACTCTGCTAAACACCTAATTCCACAGCATTGTCTTATGCCTAAAGATATTTACCCATGTAGAAGAGCTGTATTGCTATTATCCTTCTCATCGTGTCATCTTTCTCATCTTCTCATTTTTCCTATTACTTTCTCCTATTGGTGTCTTATGATTTGTTGTTTGTATCTTATGATTTATGATCTATGACCAGGGGTGAAATCCAGCAGACTCTGACAGGTTCTGGAGAACCGGTAGTGGAAATTTTGAGTAGTTCGGAGAACCGGTAGCGGAAATTTTGAGTAGTTCAGAGAACCGGTAGTGGAAAATTTGAGTAGTTCGGAGAACCGATAGCAAAAATTTTGAGTAGTTCGGAGAACCGGTAGTGGAAATTTTGAGTAGTTCGGAGAACCGGTAGCGGAAATTTTGAGTAGTTCAGAGTACTGGCAAATACCACCTCTGGCTGGCCCCAGAGTGGGGTGGGAATGGAAATTTTGCAATATCCTTCCCCCAGGAGTGGGGAGGGAATGGGGATTTTGCAGTATCCTTCCCCTGGAGTGGGGTGGGAATGGAGATTTTGCAGTATTCTTCCCCTGCCATGCCCACCAAGCCACGCCCACCAAGCCACACCATGCCCACCAAGCCACGCCCACAGAACCGGTAGTAAAAAAAGTTGGATTTCACCACTATCTATGACTTTCCACTTTGTTGCTTATCTGTATACTGAGAGCATATGCACTGGAGACAAATTCCTTGTGTGTCCAATGACACTTGACCAATAAAGAATATTACTTTTTAAAAAAATCAAATATTGTATTTACAAATCTCTCTCACTTTTCCCCCATTAGTTTGTGTACAGTTCAGCTGCATTGGTGAGTGCCAAAGACCAAGGCAATTTTGTTTACCAGGTATTTCCAGACATTGACCAACAGTATAAGGGGATTCTCCAGGTATTGCTGCATTTCCAGTGGACATGGATTGGAGTGATGTTCATTAATGACAATAGTGGGGAGAGATTTGTAGAGAAAGCGCTGCCCATGTTTGCCCAAGCGGGGATCTGCTTTGGTTTTGTGAAAATATTGCCAACAATAAATTTTTCAAATGAACTCACTAAGGTAGCAGTACAAAGTCTGAAATTAATTAGCATTGTTATGCAAGGAACTGCCAATGCAATAATCGTACATGGTGAAATTCAAACAATCATGGTTTTAAGGATACTACTTGAGTTCTCTAGATTTCAGGAAATACCAGTGAAACCCAAAATATGGATTTTCACGGCCCAGACGGATTTTACATCTCTCCCTGTTCAGCGTAGCTGGAATATGGACTTCATCCATGGTGCACTCTCTTTCGCAGTTCACAGTGAGGAGGTGTTAGGATTTCGTCAGTTCCTTCAGTTCCGAAAGCTTACATCAGAAAAGGAAGACGGCTTTCTCAAGGATTTTTGGGAAGTGGTCTTTCAGTGCTCTTTCTCCAATGCCACCTCACAAACAGAACCAGGTGGACTCTGTAGTGGAGAGGAAAGTCTGGAGAATCTTCCTGAGTCAGTTTTTGAAATGAGCATGACTGGTCATAGCTACTGCATCTATAATGCTGTCCATGCAATAGCAGAAGGTTTGCATGCTATGCACTCTACTTCAATGAAAAGAACAATAAGGGATAAAGGGTGGCATGAGACGGTCTATCAAGAGCCATGGCAGGTAACTTCCAAATAAAATTATTGCATGACTGTATATATTTTTTTCTCTCTGCCTAGACAAGGAGTTCCAGACTTTATTGCATAAGAAAGCTAATTGCTGAAGTCCTGGCTGATCGTGTAATAGGCCTTTAAATCCAACTGACCTTATGGGAATTTTGAGATCATGCCACATAGTGGACAGCCAAAAACAAACAAATAAACAAACTTATGGTCTCCCAGTTTCTAGCCTGATCCTGATGCCTTAACCCAGTGGTTCTCAACCTTCCTAATGCCGTGACCCCCGCCCTGCCCCACCCCCGCGACCCCCTCCCCGCGCATGCACGTTGCCAGGCGAGAAGCGATGAGGTGACAAAGGGGGAGTGGCACCAAGATGGCGGGCTAGCGCACGCGGCCCTTCCATCGGCAACCTGTGCATTCGAGGGCCGCCAATGTGTCGCACCGTCCCCAGGTACTTGTATGTGGACGGATAGAGGAGTGGTGTCTTGGTTCCTAAGACCATCGGAAATATGTGTTTTCTGATGGTCTTAGGTGACCCGTGTGAAAGGGTCATTCGATCCCCAAAGGGGTCGCGACCCACAGGTTGAGAACCACTGCCTTAACCACTATACTAATCTGGCTCTGATAGTAATCTAACATAATAACAGAGTTGGAAGGGACCTTGAGGGTCTTCTAGTCAAACCCCATGCTCAAGCAGGAAAGCCTATACCTTTCCAGACAAGTGGCTGTCTAAGCACTTCTTAAAAGCCTCCAGTGATGGAGCACCCACAACTTCTGGTGGCAAACCATTCCACCTATTAATTGTTCTAACTGTCAGGAAATTTCTCCTTAGTTCTAGGTTCCTTCTTTCCTTGATTAGTTTCCATTCATTGTTTCGTCTTCTGGTGCTTTGGCAAATAGGTTGACCCCCTCTTCTTGGTGGCAAAAATTGTAACACTGCTATCATGTCAACCGCTAGTCCTTCGTTTCACTAGACTAGTCATACTCACTTCCTGCAACCATTCTTCTATGTTTTATCCTCCAGCCCCCTAATCATCTTTGTAGCTCTTCTCTGCACTATCACAACATCTTTTTTTATAATACAGTGACCAAAACTGGACACAGTATTCCAGGTGTGGTCTTAGTAAGGCTTTATAAATGATCACATGATTGTTTCTTGCTTCACATGATCTCAATTATTATATTATATAGATTATATAATCTATTATATTATACTGTATTGTATTGCATTGTGTTGTATATTACATATTACGTAATTATTTATTATATTACATGTTGTAGTAAAGCCTACTACATATTGTAGTAAAGGCTCCAGGCTAGAAACTAAGACAGTCTCAGTTCTGGTCCCATCTTAGAAAGCCAGCTGGATGACTTTGGGACAGTCACTCTCTCTTAGTTCAACTCACTTCTTAGGGTTATTGTTGTGAGGAAAAAAGGAGGTAGAAGCAGTATTAGATATACTCACCACCTAATCTTATTTATAAAAAATAATAAACGTGGGTCTAAAAAAATATATTAGGTATCTATTTGTAATATCTACTGCATGTATAAGAAACAGTCATCTATTGTGTATCTATTAATAGATAATCAATCATTATCACATTCATTCAAGATTTAGTCATTACCATTTTCATAATACAATTTATTAATATGATCTTTAAATAAAAATAATAATTATTATTATTGATATTACTTCTCTTCCTAATTTAAATTTAGCTTCTCCACTATCTGAGAAGTATCTCATTTAATAACAGTGTTGGCGAAACAATTTCATTTGAGTCAAATGGCAAATTAATAGCTGGATTTGATATTATAAATTGGGTCACATTTCCAAATCAGTCCTTTTTTAGAGTGAAGGTTGGAAGAATGGAATCACAGCATTTTCCTGGCAAAATATTCACCATTTCTGAGAATACTATTCAATGGCCAAGAAACCTTACTGAGGTACAGTTCATAGAAACTTTCCATACTGAGCTTTAAGAATAATCACTTCATAATTCAAAATTCATAGTTTTTTTTAATTTACTATAATTGGTGAAATTTAACAAACAAAATAATAATATCACACTCATCTTTTCCCCCAAATCTGGATATTTTAAACATTTTTTTCCACATTTCCTATACATTATCAGTGTTTCCGTTCAACTTGTGCTTTTGTTTTCAATAAACAGGATTTTTATTCTATTTAAAATATAGTTATCTGCTAAATATCCAAGAATTGTAGGTATCTCTGAAGCATCTAAGCTAAGTCAAACTCGATTTCATTGAGGGCCGCATCATAGAATAGAATAGAATAGAATTTTTTATTGGCCAAGTGTGTTTGGACACACAAGGAATTTGTCTTGGTGCATATGCTCTCAGTGTACATAAAAGAAAAGATAAGTTCGTCAAGAATCATAAGGTACAACACTTAATGATAGTCCGGGTACAAATAAGCAATCAAATCATAGTAGGAACCAGTCAATATAAATTGTAAGGCTACAAGCAACAAAGTTACAGTCATACAGTCATTTGTGGGAGGAGATGGGTGATGGGAACGATGAGAAGATTAATAGTAGTGCAGACTTAGTAAATAGTTTGACAGTGTTGAGGGAATTATTTGTTTAGCAGAGTGATGGCATTCGGGGAAAAACTGTTCTTGTGTCTAGTTGTTCTGGTGTGCAGTGCTCTATAGCATCGTTTTGAGGGTAGGAGTTGAAACAGTTTGTGTCCAGGATGTGAGGGGTCTGTAAATATCAGGGTTGTGTTTGACCTTGGGGGGCTGGGGTAGGCATGGCCAGCTCGACATCAATCATGTTGAGGGTGCATGTGGTGGCCTGAGCATTCTGTCAGCGAAAATGGGCTCCCGAGCTCCGTTTTCAGCTGCGACAGACTCCTGCAACCCTCTGCCACCCTCCCGAGCTCCGTTTTCATTCGCAGAGGCACCACAGGCCAGTCCTTCACTGTTTCCAAGGCGACCTCAGGGGCCAGATCTAAGCATTCCGTGGTCTGGATCCGGCTCCCGAGCCTTGAGTTTGACACCCTTGATCTAAGCCATACCGACTGCTCAACTGAATTGATGTAAAGTTGCCAGATGATTTGTGTATCATATTTGAAATTTAACCTCTAAAACTTCTTAAAAGCCACCAGTGCATATCAACTGTTTGAAAATGTTGATCCATTTTCTAGCACAGGAGTTTCAAAAAACATTTTGGACTAAAGTTCATGCTGTAATGTCAGTTTCTACATGATTGTGGATCAAAAATCCTTCCTTCTTAATATTCAGTTATGTCTAGCAGCTTTCACTGCTGGGAAAGTCCATCTTAGTTTTTAGTAAATTAACCCAAGAACTTGCCAAGATTTTAAAGAAATTATATATGGGGCTGTCTAAAAAGTCTTAAAAAAGTCTTTTTACTTAAATATAGTTTGTCATAAAATAATGTAACTGAAAATGGAAAATTTGTTAGATTGAAGACATAAATTCCGTTTGCCCAGAAAGAGGGATCATGGTAGCACAGTGGTTAGAATGGAGTACTGCAGGCTAACTCTGCCCACAACCTGGAGTTCAATCCTGTTGGGACTCAAGTTTGACTCAGCCTTCCATTCTTCCAAGATTGGTAAAATGAGGACCCAGACTGTTGGGGTCAATATGCTGATGTTTTAAACTGCTCAGAAAGTGCTGTAAAGCACGATAGAGTGGTATATAAGTCTAAGTGCTATTCCTATTGTTATTAATTTTTGCCCCAAAAATTCAATAATTTGTCTGGCTTGATAAAACTTCTAATAGGAATTAAATTGGAATACCCATATAGATATACACCAATTTGTGTCCATTGCATTCATTTATATACTTAAATATATTTAATTCAAGCAATAATGATATATTTTGGGGAAATTTATAATCCCAAATATTGTACACAATCCGAACAAATATTATACAACAGATAATATGTTAATTATTATTTATCAGATAATTAAGCATTAATAAATAATTAGTAAGTTAAACTTTGTAAAAGAGCACAATTTTTATAAAGGGTATAAATACCTTTCTCTGATCTGTTAGAATTTTAGATTTGAAAGTGTTCAATTTTGATCTTCAAATTCTAAAAAATCAAGAGATTTTTTTCTAATTTGAAGTGGCTATAGAATTGTAAATGGGATGCATGTATTCTTGGAAGCCATCTCTGGCAGTGATGGCATTAAAATTACTAAATAAGCACATTAATATAATTAGACCTTCAAGAAAATTGCAATGTGTATGTTGCCAGACCACCACATTTGCAGATTGTATTTTGAATTGTAAACTAACCTCATATACTATTTCTGTACAGGGGCGACCCTTTTCTGTTTGCAATGCAAATTGTCCTTCTGGATATAGTAGGACCAAAATTGAAGGAAAACCATTTTGCTGTTACGATTGTCATCCATGCCCAGAAGGGAAAATTTCTAATCTAAACGGTATGAATTTGAGATCATGTAGCAGCTGTAGATCATATGGCAGTTGGAAATGAGAAAAAGGATGCACTTTCTGTAAGGATGAGATGCTAAATCTTCTCTACAGCAAACCTGAAAGCAATTGGGGATTAATAAAAAAATATTGCTCTCTACCCTGAAGAGCTGCTCCTTTCAGTTCAGCCATATAAATTTTTCTCCTTTTATTCTAGCCGAGAGTATACAAGATCTATTATCCAGTACTGAAGCTGTCCAAACTGAAAGACTGTCCAAAGCTATAGTATCAAGAGGGTAACAGGTCCTTGGTACTCTCTGAGCTTGCTTGTTTTCTTGCTGTCATTTCATTACCAATACTAGGTAACATCATCAGTGAGAAGGGTGTGGGGTTTATGGAGAGGAAAAGGAAGAAGAGGAGGAGGAGGACTGTGGGGTCCTTGGTGCTCTCTGAGCTTGCATGTTTCATTACCCAAACTAGGCAACATCATCAGTGCAACATCCATGATGTTGACTAGGACTGATGATGTTACCTAGTTTGGGTAATGAAATGTCTGCAAGAAAACAAGCAACTTTAGAGAGCACCAAAGACCCCTTATTTCAACCCTGAACTACAAATATTCTCCTTTATTGGTACCAAGGACATTGGTGTCAAGGAGATAAGAAAGAACAGCACATTTTGTTGGCAAAACAATTATAACAAATTTAAATGCCTCTGCACTATGATCTGGGTTACCATTGTTCAGTCTTGACTCTTGGCATTATTTTTATAATTATGATTATATTGTTATTCTATAGTTATGGAGACTAAACATAATTGCACATCAAATGGCATGTTTTCCTTTATAGATATGGATGACTGTTTTCAGTGTCCAGAGGATCAGCATCCCAACATGGATCAGAATCTTTGCCTTCCAAAATATATCAGCTTCCTCTCATTTGAAGAACCTTTGGGAATCATGCTCACTGTTCTTGCTCTTTTCTTTTCTTCCCTCACAGCTTTAGTGCTTCACATCTTCATTAAGCACCAGGAGACTCCCATTGTCAAAGCCAACAACCGGAACCTCAGCTATGTTCTCCTGATTTCCCTCTTGCTTTCTTTCCTTTGCACTTTACTCTTCATTGGACAACCTACAAAGCTTATGTGTCTCCTTCGACAAACAGCTTTTGGCCTCATCTTCTCAATAGTCATTTCTTCGGTTTTGGCCAAGACTATCATTGTGGTCCTTGCCTTTATGGTCACTACACCAGGAGCTGGGATGAGAAAATGCTCTGGGAAGCAATTGGCCAGCTCCATTGTTCTTTCTTGCTCTTTTACTCAAGCCTTGATTTACAGTGTGTGGTTGATAATAGCTCCCCCCTTTCCAGATGTTGACATGCACTCTCTGATGGAAGAAATTATCCTGGAGTGTAATGAAGGATCTGTCACCATGTTTTACAGTGTCTTGGGCTTTCTGGGCTTCCTGGCTACCATCACCTTCATGGTGGCCTTCCTGGCCAGGAATCTTCCTGGCAGTTTCAATGAAGCCAAGTTTATCACCTTCAGCATGTTGGTCTTCTGCAGTGTCTGGGTGTCCTTTGTTCCAACTTATTTAAGCACAAAGGGCAAATACATGGTGGCTGTAGAGATTTTTTCCATCTTGGCCTCCAGTGCTGGTTTATTGGCCTGCATCTTTTCCCCCAAATGCTACATTATTGTTTTTAGGCCTGAACTGAATAGTAGGAAAAATCTAAGAAGACAAAAATAATAGAGAAATGATAGTTACTTTATTAATATTATCATTATTTGTTTAACACTCTGGAGCAGTTCGAAAGCATGCAAATGTGAGTAGATAAATAGGTACCACTTTAGTGGGAAGGTGGCAGTGTTCCGTGCACCTTGGTGTATAGTCATGCTGGCCACTTGACCATGAAAATGTCTTCAGACACTGTTGGCTCCCTCAGCTAAGAAACAGAGATGACCACTGCTCCCAGAGTCAGACACGACTGGAGAGGGAAACCTTTTTTTAAAAGAGCAGTTTACAATAAAAACAGATTTGAAGCTAATATTACAAACAATTGTATTAGCAAAAATAAAATAAAATAAAAGCATGTGAATGATCATCCAGTGTAGTGTTTTAAGCCTGGATGTGATATGTGTTCCTTCCATTCATTGATTAACTCCAGATTATTAGATTATATCTTTCATAGAAATTAAATAAATACCTATTTTAAACTCATGAATGTGTACCTCTCAATTGATACAAAATAACATTAAAATATACAATATAGTTATATGACTAATAGTCCCAACAATCTCTCTCTGGCGATTATCAGTCATCCAGGTTGTATTTGTCTCAAAGGTGCTTTTTCAAAATGTATCTGGACTGGGTTTTCTTTTCCTTGAGAAAGAAGAACAAAACATATATCAATAGTGGTGTCCCTCAAGGCAGCGTTCTAGGACCAACACTCTTCATACTTTACATAAATGACCTTTGTGATCACATTATAAGCAACTGCGTTCTCTTCGCCGATGATGTCAAACTATTTAACACCACAGACAATGCTACTACCCTTCAGAAAGACCTTGACTATGTATCAGAATGGTCAAACAAGTGGCAACTTCAGCTGACTGTTCAGCAGTTCAGCGGTTCAAATCTCACCGGCTCAAGGTTGACTCAGCCTTCCATCCTTCCGAGGTGGGTAAAATGAGGACCCAGATTGTTGGGGGCAATATGCTGACTCTGTGAACCGCTTAGAGAGTGCTGTAAAGCACTGTAAAGCGGTATATAAGTCTAAGTGCTATTGCTATTGCTATTGCTAACTTCAAATCTCAATCAACAAATGGTCTGTCTTACACATTGGCAAAAAGAATCAGAACACAAAATACAAGCTTGGAGGACACGACCTT
>QLTV01002021.1:285214-296763 GCA_003457575.1 Thermophis baileyi
GGATGGATGGATGGATGCATGGATGGATGGATGGATGGATGGATGGATGGAATGATGGATGGATGGCTGGATGGACGGACGGACGGACAGACAGACAGACAGACAGACAGAGAGACAGACAGACAGACAGACAGCAACAATGACCAGAAACAATAAGAACAATGTATTGGCTATATAAAATGTAAAAATTTAATAAGGAATTTAATAAGGAAAAAAATCTAGCTTACTACACATTTACCAAGCATGATAAAACATCCATTCTTATTATTCGCATTTTATAATAGATACTACTGACTGTCCATCTTTATTAAGAGCAAGCTGATAAGACTGTTGAAATTGGAGGACATTCACATCTAATAAACTCATATACATGTATTGAACTATAAAGGACTGTCCTTCAACTCCTTTCCTGTGATGGTTCTATATTGGTGATTGATAATTTACAATGTTTATCTTTTAGATAGTACATTTTTTTCAGAGCAAACAATAGGGCTCAAAGAAGCATCAAGTGTCTTATTATTCATAACAAGGTAAATCCAGAAAGGAAAAAAAAAGAAAAAAAGAGGAAAATATATACAGTATATACTGTATATAGGACATACAATCTTGCAGAAGGAATAGAACTTTAATTTGCAGAAGGTGGTCAAAGTTTGGCAACTTCTAAACTAGGACAATTTTTACACTTGCAATATGTGTGGAATATCAGTTATCCTAGTGCAGATATACAATAATTATCCCATTTATCATAATCAAATTAGGCATATCAAATGATTCACATGAGCTCACTTTTTTCAGTAAAATAACTGTAATCTTATGAAAGAAATGGGTATACAAAAATCATAAAATTAAAACATAAAGAAAGGTATATGTGGTCCTCATAATATTTACAGTTTTTCATCATGTACTTTTGTGAGATGAGGAATGGCTCTCTAATCATGTGGAAAATGATTATGAACTAGAATAACAATACTGGTGAAGTTACATGGAGGAAGAACGGACTAGCCTTGCTTCTCTGTAGAGCCATTAGGGTTAGGGACAATCCTTGGATCAAGGGTCAGGCTGAGTGCAGACATTCTGTCAGGCATGCGTCCATTCGGAACCCAAGAAAGAAAACCCCCAACTCCATGTTTGTAGAGAATAGGTACTTTTACTAAGTTTGAAATGATAGCAACAAAAGAAAAGCAAGATCTGAAGCAAAAGACATGAAAGTTACATATAGAAAGTTTCCCCAAATCCCTCCCCCCAAGGACCCAGGCTGAATGGCCAATCCCCATCCCATATGGTGTCATGTGGGGCACATCTTCAGGTGTTTTCGTCCATCTGGTATTCCGGGATGGTTGACCTTGACTGGGTATAAACTACTCCATTCAGCTGCGCAATAGATCATGAGATCATCCCTCCCTTTTTGTTCACACAGGCCGTCTTCACCCCAGCTCACTTCCCCACCCAAATGTCAATCTTCCCCCTCCCCGTTACTATGGCAGCCGATAGCAAGCAAGCATCATAAAGGTTGACATTCGGTCCTCCTGCAGTAGAGGTGTTAGCCCTGGAGAAAAAAAAAACACAACACAAAATAGACAGCTGTGGACCTGGGTTTGGCCACTGGCCCACCTTTGGTAGCTCTAGGGGACTCTTTCAGGGCAGACAAGGGAGACTTGTTCCAATTGCAGCCCCCACGGTGCCGGTCTCTGGCCAGGTCAATTTCCACATCGGCTGCCAACACATACCAGTGCTGAAGGTCTCAGGGGGCCCCTTGGGAGAAACAGCTTTGGTAGACCTCATCATTAAGCCTGTCTTTGTAAAATTCCATCAAAGCCTCTTGGGACCACCCACGCATGTGGCAAGCCAGCTCACAAAACTCCTGGGTGTATTCAGCCACTGACCTCCACCCCTGATTTATGGTCTTCATCCTGGTCCTTGCCTTACGTTCAGCTAGGGGGTCTTTGAAACGGGCTTAGAGGGCTGTCATAAACAGGTCATAATCCCTCAGCTGGGGGGCATCATCATTGTGAAGGGTGACCATCCACTCAGCTGCAGTCCATTCGAGGGCCATGGTGACACCTCTCACTTTGGCTGCTTCTGAAGCAAAGTCCTCCCCATACTCCTGCATGTGATTCCAAACTTGGACTAGGAAAAATCCCAGAGCTTTGGGATCCCCTCCATACTTTACTCCCAGCTGAGGAACCTTTGGAATTTGGCACCTCCAGGGGACGCCCCCCCCACTGGGGGGCCTGGGCTGCAGCAGCCACTTGAATGCCTGCAGCCTGAGCTGGCCCTGGCTGAGCCATAGGAATCACTTCTGGGTTTGCAGAGGCTTCTGCTCCCCCCACTGCTTTCCCAACCTCTTCACGCGCTTGTAGGACATACCTTTCCCAAGCTCTCTGACTTTCAAGAGCTTTGTGCAGAAGATGCAGGGCCTGGGTCAGCAGGAGGTCTTCTTTGTCAGCTTCCTGCCAGGCAGCTTCTCCACACCGGCATCTGGCAGCAGTTACTCCAGGGGGAAGCTCCTCTGGAATTTCCATTCGTCCTACGCCCAATGACCATTTGGCTCAGACCGGTTTCTCCTCAAGCTGCAACTCTGACAGCCACTCAGTCTCCTCTTGACCATGGTGGAACTGGGGGGGGGTGTCAACCCAGTGGCTCCCATATCCTCTTGATCGCTGCCCTGGTTAGACATTCTTTGCTCAGCCCCCATGGTAGAATTGATCTCCGGCTGATAAAGCAGATCTTGCTTAATGTCAGACGTGCCTCCATTCAGAACCCAAGAAAGAAAACCCCCAACTCCATGTTTGTAGAGAAGAGGTACTTTTACTGAGTTTGAAATGATAGCAACGAAAGAAAAGCAAGATCTGAAGCAAAAGGCGTGAAAGTTACATATAGAAAGTTTCCCCAAATCCCTCCCCCCAAGGACCCAGGATGAATGGCCAATCCCCATCCCATATGGTGTCATGTGGGGTGCATCTTCAGCTGTTTTCGGCCATCTGGTATTCCGGGACAGTTGACCTTGAGTGGGTATAAACAGCTCCATTCAGCTGCGCAATAGATCATGAGAGCATCCCTCCCTTTTTGTTCATACAGGCCGTCTTCACTCCAGCTCACTTCCCCACCCAAATGCCAATCTTCCCCCCTCCCCATTACTATGGCAGCCGATAGCAAGCAAGCATCATAGAGGCTGACACATGCTGTGCATGTATATGAACCAGGTTTGTGGAGAATCTGGAATGAAGCAGTGGGTGTGCTTGGATCTGGATTTGCATTTATCTATAGACCTGTCCTTTGTCTGTGACTATCAAAATTAGGGGTGGTCTGGGAAAAACATAGCAAATACCAATACCAAAATGACTAGGAATATAGTAATGTAATTGGAATATTGAGGTTATTTTTCTCAAAGTTCCTACAATTCAGCATGTTAATGTATTCTCAACATTATTTCACAAAAAATTAGAAGGGAAGAAAATAAAAACATTATTTCAGGGGAATAAGTAATTAATTGTTAATATTGTTAATATTTGTTAATATATGCAGGTGGATATCTCTGGTGTCATCATTTTTTCACTAATTTGTTTGAAAGTTTATGGAAGTGATATTAATAACTGCTTGGAGCAATCAGAAGAGATTGGTTTCCCATAACTTTCAAGGGCTTCATTATGAAGCAGTTCCAGTTTTGAGTGTTCTTTAGTGAATATGTATGACAATGTATTTTTTTACTGAAAAAATATGGAATTATAGTTCTTCTTTCTTTCTTTCTCTCATCAACTGCTTTTTATCATTCAGATCAGGCCTTAGTAGAATAACAAAGCATTTGGGGGGAAAAATGCAGCCCAGTAACCCTGCACTGGAAGAGAGAATGGAAAAGATCTCCACAGCCACCATGTATTTCCCCTTGGTGCTCAGATAGGTTGGAAAAAATGACAACCAGACACTGCAAAAACACAACAGGCTGAAGGAGATGAACTTGGTCTCATTAAAACTGTCCGGTAAATGCCGTGCTTGGAAAGCCACACTGAAACCAACAATGGCAAGGAAAAGCAGGTAGAATAAGACACAGTAAAACATGACAGTAGAGCCTTCGTTACATCCCAGAATGATTTCATCTGCCATTAGGTTCATATCAGCATCTGAGTATGGGGGTGAGGTTACAAGCCATACAATGCAAATAACAACTTGAACGAGGAAACAAGAAACAACGATGTAATTATCTAATCGTTTGCCCAACCACCTCCTCATCTTGGATCCTGGCACTGAAGCCATGAAAGCTAAAATCACAATGATGGTTTTGGCCAATATACAAGAAATGGCTACTGAGAAGACAATCCCAAAAGCAGTTTGTCGCAAAAGGCAGGTCGCCTTTTCAGGTTTTCCAATGAATAATAAACTGCAAAGGAATGAGAGCACAAGAGAGACGAGGAGCAGGTAGGTGATGTTCCGGTTGTTGGCGTTGACTATGGGAGTGTCCTGGTATTTGATGAAGATCCCAAGCACCACAGTGGCAATGCAAGCAAAGGCAATTGCAGCAGTGGCCAAACTGGTCCCTAAAGGGTCTTCATAAGACAGAAAAACTATGTGTTTTGGAAGACACGAGTCATGGTTGTTGTTTGGATATTGTCCTTCTGGACATGGTATGCAGTCATCCATATCTGCAAAAGAAAATGCTGTTACTGCATGTAGAAGCTTCTGCATTAATCAAGGTACAATATTAACTGAAGTAAATGGTGTACCATTGCAAGAGCCGAGGTGGCGCAGTGGTTAGAGTGCAGCACTGCAGGCTACTTCAGCTGACTGCTAGCTGCAGTTCGGCGGTTCAAATCTCACCGGCTCAAGGTTGACTCAGCCTTCCATCCTTCCGAGGTGGGTAAAATGAGGACCCAGATTGTTGGGGGCAATAGCTGACTCTGTGAACCGCTTAGAGAGGGCTGTAAAGCACTGTGAAAGCGGTATATAAGTCGAAGTGCTATTGCTATTGCTATTAATGTTTCTATAGGAGACTGCCTGAGATTTATAAAGCTATTGGGCAGACTGAAGGCACTAATAAACCACTTCTGTAATACGGTCAAGGAAACTATAGATATTATATAAATTATATAAAAGAGATTATATAAATTAGAATGTATATGTAATGGGAGACAGCTAATATCCAAGCAAAGGATTTAATTCAATTTAAATATAGCAACACATCCCATATTTATTGAGGTAAAGCCTTCATTCTAAAAACCAGTGATTGATCATAGGACCTTTTCCTTTCTCCCAAAAATTCTTTGTACCTTTAGCTGGTGGTGCAGTAGTTTGAATACAGTATTGCAGGCTAACTCTGCCTATAGCCTGCAGTTCAATCCTGACAGGGCTCCAGATTGACTAAGCCTTCCATCCTTCCATGGTCAATAAAATGAGTATCCAGAGGCAATATGCTGACTCTGTAAACCACTTAGAGAGGGCTGTAAAGCATTATGGTGTAGTATATAAGTCTAAGTGCTATTGCTATTATCATTGAGCTGACAAGGTTCTTTCTTTTCCAAGTTTCTGGGAAGGTAATTAGAAAGTGGATGAAAAATTATTTCCCTCATCTAAATCAGCACCTTATTTTTATCTTCTATACAGAACTGGAACTCCTTCTCCTGAACAGTCTTTATACAAAATGGTTGCTTCTATACAGATAATGCTGTATGTCTTACCTTTCTCACTTGCCATCTTCCCTTCTGGACATGGAAAGCACTTATAGCAGCAAAATGGCTTTCCTTCAATTTCACTCCTACTTGAACCTGAAGCACAATGGTCATTACACATGGAACGTGGTCTTTTCTGTAAATAGAGATGAATAAAATGAGGACTCAATCTGGAGTTTTTTGGGGGTTTGTTTTTTTTACTGTAAATATTTCCTTTATTCGTTTTTTTTAAATGAGCATCTATAACACACATCTCATTTTTCACATTTACAGTATTTTATTTTAAAAAAATAGAAAGTTTCAACTTTCTCAAAACCATTTATGAGCTGGCAGTTGTCTACCTTCATATTTTAAGTCATCTTTATATTTTTTGCTACAAATTTATTTTGGCATTAAAATCAATTCTTTTATGGCTACCAAGGAAAAGTCATTTAGCTGTACAACAGTCATTTGTATCAGTCAATGTTTACTAATCACAAAATAAAACATAATACCACTAATGTAAACAACATTTAGGCTTAAGAGTTTTAACACACAAATATTTAACTGAATAAACCAGCACATTATGGCAGTGAATTATGGCAACAATTCAATGTGAAAAAAGAGCAGGTTGATTGTAGCTTTCATTCAGCCAATGAATGAAAGTCAGAGCCTAACAAAGTGCTGCTGAGATAATCCCTGCTGGGGGGAAAAGGTGAAGGAAAAGCAATCTAGGCCGATTCCCCATCCAACAACAGTTGCCAACACCACTGGTTATGGACCTCCATTCTTCTGTCCCTAACCCTCCTGAACAGATACTTGGTGACATGTGGGAGAGGAGGAAACAGTGAGGATCACCTGATCCACTTTGGAACAAAGGGATTTCTCTCCTTGATCCAACCAATAACTTATCGCTGAAAAACTGTATAGCATTTTAATGTAATATTCAAAACCAAAATGCCACATTACAATCACAAAAAAAAAGGCAAGTTATTAAATAACAATGTACATACATATACAGGAAAGCAACCTTCTGTAAGGTTGTAAATTTACATCATGTAACATGATGTAAATCATGTTAATGTTGTTTATTTAATAAACAACGTTAATGGTTAATTTTGATATTTAATAAATATTCCGATATTTAATAAACAACATTAACATTAACTATTAATGGTGTTTTTTTAATACTATGACCATGTTGGTCTTTCAAATAAGGTTCACCCAAAGCAATAAAAAAAGTTTCTTTCAATCAGAGTGTATACACCTATGGAAAAATTCCATGGCTTTAATGTTTGCTTTTTTAATTAATTAATTAATTAATTAATTAATTAATTAATTAATGCATTCGTTCATTCGTTCATTCATTCATTCGTTCATTCATCTCTTTTAATTCATTAAAAGACATGAAGGTTTAATGTACAAATTTGTGTTTACTTTTAAGTGCTTTTGGTTACCATATAACCTTTTAATTATTTTTGCTTTCCAATATATCCTAGCAAAACGAAGTTGAATTTTACTGAAGTAATACTTTATTGGCAACTATTCCTATAACAAAGGTAGTGGATCGCATCGGAAGTGATGTCACGGCGATACCAGTTGCAAGGGAATGGAGGTCTCCATCCCTGTGCTGGCTTTTCCCTGCTTGTGGGCATGGAAAGGAGCCAAACCACCTTGTAGGGGCAGCGAAGCAAAGGAGGGGCGTCCTGTGAGGTCGCAGGGGAGAGCTCAACTCTCCTGCAGAACTCCAGGGCTTTTTCTCCCTCTATGCCACGGCGAGGAGAAGAGGCAGCCTAAGATGGCTGCCACAGAGCCTGAGACAGCTTAACATCTAAGAAGAGTGCTGGAGTGGTTTTGGTCAACAGTGTTTGGAACTGGGTGAGAAGAATCTTTTTTATTGAAAGTGTAACCGAAAAAGAACATTCAGAAAAAGAGAGTCTCATAGTTATCTATAAAGTGGATGTGACTTAACATTTTGAGCAAAACTTTAAAACTTTACAACAGAAGGGAAAAAAATCAAAGGAAGAAAATAGAAAATTTGATAAAAATATAGAAAATTGGATTTTCTAATTGGACAGGCGTTGGCTTGGGCTAGGCATTTTAAAAAGCTGAAGCTATTTACATAAAAAGTTAATATCTTATTTATATTTTGGAGTACTAGTAAAATTGGATAAGAATGGTTAAGATTGAAATCTGATTTAAGAGTGCCACCTGCTGTCAAAGAAAGGTACAACATATTCCCAAAATCCTGGAAAGACTTGGCTTTTGGAGATTTAAAAATGAGAATAAGAAAAACTTTACTACTATAAAGACCCTGAAAGCTTTGATATAAGATTGAACTGGCAGATGGATTTATGAAGGTTCCATTTTTGGACTATCTAGAGGAAAAGACTGATTAACTTTGGGATACAAAGACTCTTGGGCATTGGACATTTTTTTTTTTTTGAGAAGTGGCTTTAGGTTGGAATATAAGTTTGCTGGATTACTGGACAAAAAGAAACGAAAGAAACAAAAACAAAAAAATGAATGGAATTTGGGAAGAAATCATTCTGATAACTCAAAGTATTAAAGACACTTTGACAAGAAGATGCGAGGGGATTATGAACAAAATGCAGAGCATAGATGAAAAGCTGGAAATTATGACACAAAGGACAAGGAAAAATCAGGATGCCCAAGAAGAGGAGGAGTTAACTGAAAGAGCAGCTGGAAAAATAGAACAGACAAAAACAACAAATAAAAAGAAATGACAAGAAGGAGATAAAAATAAAAATAATAATGATTGATGAAATAAAACAAGGGGAGAGTTTTTTAAGGGAAAGTTAAACAAGAAATGGAACTGCATGGAGACTTCTTCAGGAGAGAGAAAGGGGTAAGAGTAGACAACTTGAAAATTAGACAGTGGAAAAGGGCAGAGAAGGGAGAAATATTTAAGAGGATTGGCCAAGAAGTGGAAGCAGATAGAGATAAAGATCCAAGAGAGGAACATGGGCGACAAGCTAAGAAATGAATAATTAAAGCTTTAAAGCGGATGAGAGATGATCAGGGGTGGGTTCTAACTTACCTTACTGCCGGTTTGCTTCCTCCTGCGCCACGTGGCCGCACCTCGTTGGCGCGCGTGTGCTTTGGCCACTGAGCCGAGGTGGCGCAGTGGTTAGAGTGCAGCACTGCAGGCTACTTCAGCTGACTGCTAGCTGCAGTTCGGTGGTTCAAATCTCACCGGCTCAAGGTTGACTCAGCCTTCCATCCTTCCGAGGTGGGTAAAATGAGGACCCAGATTGTTGGGGGCAATATGCTGACTCTGTAAACCGCTTAGAGAGGGCTGTAAAGCACTATGAAGCGGTATATAAGTCTAAGTGCTATTGCTATTGCTATTGGCGAAAAATAATTTTTTTTTAAAAAAAAAGCTGGAAACAAGATGGCGACACATGCACAGTGCCAGAAACTCGGCTTCTGCGCATGCGCAGAAGAAATTTTTAAAAAAATCCATTAAAAAAAAAAATTCCAAAAAAAGAAAAATATGGCGGTGCCCACGGACCGGCACCGACTGAACCGGATCCGTGACATCACCATGACGTCACCAGTGGGTCGCTACCGGTTCAGGCAAACCGGTCTGAACTGGGAGGAACCCACCTCTGGAGATGATGGATTAAAAAAAGGGAACATTTCTTAAAAACAGTAGTGAGATAAGTTAAAATAGGGTTGGAAGTTAGAGAAAGGGGAATTATTGGAATATATATTTTTATATTACAAAGTGAATTAATGATAAGAAGGGATTTTAGAATTTTAGTGATGATAATTTTGAATACATTTGGATAATATGATGATGGTTATAAATATATATATGTTGAACAAGATTATAATGAAAGATTATAATTTAACAAAAACATGTGTATTATTATTAGAATTATATAACTTGTCAGACATAAATATGATGAATATTATTTTATTTGTATTAAAATGTGATTAGAAAGGGGATATTTTTTAAACATAACAGTGGCATAATTAAAAATTAGAAAGGGGATAAACAATGGAGGATTATAATTTAACATAAATTTGCGTATTATTGTTAGAACTATATAAGTTTGTTTAAATACAATAAATATGATCATTAATATTTTATTTATAGTAAAAGGAGTGACATTTAGAATTTGTAGATTGATATAAAAATAACATACTGAAATATCGAATAATCAAAGAATGAAAGATTATAATTCAACAAAATATGTGTACTATTACTAAAATTTTATAAGATTGTCAACTGTATTAAATATGAATATTGTTCTACAACCTTATTTGTACTAAAATGTAAGATACTCTGGTA
Organism: Thermophis baileyi; assembly: GCA_003457575.1. NCBI lineage: Eukaryota > Metazoa > Chordata > Lepidosauria > Squamata > Dipsadidae > Thermophis > Thermophis baileyi. The sequence continues at coordinate 295,175 of QLTV01002021.1, forward strand.
CCACACTGTTCATACAATGATATGTTTGTAAAAAAATAAAAAATAAAAAACTTTTTTTAAAAAACCAAACAAAAGTAGTGTCAGCGTTCCAATAAACACCCCCAACAAAACAAGACTCCGAGGCTAGAAGTTCCTCAAAGTTCCAATTTATTAGAGATACCATGTTGGCAACATCTGGGAAAACCCGAATCTGAAAGCTTCCAGGTTTTCCCCACCCAAACAAAAGTTCAAGTCCCTGCCCAGCACCCACATGTCCATCACATGATCCAATCAGGCACCATCCAGAACTAAAGATGCCTCCCTGTCACTTCCTCGCAGCTGCCGGCCACAGCGGCCTTGACTTTCTGGAAAGAATGTTATTTAGACTACTACATATCACCTACTCCATATAATCCCCCCTCCCATTTTCCCACAGTAGAAAATGTGGCAGGCCTGAATACAAAAAGGTAAAAGATGGCTTCCAGGCCTGACATATCCAAATACTATAAGTTCTCAAATAGGTGATTTTGATTTTGTGCTATGATTATACTTAAGAAATATAATAAGGACTTGGGAGGCCAATTTGATTAATTTGCTCTATCCAAGAAGGAATTTTTGAGCAACTAAGCCCTTAAGCTAGCAAAATATTTAAATCAAATAAACTTCTGATATCATAAACCACAAAGATTTTTACTACCCCCTATTCATCTGGGCCATTTCACCAGTGCTTCTGAAAATCAAAAAAAGTATCAGGCAAAGATGCATGGTGATCTTTCTGGTTTTTATTTCCTGACAGTTGGAACGATTGATCAATGGAACAACTTGCCTCCAGAAGTTGTTCTGGGTGCTCCAACAATGAGGGTTTTTAAAAAGAGGTTGGATAGCCACTTGTCTGAAATGTTACAGGGTTTCTTGCTTGAACAGGGGGTTGGACTAGAAGACCTACACTTAGGTAAGAAAAACCAAAAATATACATATAAAGTGGGTGAAACCACACTCAGTAGCAGTGACTGTGAGAGGGATCTTGGAGTCTTAGTAGACAACCAGCTAAACATGAGCCAGCAGTGTGCAGCGGCAGCCAAAAAAGCCAATGCAATCCTAAGCTGCATTAATAGAGGGATACAATCTAGGTCTAGGGAGGTTCTAATACCACTCTATAAAGCCTTAGTTAGACCACACCTAGAGTACTGCATCCAGTTTTGGTCACCACACTACAAAAAAGACGTCGAGACTCTAGAGAAAGTGCAGAGGAGAGCAATCAGGATGATTAGGGGTCTGGTAACTATAACATACGAAGAGCGGTTGCAAGAACTGGGCATGGCTAGTCTAGCGAAGAGAAGGACCAGGGGAGACCTGACAGCAGTGTTCCAATACTTGAGGGGCTACTACAGAGAGGAGGGGGTCAGGCTGTTTTCCAAGGCACCAGAAGGCCAGACAAGGAATAATGGAGGGAAACTGACCAAGGGGAGATTCAACCTGGAGATAAGGAGAAACTTTCTGACAGTGAGAGCGATCAACCAGTGGAAAAACTTGCCTACGGAGGTTGTGAGAGCTCCAACACTTGAGACTTTCAAGAGGAGATTGGACTGCCATATGTCTGAAATGGTATA
>QLTV01002022.1:7420-21559 GCA_003457575.1 Thermophis baileyi
CTCCACCCCCATCTGTACAAAGGGGTACTCGTTTATTTGGACGACATTCTCATCTTCATTGAAACACTAGAGGAGCATATGAAACTAGTGAGGCAAGTACTAAAGAAACTTCTGGATGCCAAGCTGTACACTAAGCTTTCCAAGTGCGAATTCCATAAGAACTCCATGGACTACTTGGGCTACCGCATCTCCAGCGAGGGAATAGAGATGGACCCCGGAAAAGTGAAAGCAGTGCTCGATTGGCAGCCCCCACGCACTCGCAAGCAACTACAAAGCTTCTTGGGCTTTGCAAACTTCTACCGGCAGTTCATCCCCGCTTTTGCAGAGGTGGCACTATCACTGACTGAGCTGCTAAAGACAGGCCCATCGCCCACAAAACCAAAGCCTAACCAGCCGATTGGGTGGACAATGGAATGCCAAAAAGCGTTCGAAAGGCTGAAGCGACTCTTTGCCCAAGAACCGATTCTGCAACACCCCGACCCAGAACGGCAATTCATAATTCAGTCTGACGCCAGCGATGTGGCGTAGCGGCGGTGCTGTTGCAGAGAGATGAAAAGGGCCAACTCCTGCCGTGCACTTACATTTCGAAAAAACTCACGGCCACTGAGAGGAGATGGGCCATTTGGGAGAAAGAAGCCTATGCAGTTCGTTGGGCGCTGCTCACTTGGAGACAATTCCTAGAGGGGGGCAAGGTACTGTTCAAGGTATGGACAGACCATAAGAACCTCAAAGCCTTGAAAACCCCCAGGAAGCTCTCACCAAAACAAGTACGCTGGGCGCAATACTTCAGAAGATTCAAATTCGAACTGAAGCACATCCCAGCTGGGAAGAATTTATAGGCTGACGCTTTGTCTAGGAAGCCACAATATGACAGCCAAAAAGAACAAGAAGTCCACTCCATCATTCCCCCTCCACAGGGGGAGACGGCAGCACAAGTCCTCACCTGAGGCCAAGCCAGACGACCAAGTACTCCTAGCCAGGACAAATGGACCACAACGCTAAAGGCAGCCCTGCCTGGCGACCCCTGGCTCAACGACAACAAGGAGATCTTGACAATGAGAGAAGGCTTGGCTTGGAATTATATGTACCTGCCAGCTTAAGATTGGAAGTGCTCCAACGAAGCCACGACTCCAAACTGGGAGGACACTTTGGATTCCTAAAAACTCTCCACCTAACCCGGCGACAGTTTTGGTGGCCTAAGATGAAAACTGAGGTGGAAGACTACGTAAAGAGCTGTGCCACATGCGCGACCAGGAAGAATCGGCCAGGAAAGCCGCCTGGACTACTGCAGCAAGTGGCCAACCCCAGCAAACCCCGGGAGGAGATCACCATGGACTTCATCATGGAACTCCCAGACAGCAACGGAAACAAGATGATTTGGACAGTCATCGACTTGTTTTCCAAGCAAGCCCATTTCATCGCTTGCTCAGGTCTACCGTCGGCCAGGAAACTAGCAAAACTGTTTCTCAAGCACATCTACCGCCTACATGGTGTCCCAAAAAGAGTCATCTCCGACCGAGGCATACAGTTCACCGCCAAGTTCTGGAGGGAGTTCCTGAGAGCGATTGGATCCACACAAGGACTCAGCTCGGCTTTTCATCCGAGTACAAATGGGGCAGTGGAACGTACAAACGCAATGGTCGAACAATACATCCGTTGTTATGTGGATTACCAGCAAGATAACGCTGACGCGGCAGAAGCCTATAAGAAGCAAGCAGACAAGCACCGATCGCTCCAGCCCCGCTTCTGAGTGGGGGATAAAGTTTTCTTGTCCACTAAATACATCCGATTGAGAATGCCCAGCAAAAAGCTAAGGCCAAAATTCTTGGGTCCTTTCCCAATAGTCAAAATTATCAACCCAGTCACAGTTCAGCTTGAATTGCCTAGAATATTGGGGAAAAATCACCCTGTGTTTCATTGCAGCTTGTTAAAACCCGTGATTGGGTCAAACATAAGACCACAAACCCAACCACCACCTCCCCCTGTAGTCATACAAGGAGAGACACACTATGAGGTGAAAAAAATTCTAGACTCCAGAGTGTTTAGGGGTCAATTACAATATCTAATCCATTGGAAGGGGTACCCTTTGTCAGAAGCTACCTGGGTAAAAAGTTGGAATGTGAAAGCTGACAAGCTAGTAAAACAATTCCACGACAAATATCCAGACAAGCCAAAGGGTCCCGCGGGGGTGGTGGTGGTTAAGGATGCTGTATTAACCCCCTATTTCTTTCCTTTTCTTGTAGGACACGGTCTTTTCCTGAGGGGAGGCCGCCTGTCAGGCAGAAGCCATTTTAGTTGGGGTCTTTGGCCTGCCACACTTTATACTATTTTAATATGTATTCTTTGCTGTGGGAATTTGGGAGGGGGAATTGCATGAGGGCTGTTTGTATGTAGCCATAACAAATTCCTTCTAGATAGTCAAGGTCATCCTTTGTCTTCGCACTCCTGCACCTGCACGGGAGGAGGTGGGTGGATGCTGCCAAGTTGGCAGTTGAAGATTGGTCAACGTGATGGACTTGGGGGTGTGGGGACAAGGGATTGAACTTTCAACTGGGTGGAGACACCCCGAAGGCTTCAAGGCTCCGTCACTCCGTTGTCCCGCTAGTTCCCTGCTAGTCTCGTCCAGCTGTCAGCTCTTCACGGCCGCCATTGCAGACCATCTTCTTCCCCATCCGATCTCTCTGGGGCTTCTCCTGTTTTCCCGCCATCTGGAATTCGGATGACAGAACGCCCCACTCTTCCGGTCCCACTCTGAGGAACCTACGACTCCGAAAAGCCTACCGGATGGCTGGAAGTGGCTGTGTTCCACGGAGCGCCATTTCGCACACCCGCTCGGCTTGACAGCTGCCCCCCCCCCCGAGTCCTTGCATTCTTTTTGGTGTTCTGGACTAATTACCTGGATCTTTTGCTCCCTGAACTCCTTGATTTGCTCGTTTTGCCAAATACATTTGTGATTTATTGCTGTGCAGCCTTGGTGCAGACAGCGCTGGGCTGGACTAATTGCAGCCAGAGGCTGCTTGAGGTTTGTGTGGGGGGTTGTTATCACTCTGCTCTGGGACTTGCCAGAAACATGGGAGTGTTTGGGGAGATTTGGCGCAATAAAGGGGCGGTTTGAACTACCAGCTGTTTGTGTTATCTCTGTGCCATGCCCTGCGTCATCACAGGATCGCTGGTTTGAAAGAGGGGTTAAAGAGGCCATTTATGTCAAAATTGAACAGCCCTCTCTCAACAGAGGGGGAGGGATATGACATCATCTATATCCAATCTACAACACAGTCCTTTCAACAGTTCCAAGAAGTCTCCACACCAATTTGCACCACTCAGGTGACCCTGATGACACAGATAAACCTCCAGGTGACCTTAACAACACGCTAAAAGAATGCAAATGACCAGCTGTCTGCAAGGAGTATAAATCCTTCCATTCCCCACTATCCAGTCAGAGCTGAAGAAGCTTCTTGGATGAGAAATGAAACGTCTTGAAAGAGAAACCAGAAAGTCCAGTTGCCTCTTAAAAAAAAAGCACCTTTGGGACTTTCATTCAGTGGTTCCGAGATTACATCCACCAGCTCCTTCAGTACCCTGGGATTTGCTGGTCTGGAATGAGGACTAATAGTTACTTATAAGACCCAGCCACCAGAAGAGGTTTTAGGGTCATATGCTGGACACAAATCAACATTGGGGGGATAACCATCATTGAGAGATGGTGTCAGCCACAGCAACATTTGTCCAGTGAGGTAGTCTCATTCCAACTCATTACTTAAGATGGTACCATCATCTTAGCTAGCATGGGTTTATATGGGACTTTCATTGCTACCATTTCCCACCAGCACAAGACGATGCTTTGCTTTGCAGTGTTATTCCATAAATGACCATAGACCAAGGGTGTGTCAATGTATAAGAATTTATGAACTGGAATAGCCATAACAACAAGTCAGCCAATGGGAACTGTTTGGTGACTGAGACACAGGATTTGTTGTGAGCCATGGTAGACAGCTCAGAGCCTGGGCGTGGCTTAGCTTAACTGTTCTGTGTATATAAGAGTTCGTTTGTCTTTGCTTGAGAGTCCTTGCTTCTACTTCTTGTCCTTGTACTTGCTACTTCTTCTTCTCTACCACATTGCAAGAGCTGCATGAGTATTGTATACATGCATCATGTTTTATATTATTGTGTATAAAGAAGTTTCTTCTATAAATGAATCCTGCTGAATTATTTACTTGTGTGCTGGCTGGATCGCTACAGACTGACAGGTTATGGGCCCAGAGCACACCCAGCCAGTCCAAGCACACAGTAAGACTGAACTGTAATCAAGCTGAGGGACAGCCTGTGTTATAAGGAAAAGAGAACAAGGCTGAGAAGGCTTGCAGGATGGCTGTTGATTTCAAGGAGTGTTCTCTGCCTTGATTGGGACAGAAGAATTATATTATTTGGTCTGCAAAAATGGAATGCTTCCTGGAGCTCTAGGATATTGTTAGTAATCCACCCCAGGGGCCATTAGCAGCTGCAAATCAACAGCAGCATGATAAGGCACTGGTCTATATCATTTTAAGTTTGGAAGANAAATAGAGTACTGTATATATTACTTTATATATTACTGTATATAAAGAAGTTATATACAGGCACTGGCCTATATCATCTTAAGTTTAGAAGATGAACAATTCTTGAATGTAGCTGATTTAAAAACTGCAAAGGAGGTTTGGCTGAAATTGAGAAGTGTGCATGTGAGTGTGTCAGCATGCAATATTGTGCAATTATCAAGACAATTGTACAGAGCCCGGCTGCTACCACAAGAGAGTGTAGAGAAGCATTTGCTGCACATGCAGACTCTGTTTATTGAGTTAGAACAGCGTGGAATGCAGATTCCTGAATCTCAGAAAGTGCTGTTGGTGTTAAATAGTCTTGATGAAACGTGGGACATTGTTTCAGCCGTTTTTGAATGCAAACCAGAACAGGAATTACGAATGGAAGCCCTTAAAGCCTGTTTGATTTCTGAAGAAAAAAAATGCCATTTTAGAAGAAGCCAGGAGGAGAAATTCCTGAGGTGGGGGCCCAAGGAGCAGAGAGAGAAGAGCAATGGAAGAGATCAGATTACATTCCAAGGCAACAGACAGGATGTCTGCAGAGACCAGAGTAACAGAAGAGACCAGATTACAGCCCAGCAAAGAATTTATAAGAAAAAAGAAAAAGAATGGCGGTGTTTCATCTGTGGTGATAAGACTCATTTAAAGAAAGACTGTTTACAAGGAAGAAAAACAACAGATGGACAAGCTGCTGTTGCAAAAGTTAGCTATTGTAATAGCAGAGACAAATGTTTAATAGACAGTGGGGCAAGTCAAACAATTATTAATAATTCTAAATTGTTTTTCAGAATGGATCCAGCTGGAGGAGATGCAGTAGCCTTGGCAAATGGCCAGAAGGCTAAAGTCATAGGAAAAGGCAGTGTGCTGATTCCATGTCTGGAGGAAAAGTTTAGTAACATATTATGTGTGCCTGAAATGGAGCATAATTTACTGAGTGTCTCCAGTCTAGACAAAGAAATGTTTGAGACCACATTTGTAAATGAAAGAATAATGTGAATGTATGTGCACATGTCATAAAAGAGAATAATCTTTATGTGTTGCAGGGACAAAATGTTCAATGTGCCCAAACATTTGGAAATGTGGCACAACATGATTCATGTGTTCATCTCTTGCATAGAAAGCTTGGCCATGCCTGCTTCAGAGTTTTGCAAAAGATGCAACAGTTTGGAGAAGGGTTAAACTTAAAAGGGTGTAAGGCACGGCTTGGTGCCTTCAGGCTGCTTGCGTTCCACCACCACCCGTGGGAGGGGAGGGGCTTGATGGTGGCACGCGGAGGGAGCCTCTCTCTGCCGGACTCCCGGCTGTGAGTGCGCATGCTGCTTCACAGTTTTTCAAAAGATGCAACAGTTTGGAGAAGGATTAAACTTGAAAGGGTGTAAGGCATACTTGGACTGTGCAGTATATAAATCATCAAAGTCCAAGGCATTCCCAGTAAGCAAGAGTAGCACAAGGCAGACAACAAAAGCTCTAGATCTGGTACATGCAGATTTGGTGGGGCCAACGCAAGCCAGTTTGGGAGGAGCAAAGTATGCGCTTTTCTATGAGAAAATAGAAGAATATGGTAGAGTGGCAGGACTTAAAATAAATAAGGAAAAGACCAAAATAATAACGAAAAACCTTACAAACAAGCAAAATAATGAATTGAAAGGAAAAATGGGCATGCAAATGACAAAAAAAGTGAAATATTTAGGAATATGGCTAACAGCAAGATGCTCATCAATTAAAGAAGATAATTATACCAAAGTAATGCAACAAATAAAGATAGATCTAGACAGATGGAAAAAATTACAACTCTCACTAACTGGAAGAATAGCCATAACCAAAATGAATATTTTACTGAAACTTTTATTCCTATTCCAAACAATCCCGATAAAACTAGGAAAGACATTTTTCGATGACTTAAATAAATTAATAACAAAATTTATTTGGCTGGGGAAAAAACCATGAATCAAACTAAAAATATTACAAGACAGTAGGAATAAAGGAGGATTTGGACTACCAGACTGGGAGCTATATCATCAAGCGGCGACTCTCACCTGGATAAAAGAATGGATAAATTTTAAAAATAAAACGATTTTGGCAATAGAAGGACACGATTTACAACTGGGATGGCATGCATTTATATGGGATGGAAAAAGTAAAATACATAGTTACTTCCAAAACCACCAAATCAGAAATGCCTTACTACTAATATGGGAAAAAACTAAACAGAATCATTACAGCAAAATACCGGTTTGGATATCAACAATGGAAGCATTAATATACCCGAATGTCTAGATAAAATTTTAAGATACAAAGAGATATTAGATGAACAAGGGAAGCTAAAAACGAAACAAGAATTAAAAAATCAGGGAATTGATATGGACTGGTGGCCCTATATGCAAATCCAGACAAGATACAAGAAAGATGCAGAAAATTATGGGTTCTATAAGGAACCACAAGAATTGGATAAAATATTACAGGGGACAGATGAAAATATGACATGTCCTGAAAATAAGGCCAAGCCTGATTTTTGGGGTGGGCGTAAATATACGCCCTCCTCCGAAAATAAGCCCTAGTGAAGGGGTAGGCATGGCCAGCACAGGAAGCAGCCCTTCCCTTCCCCAGTCAGCTAATGGCAGCTGGGGCCCTTAATCGCGACCCGCAGATCAGCTGAGCTGATCGGGAGCTGCCTCTCGTTCTATCTCTCTCCAGCATTCTTGGCGCTCGCCCGCCTCCCATCCATCCACCCCCCTCACCTGCAAACTCCCGCCCCGCTCACAAGAGAGCAGCCACTGGCACTTCTTGCCACGTGGTGCCCACCCAGCGGACAATCCCCCCTCCGGCTGGGCAGAGCACCACTCACCGACCAAGCAGTATCCCAGGATCACAATGTGGGTGAAGCCGGTGAGCACGAGGTCCTTGAGGAGTCCGCGCCACCACCACCACCATCCCAGCACTGAGGATGGCTTCCTCTGCGGCTTCCAAACCCCGGTTGGAAGCCGCTGGAAATGGAGAAGAGGCCGGTCGGGCCAGCCGCCTACTGCCGAGTCTTCCGGCAGCCGGGGCAGAGAGTCTTCCGGCAGCCGGGGCAGAGCAGCGGCAAAGGGAGCCGCCGTCCCGCATGGGGAATCCGCACCACTGCCATCCCAGCACTGAGGATGGCTTCCTCTGCAGTTTCCAAACCCCGGCTGGAAGCCGCTGGAAGCAGAGAAGAGGCCGGTCGGGCCAGCTGCCTGCTGCCGAGTCTTCCGGGAGCTGGGACAGCCGCATGGAGCTGGAACCATAGAGCGGGAAGTGCACTCCCAGAGCGGCCCTGCCGGAAGACTCGGCAGTAGGCGGCTGGCCCGACCGGCCTCTTCTCTGCTTCCAGCGGCTTCCAGCTGGGGTTTGGAAACCGCAGAGGAAGCCATCCTCAGTGCTGGGATGGTGGTGGTGGTGGCGCGGACTCCTCAAGGACCTCGTGCTCACCGGCTTCGCCCATATCGTGATCCTGGGATACTGCTCGGTCGGTGAGTGGCGGTCTGCCCGGCCGGAGGGGGGGTGTTGTCTGCTGGGTGGGCATCACGTGGCAAGAGGTGCTGGGCGGCTGCTCTCTTGTGAGCGGGGTGGGAGTTTGCAGGCGAGGGGGGTGGATAGATGGGAGACGGGCGAGCGTGGACTCCCCATGCGGGGCTGCGGCTCCCTTTGCCGCCGCTCTGCCCTGGCTGCCGGAAGACTCTCTGCCCCGGCTGCCGGAAGACTTGGCAGCAGGCGGCTGGCCCAACCGGCCTCTTCTCCGTTTCCAGCAGCTTCCAGCCGGGTGCTCACCGGCTTCACCCACATCAACGTGGTGAGGCCTGGGAGGCGCGCGAGCGGGGGGGACAGGCGCTCGCACGGCTTGGCGCCTTCAGCCCGCTTGTGTTCCACCACCCCCCGCGGGAGGGGAGGGGCTTGATGGTGGCACGCGGAGGGAGCCTCTCTCTGCTGGACTCCCGGCTGTGAGTGCACAGGCTGCCCGGTGGGCACCATGTGGCAAGAGGTGCCAGGCGGCTGCGCTCTTGTGAGCAGGTGACTACGCTCAGCGCCTCTTGCACCCCCAAAATAATAAGAACCCCCCAATAATAAGGCCAAGCCCTTATTTAGGGGGTCAAAAGAAAATAAGACCCTGTCTTATTTTCGGGGAAACATGGTATAACTATTTATTGAGATTTAAAATGGAAGAGGAAACAGTAAAAGAAAACTTGGGTAAAGAATTTCGGATATACCATAGAATTAGAGAATTGGGAAAAGCTGTGGGGAAAAAATTATAAATTGACAATGTCGGCAACATATAGAGAAAATTTATATAAAATGTTTTATAGGTGGCATCTACCGCCAGCAAGCATAGCAAAAATGTTCCCAAACAGATCACCTGAATGTTGGAAATGCAAACAGATACAGGGGACTTACTATCATATGTGGTGGACATGTCCATCGGCACAAAAATATTGGAAAAGGATAAAACAATGGTTAGAGGAAATGGTAAAACAGCAAACAGAGCTAAAACCGGAACTATTTTTATTAGGCATATTAACAGAGAAATATAACAAAAAAATTCAATATTTAATGCTTCATGTAATAACGGCTGCCAGAATTGTATATGCTCAAAATTGGAAAAATTGTAACATACCCTCGGAAGAAATGGTTATAAAGAAAATATTAGATTGCGCTGAGATGGACAGGTTGACAATGGAAATCAAAGATAAAAGAGAAACAGAATATTACATAACTTGGGATGCATGGTATAACTGGTTAGATAGTAGATGTAAAGATTAAGAAAATAAATGAGAAAAGATGATTAACGAATTGGAAATGAGAAATAAGTATAAGAATAATGATAGACAAAGAACATCTAGTATGTATATTGGTACAAGATGGTAGGATACTACAAAAATGTAAAATGTAAAAAACTGTTTAAAATGACAATGATATAATGTATATATAGTGTATATATAAAAGTAGAAATTGTAGATATATACTGGTGTGGAGCTGCTGTAAAGCGAAAATCGTAAGGTAAAATGTAGAAAACTACAATAAAAATATTTTTTTTAAAAAAAAAGTTTGTTTGTCTTTGCTTGAGAGTCCTTGCTTCTACTTCTACTTCTACTTCTACTTCTACTTCTACTTCTTGTCCTTGCTACTTCTTCTCTACCACGTTGCAAGAGCTGCATGGGTATTGTATACATGCATCATGTTTTATATTATTGTATATAAAGAAGTTTCTTCTATAAATGAATCCTGCTGAATTATTTACTTGTGTGCTGGCTGGATCGCTACAGACTCTGACAGGGTGGGCAATTAATTTTCTCAAAGGTCCACATGAGAAACTGGGACTGCTGTGGAGGGCCGAACCAATAAGGCTGTGAAGGTGCATAGGCACGCACACATGCACATATGTAAGTTGAAAAAAATAATAGCAGTCACGTTCAAAATAAAAGCAATGCAGTTGTATTGGGTGCATGACATACACTTATTTACACTTAATTTCTAATTTCCAATTGATCTCACACAGGCCGGACAGGGACAGCCAAACGGACAGATGTGGCCCAGGGGCTGTAAAATGCCCAGGTCTGTCATAGACACCATATTCCAAGTGAGGCTCCCCTGCCTGTTGTACATGGTGCCAAGAAAGAAGAAAAAGGCGGGGACCCAGAATTAAGTTATTATGCCACTTGGAAAAATATAACTGTGGCTATCAAATAGGGATGGATAGAGGAAACAAAACTAAATGGGATATAGAATGATCGGACACGTTAAGATAGAATGTTAGATAAATAGCTAAGATTAAATTAAACGGACAGCTTCAGCCTATATGTGTGTTTGAATATCAGAAATCGGACATGTCATATTTATTTCAGACAATAAAAGCTCAATGAAAAAGCTCCCACATTTAGTGACAATCCAGACAAGTATGTGTGTAGATCTATAAACTACTTTAGATAAACAAAGAGAATGCTATAGGTCAACAGGTATACCAACAGAGATCAGAGAGAACATATAGAGAAAGAATGGGTGTGGACCAAGTAGAAATCTGGGTGGAAGAAGGCTGAGCTGTGTGGATGGTTCAGAGGCAGGATGAGAAAACGGGCATATCTATTAGAGGAAAGGACAGAAAGGCAGACAAAGCCCTGGAGAGGGAAATAGGAGGAAAAGACCCTGGATGAGGCTGTGTGGGTAGGGGAAATCAATATTACCATGTAAGGAGATGGCCGGGCAAAGTGGGGGGGGGGGGGAAGAGAGAAAAGGAGGATATGGGAAGAACAGGGAAGAGAGGGGGAGGGGGGGGGCGACCCTGGGGGAGAGGGAGAGAGAGAGAGCGGGGGGGGGGAGGGGGGGGAAGGGGAAAAAAAAATGACGAGGGAAGGGGGGGGCGGGGAAGGGGGGGGGGGGGGGGAAGAGAGAAAAGGAGGATATGGGAAGATCAGGGAAGAGATGGGCAGGGGGGGTGCTACCCTGGCTGACACATAAGATCGGGCGGAGGAAGAGATCAAGATTTACCCTAGTCTTAATAGACTAGGGTAAATCCCCCTCTTCCCCCCAGCCCGCTTCCACGCCTGGGAGGTGCAGGTTGCAGTCGCGCGAGGGTACCCAAACAGACCCCTAGCAAGCAGCGGGTCGATCCCTGCCCCATTTTGACTTTCTTTGTCCGGGCGGGGCGCCATCCAAAGGGAGAAGACAATGCGGCTTCCAATATCAAGAACGGCACGATAAGGGGGGAAGGGGGCGGGGAGGGGTGGAAACCGCGTGGACCTATCCATTTTACTTCCTTTCTCCTCTCGTGTGTCGCATCTCCTTCGTTCTGCTACAACCGCCTCCAACCTCCGCCATCTGACTTGCAGAGAAAGTCGGAATCCCCAAAGAACGACGGGAGTAAAAGCTCCCGGCATGTAGAACCAACCCGCCCGCCCGGCACGCCTCACCTTGACCGAGAGCGCGAAGGGACGGGGAGCCGACAATCTCAGCCTCCATCCTCCCTCTATCCAAAGCATTTTAAGGCACTGTGACCATCCTTCCGAGCTCCCCCACCCACCCCAGCCGCGGACAACCAGCGGAGCCTCGAAAACTCCGCAAGCTCCCTCCACCCTGCCGCGCCCGCTAGTTTTTCCCAGGCGGGCGCGCAGCCCCGTTCGCCAGTCTCGCAGCCACTCACCCTGAGGGCTGGGAAGCTCCCCGAGCTGCGCCTCGTCCAGAGCTGACCAGCCGGGGCCAACGAGCAGCGGTAAGAGGATGGCAAAGCGCATCGCCACAGCCGGCGCCCGCAGCATTCTGGCCGCCCCCACCAGCTCCTGCTACCCGGCCATGGCGCGTTCAGAGAACCCTCGGCGGCAACTGGGCTGGCTCTGCAGGATCCGGTTATGCGACGGCAACAGCAGAGGCGGCACTGCGATGCTACCCGATTCCGGCAGCCCTTCCTGTCCAGCGAGACTGGGGAGCTCGAACGGCTCCACCTACTGGGCGAACGAGCACCGCGACTGCCTCGCTCTTGCAGACGCAGCCGCAGCCTAATTCTTGTACAGTGCTCCGCCCTTGCCTAACAACTGTAATCAATACCGACCTACGGTCCCGAGGCACTTAAGGAGGAGCATTTCCTATCGGCAACCCTCCGAAAATGTGTCTCCGAGCATGTGCAAAATATGGCTGCCGTTCAGATTAAGTCTTTTTCTGAATAATGGTAAGCGAATAGGGAACAAGAAAGCCACAGAAATGAATAAGCATCCTACTGAAAGAATGAGCAATGGGCAATCCTTTGCTCATGTAGAACAAATGTAGAATACAGTAGAGTAGATGATAATGCTTCCTGACTGTGGAGTTCTTCACAAGTAAATGCATCCAAAATACTAGTCTGATGTGGTCTGCACCTGGCCCTTCCTGGCCTTCCTGCGTGGTTAGGTGGAGAGGCAGTAGTTGGTTGGTTCCAGATGTTCCCAGGGAGGGCACAAGCTTGGTTAAGGCATGGCTGGTTCCTCACTTGAGCCTGTCTTTGAACATCTCCCACATCCTTGTCCAAAAAGGGGACAAGGAGGTGGATCCAAGCTGCAGTCAACATGTACTTGCAGGAGGCGGTGATGCCAAACCAGCAACCTTAAAGAGAGGTCTGGAAAAGCCTTGGATCCAGCCTCTGTAGACAACTACTGCCCTATATCTATCTGCCCTATATCTTTGGGTGAAGATGGTAGAGAAGGTAGTGGGGCAGCAGTTACAAAGAACACTGGATCTCTGACTGTCAGGATTCAGACTGCATGCTAGATGGAAATCACATGGGTTGCTCTCACTGATGACTTGTGATGGGCTGTGTCAGCCCAACTAGAGAGACCAGACCAAGAAATCAACTGGACAGGAAGGCTAAAACTACTTTTATTGACTATTGCTATGACAACAGAATCTTGCAAATCTGATTGTGTTGTGCCTCCTCCTCCCTCTTATAATTCAGTCAATTAGGGTGGTGTCTGAGTTACTTCTGAAAGATTCATTTATTCCCTTCCAACTCTGTTATTCTGGACTCTTTTTTTAAAAGCAGCAAGTCCATGAGGAGGTGATTGGGAACAAGACCACCTTGGCTAGAAAGGATAATTTAACCTTCCTAAGTAAAACTTAATTTAGACTTCTGCATCACTACACGTCAGGGAATGTATGCATTTGTCATTGGGAGCTGTTACATTTATACTTCTGTGAATGTTAATGTTCTGGCTAGGGAGCGCTCAAACACAACGTGTAGTTGAGATTTGGGAGGTGTGCAGGTCAGCTGGTCTGCAACCATCTGCAACCTACATGTATCCATTAACCCCTTCACAAATTAATAGCTTCCAACTGCTCTGCATAGAGCTACCTGGTGTTGACAGAAAGCAACATAGGAGTCTCCACATCAGAAGAACATGTTTCATGCCAGTGGATCCCGGAGAGCTCCCTGGTTTACCGAAGAGCTCCAGGAGATGAAACGCCACAAGAGACGTCTGGAGCGACACTGGAGATCCAGTAAATCCGAATCTGACCAAACACTTCTAAGAGCCTTTATTAGGACTTATTTAGTGGCGATACGGGCGGCAAAATGCTTGCATTTTTCTGCTCTTATTGCATCTGCTGATGCTCGCCCAGCCGCCCTCTTCAAGGTAACTCGTTCCCTCCTTAACATAGAGGGAAAGGAGGAAACTTTGCAGGGGAGAGCTGAGGAATTTGTACAGTATTTGGCGGATAAAGTCGCTCAGATTCAGACGGACCTGGACTCTGATTGGGCAGGTGAAAATCGCTCTTATTGCATCTGCTGATGCTCGCCCAGCCGCCCTCTTCAAGGTAACTCGTTCCCTCCTTAACATAGAGGGAAAGGAGGAACGTTTGCAGGGGAGAGCTGAGGAATTTGTACAGTATTTGGCGGATAAAGTTGCTCAGATTTGGATGGACCTGGACTCTGATTGGGCAATTCAAGCCGAGATGACAGGGGCAGATCTTAGTCCAATTATATGGGATGAATTTGAACCTGTGACTCCTGAGGAAGTGGACAAGGCTATTGGAGCGATGAGCTCCTCCACTTGTTTATTGGACCCGTGCCCCTCCTGGCTGGTTTCTG
>QLTV01002022.1:35216-49229 GCA_003457575.1 Thermophis baileyi
GGGGGGGGGGGCAAAGAGTGCTGACAGTGGCTGGGGAACGGTGGTTCCCAGCAGGGAGGATCCCAGGCAAGGCTGCACGTTCGGAGCTTCTCTGGCTGCCAAGGTGGGGGGGCAGAGAGCTCTGCCGGCGGCTGGGGAACGGTGGTTCCCAGCAGGGAGGATCCCAGGCAAGGCCGCGCGTTCGGAGCGTCTCCGGCTGCCAAGGTGGGGGGGCAGAGAGCTCTGCCGGCGGCTGGGGAACGGTGGATCCCAGCGGGGAGGATCCCAGGCAAGGCCGCGCATTCAGAGCTTCTCCGGCTACCGAGGTGGGGGGCAAAGAATTCTGCCGGCGGCTGGGGAATGGTGGATCCCAGCAGGGAGGATCCCAGGCAAGGCCGCGTGTTCGGAGCTTCTGCGGTTGCCGAGGTGGGGGGGCAGAGAGCTCTGCCGGTGGCTGGGGAACGGTGGATCCCAGCAGGGAGGATCCCAGGCCACGGGGTCATCTGCACAGTAGCCCACCACCACCACCCCGCCCTCACCGGCTGCTCGTCCACCGGTGCTCTGGACCGCCTGGGGCCGCGTAAGAAGCCCGCACGGGCAGGGAGGGAGGGAAGCCCGGCTTACCTTGCTCTGCTCCCTTAGGAAGCGACCGCCGGGATCCCCGCTCCACGTCTTTTGGCACGCGTGCCTGTTGCTGGTCTTTGCGCTCACATGAGCGCCAAAAACCAGACCAGCTGGCCAGTGCGCATGTGCACTCTGGAAACAGGAAGATCATTTTCCTGGAGCGCGCATGCGCAATGGGCGGCTGTTCTTCCGGTTTCTGGCGCACCTGTGCGTATGAAAACCAGCTGGCCTGCGCACCGGAACCCGGAAGAGCAAGGGGCGACGGCTCCGCGTGCCCGGAAAAATGGCTCTGCGTGCCATAGGTTCGCCATCACGGGGATAGATCATCTACTAAGAGGATTAAACACTCCCAGGGTAAATTACCAAAGACCTTTTTTGAGATGATGGACAATTTAACACTAATAGATTCATGGAGATATAAAAATGGCTCTGCCAGAGAATATACCTTTTTTTCAGAAAGACATAAATCTTTTTCAAGGATTGATATGATATGGACTTCTAAAAATTTTGCAAATAAAATTTTAAAAGTAGATATTTTACCTAAATTTTTTTCTGATCATAACCCAGTGCTTTTGGTACTAAGAGGAAAGAGTTTGAGCTTCAGATGGAGATTAAATGAATCTATTCTGCAAAAGGAAATGATCGTAAAAGATTGTAAAAAGAAACTACATGAATACTTTGATAATAATTTAGGTAAAGGGACAAGTTTAACGACTGTGTGGGATGCTAGTAAAGCTGTTATGAGCGGTTATTTTATACAGTATAATTGCTTAGAGAAGAAAAAATCCCAGGAAAAGATGCAAAAGATACTGGAAGAAATCAGACAGAGAGAAATCGAATTGCAAAAGACACCTACGGACCCTAAAACTTTACATCAAATCAGGGGTGGGTTCCTCCCGGTACGGACTGGATCGCCCGAACCGGTAGTGACCCGCTGGTGACGTCACGGATCTGGTTCGGTCGGTGCCGGTCCGTGGGCGCCGCCATCTTTTTTTGTGAATTTTTTGTGAAATTTTTACTGTTCGGAAGGTTTTTCCTGTTCTGCTGCTTGAAAAAGGGCCCTCCCGCCCACCCCTGGGTTTATACTGACCTTTATTCCTTCGCCCAAAGCACAGCTGATCAGCTCCTCAGCTGTGTTTTGGGCTGATTGCAGCTACTGAGCATGTGCGGAAGCAAAATTGTGCGATGCAAACCGGTGGGGAAGGTAAGTGGAACCCACCCCTGCAGCAAATTAAACTGCTACGGCAACAACTGTCCATGTTAACAGTACAAGAAATAGAAACAAAACTGAAGTACGCTAAACAAAGACACTTTGAGTTTGCAAATAAACCAGGGAGATGGTTGGCATATAAACTAAGAAAGTAAAGGGAAAAGAGAATGACTGAGAAAATTTGTGAAGGCAGCAATGTAATAACAGATAATGAACTTATCAAAAAGTCTTTTCATAATTTTTATTCTAACTTGTATAAAAGACAGGAGTTAGATATGTCAAAAATAGATGAATATCTTTCAAGACAACAGCTGCCTAAATTATCACAAACTCAGAGACAACTTATGAATGATCCAATAACTCTCTTTGAGATATCAGAAGCCATTAAAAAAATGAAATCAGGTAAAGCTCCAGGCCCAGATGGCCTTACAAGCCAATACTACAAGTGCTTTGAGGATGAACTTATCCAACCATTAAAAGGTACAATGAATGATATATTACAGAGGGGAAAGATACCTCAAACGTGGAAAGAAGCTAATATTGTGTTGTTACCGAAGGAGGGTTACAAAGACAAAGAATTACAAACCAATTTCATTATTAAATAAGGACTATAAACTCTTTGCTGCAGTTTTGGCAGAACGACTAAAGAAGATTTTACAAGCATATATACATGAAGACCAAGCTGGCTTCTTGCCAAAAAGACAGCTAAGAGATAATGTGAGCACTGTATTGAATATTATTGAATATTTACAATATTATAATGAGAAACAGGCAGCTTTAATATTTTTAGATGCAGAGAAGGCCTTTGACAATTTAAATTGGGCTTTTATGTTTAAAGTGCTGGAAGAAATGGACTTTGGAGAGAACTTTATTCAAGGAGTCAAAGCTGTTTACACATCACAGACAGCAAAAAATTGTTATTAATGTTGATTTAACTAACTCATGTGAAATTCAAAAGGGTACAAGACAAGGATGCCCTTTGTCTCCTTTACTGTTTATCTTGGTGTTGGAAGTTTTGAATAGAGATATAAGGCAAGATTAAAAAATAATGGGTAAAACTATCAAGAGAGAAGTTTATAAATTGAGGGCATTTGCTGATGATCTGGTTATATTTTTGCAAGACCCAAAAAATAACGTAGAATATTTGTTGAGGAAATTAAATGAGTTTGGGGCTTTGGCGGGTTTTAAAATAAACAAACAGAAAACAACAATGTTGATTAAGAATATGTCATCTCAGGACATTGATACATTGACTATCTAAAAACCCAACTAAAACACAAAGATGATGTATCGCTGGTATTTAACACCGGATAAGTTATCTAGAGTGTAGAAAGGTATTTCAAATGAATGTTGGAAATGTAAAAGTAAAGAAGGGACCTTTTATCATTTATGGTGGACATGTGATAAAGCAAAGAAATTTTGGAGTAAGATTCATATTTTAATACAGAAAATTCTTAAAATGAAGATAAAGATGAAACCAGGCTTTAATGTAAAAAGACTTAGAAAATTTTTTTGGAACCTTGATCTTATATACTTGTATGTTGATGGCAGCAAAACTACTGTATGCACAAAAATGGAAGGACATTTCGATTCCCACCATGGACGAATGGCTACAGAGGTTTATGGAGCTGGCAGAGATGGCTAAATTGACTGAATATAAGTACTTTTGTTGCTACATGGAGACCGCTTCTGGACTTTGTGCTTGAGGTGGAAAAAAATGAAACTTTGATTTTGGGTTTTACTGATTAGATTGATTTGTTGTTATAGAAATGGTTAGTTTATATTATTTTGGAAAAGTAAAAAGTTGAGGTTCGATGATAATGTTTTATTCTACTGCAACAAAGAGAGTTGGAAGTCAACGCTTTTTTTCCTTTTCTTCCTCCCCTCCTCATTTTTCTTTCCCCTTTTCCTCCCCATTGTGTCCTATTATTTGCTTTCATATTTTGCCTCTCTCTAGTTGACTGAACCCCAAGATCATGAATTAGCTGTTCCTCGTCGTTGGGGTGGTCACTTTCTCTTGAAAAGGCCCATCTATAAAAGAAAAGGTAGTGGGGAAAATAGTGTGAATAAGAAATAAGTCTCTCTTCGTACAAGACGTTTCTTGTAGGTGAATGCTTCTGAGTCCTGACATGGCTAAAATATGACACACAATCCTATACAGATAGTCTTCAACTTACAACAGTTCATTTAGTGACTGTTCAAAGTTACAACATCACTGAAAAAAGTGACTTATGTCTATTTTTCACATGACCGTTGCAGCATCCTCATGGTCACATGATCAAAATTCAGATGCTTGGCAACTGACTCATATTTATGACAGTTGCAGTGTCCCAGGATCATGTGATCACCTTTTGTGACCTTCTGACAAGCAAAGTCAATAGGTAAACTAGATTCACTTAACAACCGTGTTACTAACTTAACAACTGCAGTGATTCACTTAACAACTGTGGCAAGAAAGGTCATAAAATGGGGCAAAACTCACTTAACAAATGTCTCACTTAGCAACATAAATTTTGGCCTCAATTGTGGTTGTAAGTTGAGGACTACCTGTACATCTATTTAGCATATTAACTGAAGAGCCTGCAGGAGAAGCTAAGTCAACTTACAACTACTAACTCTTTAAGCAATCTCATAGCTGCCAACTATTTATTTATTTTAATTAATAGAATGAAAATCATCTCTTCAATCATCTGCCCAGACCCAGCAAGGCAGTTTCTATTCCAAAACTAGGTCGCAATTGGCAATCAGGGGGGATAGTCCCAGGATGTTCTGACCCAAGTTACGCTGGCAAGGGCAAGTACCAATGTAGTCCATTTATTGCACAGCTTTGAAGCAACAAATGGCCCTCCAATGGTGCTGATAAAGCGCCACCCCTGTTTCTCTGACAGCAGTCTCCCACAGCCAATACCACCCAGTCTCACAAACTGGGCCCATGACCAACCCACAAGGCAAGGAGAAATTCCGCAGTCCACAAACAAGGTTCGGAGTCCACAAAGCAAAGAGTGAGGTTCAGGCAACCCAAGGCAAAGTCCAAGTTCCACAAGCAAGGTTCAGGGTCCACAAAGCAAGATCCAAGGTTCAGAGTCCATGAAGCAGGGTTCACAAATGCCAGGGAAGTGCACGCCAAAGCAAACAATTGTTCCCGGCAAATGCCCCTTCCCCCTGCATCTAGCTAAATCACCCCACACCAGGTGTTCCTTGTGAGGAGGGGCAGGGCTGCTTCCTCACAAGCAGCCTTGCAGACCTCCTCTGTGATTCCCTCTGCTCTGCTCTCCGTACCCATGGATCGGTGGGGGAGGCAGATGTTCCTCGTTGGAGGTGATCTGTTGCCTTTCCTCACTGCTGGCCTTCAGCAGCCAATCCTCTTGTGCTTTCGTTAGGGCAGGTAGCTCTCCGTCTGGTCGGCCACTACCCCCAATGCCGGACAGGTCCAGGACTGCACCGTCCATAGCCCCTGGGCTCTCCAGGCATTCCTGGGAAAATGTGCCACCCCCATTGGATGATCCTGGTTCCAGCTCCTCCTCCACCACCTCTGTACTGGCTTCCAATGGGGCCATCACACAGGATAGGATGCTTGTAACTTTGCCACCATCCTTAACATTACTTGCATCCCATGGTTTATAGTCAGGCTTCCCTGACTAGGGTTTCATCTACCTTCCAAAGAACAATAATGAAGACTGCAAGAAGGTAAAGTCCTACTGTTAAGTTGTGGGAATAACGACTCTGGAGACCGACTCTTGAACAATGTTTATTGGGCAACTTCTATCTACAACCAGCATCTTGCAGTCTGACAGCCGGCAGACACTTTAACCAATAGCGTTTGAGCATTCTTCCCGCTCAAACGCTGGACCTGGGTGAAACCATTTCAACTGTCAATACAGAACACCCCTCCCCTCTCTGATGGAGCATTCCATGTGGCAGATGTAATCATGTAGGTAGGCGGGGCTTTTAGGGACCCTCCCTGACCTGCGCAGCTCAGTCGGCGTTGAGGCAGCAGCCTGTGCGGACAGGTCTGCTGCTGCTCTGAGGTCTGAGCCTGGAAGCTCCTGGAAGCTTTCGGGCGGGGCCTTCTCATCCATGGGAACCGGTTCGCTGTTTGATCGTCGCTGGACTCCTGGTTCCGCAGGTGAGTCCTCCGGCTCCATCGAGCTTGAGTTAGCTGAGGAAGGAGTATAATTTTGTTCAGTTTTTGGTGTTAGTGTGTTTTCAACTAATCGGTTTCGAATTTGGTCTATGTGTCTCCTCCATTGTCGCCCATCGTCAAGCCTAACTACATATGACTTGGGACCAGTGACTTGTTCTATTTTTCTAGGTAGCCATAGGAACCCCTCGGTGTAATTTCTTGCAAAGACCAGGTCCCCGATGCTAAAGGACCTGGTGCGTTGTGCTGTGTTGTTATTTTTCTGGGGTGCATAATTTGGGTGCAGCCGGTCTAGGACCGATCTGAGTCTGCGGCCCATTAAGAGTTCGGTCGGGCTGCGGCCGGTGGCTGCACAAGGGGTTATGTGTTGGCTGAGGAGGAAGGTGTCTATTATGGCTTGCCAATCCCTTGGGCCTAGTCTTCCTAGGGCTTCCTTAGCGGATCTCATGGCTCTCTCCGCAAGGCCATTTGTCGCTGGGTGAAACGGCGCAGATAGTGCATGGCGAATCCCTAATTCTGCCAGAAATCCCTCAAATTGGGTAGCTGTAAACAGTGGGCCGTTATCGGACACAAGTACATCAGGTAGGCCATGGGTGGCAAATAAACACCTGAGGTCCCTTATGACTGCCTTGGCTGATGTAGAACCCATTAAAAAATCTCTACCCATTTCGAATAGGCGTCTACCAGTATCATGAATGTCTGGCCATGGAAGGGACCAGCAAAATCTACATGTAGTCTCGACCACGGAGCTCTCGGCTTTTCCCAGTCCTGAACTGGGGCCCTTGGGGGAGCTGGCCATGACTCTTGGCATGGCTTGCACTTTGCCACCCACTCCTGTATTTCTAAATCCATATTTGGCCACCATACGTAACTTCTAGCGAGGGCTTTCATCCGGACAATCCCCGGATGGCCCTCATGCAAAGTCCTGAGAATGCCAGCACGCAGGCTGGGCGGAATTACAACGCGATCACCCCACAATAGGCAGCCCCCCTGTTCGGATAGTTCGTGTTGCTTCAGCAGGAATGGCTTAAATTCAGCTCCCACTGGGTCCTTAGGCCATCCCCTCCACACCCAGTTCAAAATGTTTTTGAATGAAGGGTTCCTGGCCGTATGTCTTGCCACCTCGGCAGAAGTGACAATGCCCGAGTCCAAAACGTCAATCAGCAACACAGGAGTGTCTGGGGAGATGTCCGCCAGCAGGTCGGGCAGAGGGCACCTGCTGAGGGCATCAGCGTTCCCCATGTTCTTGCCAGGCTGGTGCACGAGTTTATAGGAGTAGGCGGACAAGAATATAGCCCATCTGGTAAACCGTGGGGACAAAGCAGCGAGGGTGGGACAGTCCCCAGCTAACAACCCCAATAATGGCTTGTGATCTGTCACCAGTTCAAAATCCCTCCCAAAAAGGTACTTGTGGAACTTCTTGACTCCGGCAACCACAGCCAGCGCCTCCCTGTCCAGCTAGCTATAGTTCCTCTCAGCACTGGACAGGGTCCTGGAGTAATAGGCTACCGGGGCCTCGGTCCCATTTGGGAGTCTGTGGCTCAAAACTGCCCCCATGCTGAATGGGGAGGCGTCGCAGACCAGTACTAGGGGCAGAGTTGTATTATATTGTATGAGGAAGCTGTCAGTTGTCAACAGTTGTTTCACGGCCCGGAATGCCGCGGCTTCCTTCGGTCCCCAAAACCAAGGAGTCTTCTTAGCCAACAGTTTGTGCAATGGGTCAGCAACCATTGCCTTGTCTTTAAGGAATAGACTATAAAAATTTAGCAGACCCAGGAAAGCCTGAAGGTCGCTTTGGTTCTTTGGAGTGGGTGGCTTGTGAATAGCCCGGAGTTTGCTCTCGGTCAGGTGGATGCCTTTTCCGTCAATGTGTTAGCCCAGGAACTCAACTTCCCTGACCCCCATTAGGCATTTGCTGTGTTTGGCTTTAAGCCCCGCAGTGCGCAATTTTGACAGGACCACTCTAACTCGGGAGCAGAGCTGTTCCTCGTCACAGGCTGAGATCAGGATGTCGTCAAAATATGGCACAACCCTGGGAATGTTCTGCAATAGTCATTCCATTACACTCTGGAACAACCCCGGGGCCATGCTAACGCCAAACTGCAGCCTGTGACACTTGAACGCTCCCCTATGAGTTACAATGGTCTGCACATCAGCAGTAGCGCCATCTACCGGCAGCTGCTGGTACGCCTGTGCCAAGTTGAGTTTAGCGAAAAGATTGCCTGGGCCAAGGGAATGCAGGAGGTGGTGAACGATAGGCACCGGATAGGCACTCTACTGCAGAGCCTTATTCAGCGAGCACTTATAGTCAGCGCAGATTCTCACGGTGCCATCCCCTTTAACGGGTGTCACAATTGGGGTCTCCCACTTAGCGTGGTCGACCGGTTCAAGTATGCCTTGCCGAATTAGTTTGTCCAGTTCGAGGTCAATTTTCGGTTTGAGAGCTAATGGGACCCGCCGAGGCTTTAATCGGATAGGAGCAATGTTAGTATCCAAATTAAAAGAGATAGGGGTGCCCACATACTTGCCCGAGGTGGCGCAGTGGTTAGAGTGCAGTACTGCAGGCTACTTCAGCTGACTGCTAGCTGCAGTTCGGCAGTTCAAATCTCACCGGCTCAAGGTTGACTCAGCCTTCCATCCTTCCAAGGTGGGTAAAATGAGGACCCAGATTTTTGGGGGCAATATGCTGACTCTGTGAACCGCTTAGAGAGGGCTGTAAAGCACTGTAAAGCGGTATATAAGTCTAAGTGCTATTGCTATTGCTATTGCCCAGGTCTTGGCTAAACACGTCCTGGAACTCCTGGAACAGGTCGTCGAACCCAGAGCTGGCAATGGCATTTATGCTGGTAACTCCCAGTCTGTTCTGTCCCAGCTGCCGAAACAAACAACAGAACACAAGCAACGTGCAAACAAACCTTGTTTAATATTCTTTAAACTACTAATGCTCTCTTAGCAGTCGTGTTGGTTAAAGTCCATAAATCATAAAGTAGTCCTTTCGGTGCACCAACTGTTAATTAACGTCTTAACAGTTGGCAAGAGTTCAAGCACAAAGAATCCATGTAGATCAACAAATGAAGCTTAAATGATAAGAGCTACGAGAACTTACTGAAGTTGGCAGAAAGCCCAGAACTAAGAACAAGAAAAATAATGCCGACTTGAATCAAGAGCTGAACAGGAAACCCAAATCAATACGTGGATTGAACGGAGTTGTTTCCTGCAACGTAGTTGAGCGCGGTCACTACTTAAATAGGCTAAGGGAGTGGCCAATTAGCCCCAAGCCTTACTCCTGCGGAGACCTCCTCCGGAGCTTCCTCGTCACTTATCGGAGCTTCTGGAGGTTCGGAAGGCCCTGGCTGAATCCCTGCCTCTGGCACCGAGTCCACACCAACCTCCTCACTGTCCAACTCGGGTACCAGCTGCACAGTCCGCCGGCACATAGCAATAGCAATAGCACTTAGACTTATATACCGCTTCATAGTGCTTTACAGCCCTCTCTAAGCGGTTCACAGAGTCAGCATATTGCCCCCAACAATCTGGGTCCTCATTTTACCCACCTCAGAAGGATGGAAGGCTGAGTCAACCTTGAGCCGGTGAGATTTGAACCACCAAACTGCAGCTAGCAGTCAGCTGAAGTAGCCTGCAGTGCTGCTCTCTAACCACTGCGCCACATCACCACAACAGCCTCTTTCCTGTCGGAGTCCGTAACCAGCTGCACGGGTTGCCGGTGGGCCACAACACTATCCCCCACCGCAGGGCCCTTCCCCCGGGTCTGTCGGTCCGGATGCGGTCGGGACGGGAACTGTTCATGAAAGGCGCGAACAAGAGCTGGAGCATGGACGGAGGTCGCATCCTCCCAGGTGAAGTCTTCCGGCCCGTACCCCTTCCACTCGATGAGGTACTGGAACCGGCCCTTCATCCACCGTGAATCTCGGATGCTGCCGACCTCGTACTCGGGCGGTTCATCTCCATCACGGGGCACCGGCTGCGGACGATCAAGGGGACGGAGCGGACAGGCGGGCCGTTCGGGAACAAGGAGAGACCGATGAAACACAGGATGGACCCTTAGCGACCGATGCAAGGTCAGGCGGTAGGCCACTGGATTGATGACCGCCTCCACAGGAAAAGGACCAATGTAACGATGGTCCAGTTTTCGGACCGGCCGGTCGGAGGGGAGATGCTTGGTCGACAACCACACTCGATCCCCCACAGCCAATGGTGGTGTTGCCCGCCGAGAGCGGTCCACGACTCTTTTATAGTCGTCCTTGGCCTTATTTAAGTAGCACTTCACCAACTGGTGAACGGCCTGCAGCTCTGACAAGAACTCATCCGCTGCCGGAACTGGGGAGTCAAGAGGCGTGAGCGGGAAGAACCGGGGGTGATAGCCCAAGTTGACTAGGAAAGGGGTGGTCTGGGTGGAGGTGTGTTGGGAATTGTTAAAGGTGAATTCTGCCACTGCTAGGTACTCTGCCCAATTGTCCTGCTGCTGATTAATAAAGCAGCGCAGATATTGTTCTAGAATGCCGATGACCTTTTCCGTGCCTCCGTTGGTTTCGGGGTGATGAGCCGACGACAGACAAATCTGGACGTCCAAGGCCGTCATCAGCCCCTTCCAGAACTGGGCGGTGAATTGGGCCCCTCTGTCCAACACGACCCTATCCGGTAGGCCGTGTAGCTGGAAGACATGCTGGATGAACATGCGGGCGGTGGCACGAGCTGTCGGCAATCCTCGACAGTGGATGAAATGCGCCATCTTCGTCAGCATGTCCACCAGCACGAACATGGTTGTGAATCCAGCAGACGGAGGCAAGTCCGTGAGGAAGTCCATCGAGATGGCACCCCAGGGTCTCTCTGGTGTCAGCAAGGGCTGAAGCAGTCCAGGGGGAGCTCCCATAGCCGACTTGGCCTGTCGGCAGCAGACGCAGGAGGTGACATATGACTGCACATCATGGCGGAGACGAGGCCACCAGAAAGTCCGCGACACCAGATTGAGGGTCTTAAAAAGGCCAAAATGTCCCGCCGCAGGGTTGTTGTGGCACTGGGTCAAGATCAGACCGCGGAGGGGGCCCGCTGGGACATACAGTTTCTCCCGGTATCTTAAGAGGTCGTCGAAGAACGTCCAGGAAGACTCGGGCCCTATCTCGCGCTTTCGGAGGTCGACGTACGTGTCCTGCCTCTGTGCCTCTCGGATCTGTGCCCGTAGGTCGATAGGCTCGTGGATGGCTGCGAACGACTCGACGGGCAGAATAGTCCGAGGCGGAAGCGGGTCCTCGACGTGGGTGTACTCAGGCTTCCTTGAGAGCGCATCCGCTCGTTGGTTGCGCCCACTCGAGATGTACGTGACCCTGAAATTGAAGCGGGCAAAGAAGAAGGACCACCGAATCTGTCGTTGATTGAGTTTCTGCGTGGTTTGCAGAAACTCCAGATTCTTGTGGTTTGTCCAGACTTCCACTTGATGTCGGGCCCCCTCGAGGTGATGTCTCCAGGTCTCGAACGTGGTCTTAATGGCCAGGAGCTCTTTTTCCCAGATGGTATAATTGCGCTCGGACAGATTCAATTTCCGAGAATAGTAGGCACAAAGGAAAAGAGTACCGCCATCCGCGCGAGCCTGGAGTAGCACGGCTCCAACCGCGATATCCGACGCGTCTGCTTCCACCACAAATGGACGGTGAGGGTCAGGATGCTTTAAAATCGGCTCTTTCGTGAAGGCCTCTTTTAAAGCCAGGAACGCCTGCTGCTCGGGGACGCCCCACCGGAACGGGACTTTCTTTTGCAGGAGCCAAGTGAGGGGCGCGGTCAAAGTGGCAAAACCAGGGATGAACGTCCTGTAATAATTGGTGAACCCCAGGAGTCGCTGGACGTCTTTCACACGACGAGGAGGTTGCCAAGTTCTCAACGCCTCGACCTTGCCCCGATCCATCGCAATGCCCTCTGGAGAAATGCGATGGCCCAAGAAGTCTATAGTGGTCTGGTAAAATTGACATTTCTCCAGCTTGGCATAGAGTTGGTGGTCACGCAGCTGTTGCGAGATCAGGCGGAGATGTTGGAGATGACTTTTCCGGGATGTCGAATAGATCAAGATATCATCAAGATAGACCACGACAAACTGGTCCAAAAGATCCCGGAAAATGTCATTCATGAAGTGTTGGAAGACAGCGGGAGCGTTGGTTAATCCAAACGGCATGACCGTATACTCAAAATGGCCATACCGGGTGCCGAACGCTGTCTTCCACTCATCCCCTTCGCGGACCTGAACCAGATTGTAAGCGCCGCGCAGGTCCAACTTTGTAAACACAGTAGCCGCCCGGAGTGTCTCCAAGAGTTCAGGGATCAGGGGCAAAGGATACCGGTTACGCACCGTAATGGCGTTCAGTTTACGGTAGTCGCAGCACAGGCGCAAGTCGCCAGTCTTTTTCTTCACAAAGAGGACTGGAGCGGACAAGGGCAAGGACGAGGGCCTGATAAAACCCTGGGCCAGGTTTTTGTCCACAAAGTCCCGTAACGCAGCCAATTCAGGGTCCGACATAGAATACAACCACCCTGCAGGGAGAGGCGCATCTGGGACCAAATCAATGGGGCAATCGTACGGCCGGTGCGGGGGCAACTGGTCCGCCTCTTTCTCACTGAAAATGTCCGCAAAGTCTGAGAGGTCGGCCGGTAAAGACACCGCAGGTGGACCCTGCACCTGGCCTGCGCAGACTTGGCGTGTATGATCCACGCATTGCAGGCTCGGGAAGAACATAAAATTCTGGGACCACAGGATGTGTGGATCATGAGTCTGAAGCCAAGCCAGCCCCAAAACCATTGGGAAATGTAATCCGGATGTAACATAAAATTGGATGGCCTCCTCATGCTTCCCGATGGTCAGGCGCACGGGCTGCATGGTGGCCTTAATCGGCCCGGGCAGAAGCACCCGACCATCAATGGTCTCGACCAGCATGGGAGGATCCACTGGACACAGAGGGATGGCAAAATGGGTCGCAAACGCTTTGTCCATGAAATCCATGAAATTCGTAGTCACTCCGGAGTCCACCAAGGCATGGGCAGGAATCCCTTGGGGGTTGTTGGCCACGAAAACTTTAGTGTCCAGAATCAGGTGACGAGGCCGTCCGGGATCCACGTCCACAGGTACGTGCCCAACCCAGAGTCTCCCCTAGATCGGGCGCCGGCCGTTTCCCGACAGGGTAGGCTGCGACTGTGGTGCAAGGCCAGGAACCGATACCCCACGTCGCTTCTTGGGGCAAGAGACGGCAAAGTGTCCAGGCTCTCCACAGTATAAACACAACCCCCCTTCCCGCCGTCTGTCCTTTTCAGCAATAGACAGGCAAGGTCTGGCTGCACCAAGTTCCATGGGCTCCTCCCTTGGAGCTGGGGTCTCACGTGCAACTGGGGTCACACGAGGTTCCTGGACAGCACGACGAGGGGTCCGCCTCTGTAGCCTCACATCAATGCATAGGCACAGACAAAACATTTCTTTAAGAGTTGGAGGAATGTCCACTCGAGCCAACTCATCTTGCAATGCCTCCGATAAGCCATCCTGGAAGGCATCCAGAAGTGCTGCCTCATTCCAGGCCGAGTCCTGGCTTAGCAACCGGAACTCCTGGAGGGGTTGCTTTAAGGCCTTTAAACGTCTGGTGGAGGATTGTGCTTTAATAGGGTCCTCATACATTTGCTGTAAGTGCTCACAGAACCCCTGAAACAACGGACCCCCGAACCCCCGAGCAACAGACTGTTGTGGACCAACAGGGGCATGGCCCAACGAGCTGCAGAGCCGGAAAGCAAGCTGATAATGAAGCTTACTTTGTCCCGGTCATTTGGGAAGTTCCTCAGCTCGCAAACTCATAAATAACTGGCATTGTCCAAGGAAAGCCGGAAACATTTCTAAATTACCAGCAAACTTGTCTGGCACAGCTACCGGACAGTTTCTCCGAGGAGGAGGAAGAGGAGGAGGAGGAGGAGGGGCCATCTGAGCTTGAAGCTGAGCCAGCTGGTTGGCCATCAAAGCTAACTGCTGCTGGAGCTGTGCGTTCTCTGCCCTCAGCTGATCCATCCTAATCAAGGA
>QLTV01002022.1:58388-70621 GCA_003457575.1 Thermophis baileyi
AACCGTAATGTTGCAGTAGATATGAGTAATGATTCAGTCAATACACAGATACGTTAAAGTGTATAAAAGTAGTTTACTTAAAGAAATAGCACAGTCCAAATAACAGTCCGAATCATACACGTTCAGTCAGTCAGTGTTTAGAAGTACAGCAGTCTCCTTACCAGCCTTTCTTTGTCTTAATCAGCAAAGATTTCAACTATCACAGATAGCTAGCTACACACAGAGCTTACTCTCAGACACGAAGTCACTTAAGCAATAAATCAGCAGAAGAGAGAGAACTAACCATGTTCTCTAGCTCCCTCTTATGGCCGTTACTGCCAGTCAGAATGCAACAATGCATTTAAAGCAATATTACATATATACATTTAAACTTTGATTCGTGGCTTGTTTATATTAACCAACCCAACCGTTTGGACAGAGTCCTAACAAACCACAGTAATTTCACTGGTGTTATAATTGGCTCCTGCAACTCTGCATCACAGTAGTGGAAAATAAAAAGCATGGGTGTCTGCAGGACAAATTAAAAAGACAAAGATGAGGGCTGTGACCATGTGATCGAAGTCCCTTCCTTTTCTGACATGCATCATGCAGCTCTATACCACTTATTGCACTAGAACAGGGGTGTCAAACTTGCTTCGTCACGGCATCGTCACGTGACATATCATGACTTTTTCCCCCTTCGCTAAACCGGGGGTGGCCGTGGCCGGCATGTGACGCATCCAGCCCACAGGCTGTGAGTTTGACACCCCTGCACTACAATATGAATGAACAGAAGGATCCCTTCACACACTCCCTACCCATATAGCTCAGTAGTGAGGAAAGATCAGGTGTAAAAGAGAAAAAACAATGCATTAAAAAGCTTCAAGACCCTTTCACAGGCCATGTGAGTATGCGACTGCAAACCTGCATGTCAACAGTCCAACTAACGAACCCAACAAACGTAGACACTCTCAGGAACTTTGAAATCCCAAAAGCAAAACTTAATTGAGTACAAGAGCCGAGGTGGCGCAGTGGTTAGAGTGCAGTATTGCAGGCTACTTCAGCTGACTGCTAGCTGCAGTTCAGCAGTTCAAGTCTCACCGGCTCAAGGTTGACTCAGCCTTCCATCCTTCCGAGGTGGGTAAAATGAGGACCCAGATTGTTGGGGGCAATATGCTGACTCTGTGAACCGCTTAGAGAGGGCTGTAAAGCACTATGAAGCGGTATATAAGTCTAAGTGCTATTGCTATTGCTATTGCTATTGCTATTGCTATTGCTATTGCTACATCATTTTGGCACTGAAGAAAGCAAAACCAACTCTAAATTTTCCCACACAAGCCTGCATGGTTAAGAAATAGGTTTCACCCCTCCTCCCATGGAACAGATCACGTTGTCCAGTTAGGAAGCATTCTTTTGTTTTGATAACAGTCCATGTCTTGGCTGCCACCTGCAGAAGTGTCCTTGGCTCTCACGGTTGAAGTCTGGAGCCTCTGCATTCCATCTCACCCTTCCCTCCCCCCAGTTCTTTGGCAAGTTGAAAAGCAATAATAGTCACAAGAAGCTTAAGCATTTTTCAATCTTAACATTGCAATTCAAATATTTTCTGAACAGCACAACGGCTGGGGAGGAAGATTCTAAATCAGGAAAACCAGGACACTGAAAGATGATACTAAGTCAGAAAAACTGGGACACTGGAAACTCCATGAACTAGACCATAAATCTCTACTGGGGGACAGGAGGGAAAAATATTATTACAGATAATGCATCCACTCTAGTTTCACATGGAAACAGAACAGCAT
The DNA here is from genome assembly GCA_003457575.1 of Thermophis baileyi. Taxonomy (NCBI): domain Eukaryota; kingdom Metazoa; phylum Chordata; class Lepidosauria; order Squamata; family Dipsadidae; genus Thermophis; species Thermophis baileyi. Next base: position 60,167 of record QLTV01002022.1, read on the forward strand.
AGAGGAGGAATCATGGTGAAAAATAATTGGACTAGTAAATTGAGCATTCCCATTGGCAGCAGAAATGTGTCTGAACATTTATCATGCAGTAATGTTTTGCATTTCAGCGGTAACAATTTCTTAGGGGAAATTATAGGTAGCGGAAGCAGATGTGGATTAGAGATGGATAGTTTTTGCATTATAGAACCTGTCTGTTGGTGGGACATTCTTTTGTAAGACCACCAAGGAGAGCTAGAAAGACTCTCAGACCAGGGGTGGGTTCTAACTTACCTCGCCGCCGGTTCACTTCCTCCCATGCCGTGTGGCATGCGCAGTGCCGAAAATTTGCAAAAAATTCCCCCCCCAAAGCCAAAAACAAGATGGCGCATGCGCAGTGCCAGGGACTCAGCTTCTGCGCATGCGCAGAAGAAAAAAAAACAGCAAAAAATTCCCCCCCCCAAAAATTTTTCCCAAAAAAAATTCCAAAAAAAAAAGATGGTGGTGTCCACGGACCGGCACCAACAGACCCGGCTCCGTGACGTCACCAGTGGTTTGCTACCGGTTCTATAGAACTGGTGCGAACCGGGAGGAACCCACCTCTGTCTCAGTCTTGAAGTCCTGACATTTTAAAAATAGTAGGATTAAGTGAATGGTCTTCAAAATGTAATATTTTAAGAAAATTTTAAAATTGAAAAAGGGAATCTGCTGTGTAGTGGAAACTTACTGAGTAGAAAAACAAGCCTGTCAAAGAAACTACAATGGATGGGAGCAAGGAAATGGTAGCATCAAGGGAGGATGAAAGATAGACACTTAGTAAAAAAAATTAGCTGGGTCTTCAGAGTGGGAAACAGAAGACTACAAGCTGCAAAACAGCTGTAAGAGGAAATACCTAGCTTAACAGGAAAACTAGCTGAACTGAATAACAGGAAAACCAAAAATAAAACTGAAAAACAGGAAAGAACCTATTGTTCTAAGAAGCCATAGAATATCCCAGAACTCAAAACAAATTAACAGAGCATGCTCAAAATCCTATTGAATATTATTTGACACACCTTGCACATATTATCTCTTAATTTAAATGCACATGTGATGTATGATTTAGTATGTAGTAGGAAATATGTAGGAGGCGGTCGGAAAGAGTGTAACCTCATAGTACTTCAGCCAATGGGGAACGAGGAGGGATGTGGCAGCCAGGACAGGGTTGTATAAAGAAGGGAATAGCTTGAGTTGGATCTTTGGAGAGAATGAAGCTTTGATACGCTTCTTTCCCCGTTTGTTGCAATAAATGAAACAAGGCCTTCACTGTGTCTTGGCTGGTTATTGGTCAGGCAAGCTTGCCTCTGGTCACGAAGGAAAGTAGCTAGGAGCACTTAACAAAAACAAAGAAATTCTTAATGTTAGATACTGATAGCCTGAAGGTTTCACTCAGGTCCTCTATTCAGGTGGGAAAATACCCAAACCTGATTGGCTGAGCTATCTGACAGCTCCCTATAAAAGGGCAAGCTGTCAGGCTCTTTGCTGGATTGTACATAGTTGCCAAATAAAGAGCTGTTGCCTGAAGCCTGTTTCCAGTCTCTTCACTCACCCAACATAACACTGGCGACGAGGATGGGATTTGTGAAGAAGAACTGAAACAAAAAGAGCTGACAGAAGACAACTGAATCCAGCCAGGCGAACGACGCAGAATGGTGGCCATTTTGCGCGCCAAATCCAAACGTTTTGAAAAGCGGCAAACATAGTGGCGTTCCACCCACCTACGCCCTTCGATCCAACCAAGGAGCACTGGGACTCCTACATGACCCGATTCGAATGCTTCATGGAGGCCAACGACCTCCTCGGGTTATCGGACAACCGGAAAAGGGCACTATTTCTCAGCCACTGCGGCCACGACGTGTTCGACACGGCAGAATCCCTGTCCGAACCAACTCCGGTACAGTCCATACCATGGCAAGTGCTTCAGAACACGCTGAAGACACACTATGCTCCAGTTCTATCCAAGGTCGTGAGACGCCACGAATTCCGGCAACGAATGCAGAAGGACGGGGAGTCCATAAACCAATACATCACGGCACTACGAAAGGCCGCCACCCACTGCGAATTTAGGGACTTGAACAACATTCTCCTAGACCAGCTCATTTGTGGGGTACAGGACCTCCGTTTACAATGAAGATTACTTGCCAAGACAAACCTCACCCTTCATTACACGAGGCAAGAGCAACCGAGTCGTCAAATAGAGTGGCAGAATCGCTCCAGAGACACGCCACACAAAAAACAGCATCCACCGTCCATAGAGGCCACTACCAGGACAAGGGATCCGAAGACAGCGAGGAAGAGGTCTACCGCACAGAAAGACGGAAGCCTTTGGAGCCAGGGAACAGACTGCAACCATGTGCCAGTTGCGGGGGCCAACATCCACGGGTGACCTGCCATTACCGAGACGCCATTTGCCGGAGGTGTGAGCGGACGGGGCACTTAGCAAGAGCCTGCCGGGCAAACCTGCCAACAAACCGTAGAGCCACCCCAGCAGCTGCCCAGGCTGAAGCCCCAAAGCCGCCCAAGCGAGAATCGTGGAAGCCAAGGCGCAGGTTTGACAACGCAGGGGCACCCGAAACAAACCAAACCAGAATCGGGCAAGCGAGCACCCCCTGCCACAAAAAACTCCATGTGACGGTCCACATCAAGGGGTCACCATGCGAGATGGAGATAGACATGGGATCATCGGTGACCATCATCTCCTGGACAGCATTAAAGAAGGCGATTCCTAAACTCCAGAAGAGACAGCTGAGACACCAGCAACTCAAGCTCAGCGATTACCAGGGGAATCACATTCCAGTGCTGGGCTGTGGAACCTTCAATGTGAAATTCGGTAAGTTCAACGGCAAGCTGTCAATGACTGTGGTCAGCGGAAACCTCCCTAGTCTGCTTGGCCTAGATTGGTTCGACTCTCTAGGTATGGGAGTGACAGGCATCAACGCCATTACCAACAACTGCGCGGATGACCTAATCTGAGAATTTCAGGACGCCTTCAGCCCAGAACTTGGCAAGTATGTGGGCATCCCTATCTCTTTTAGTTTAGACCCCAAAATTGTGCCCATTAGAATGAAGCCCCGTAGGGTTCCCTTTGCCCTGAAACCTAAGATCGACAAGGAACTAGACAAACTGATCAGCCAAGGCATTCTCGAGCCTGTTGATCATGCAAAATGGGAGACCCCCATCGTGACTCCCATAAAAGGGGACGGGTCTGTGCGCATCTGCGCTGATTATAAATGCACATTGAACAAGGCCCTACAGCAGAGCGCCTACCCGGTACCAATTGTCCAACATTTGCTGCACTCCCTCGGGCCTGGCAAGATATTCGCCAAACTTGACCTCGCGCAGGCGTACCAGCAACTGCCAGTAGATGGCACTACGGCAGAGGCTCAAACCATCGTAATGCATAGGGGGGCGTTCAAATGTCACCAATTACAATTTGGTGTTAGCGTAGCCCCAGGACTTTTTCAGAGCATCATGGAGAGGCTGTTACAAAAAATCCCTGGGGTAGTGCCGTACTTCAATGACATATTAATTACGGCCTGCGATGAACAGCAGCTCCGATCCCGTTTACGGGACGTGCTAATTAGATTCCGGGCTGCGGGACTCCGCGTCAAAAGCAGCAAATGCCAGATCGCTGTCCCAGAGGTCGAATTCCTGGGTTATAGGATCAATGGGGAGGGTATACACCGCACTAGGAGCAAGATCAGGGCTATCCAAGATGCCCCCACACCGAGAAACCAAACCGAATTGCAAGCATTTCTGGGCTTGCTCAATTTTTACAGCGTTTTCCTTAAAAATAAGGCAACAGTTGCTGAACCCCTCCACAGACTTCTAGCTAAGAAGGCCACCTGGGTCTGGGGGCATACGGAGGTGGCCGATTTCAAGGCAGTGAAGGGGCTGCTCTCCACTGACAGTTTCCTGATTCAGTATAATGACACTTTGCCTTTGGTACTTGCTTGTGACGCCTCCCCCTTTGGCGTTGGGGCTGTCCTCAGCCACCGTTTGCCAGATGGGAACGAGGCCTCGGTCGCCTACTATTCCAGGACTCTGTCCAGTATAGAGAGGAACTATAGCCAGCTGGACAGAGAGGCGCTGGCTGCAGTGGCCGGGGTCAAGAGATTCCATGAGTATTTATTCGGGAGGGATTTTGAACTGATCACGGACCACAAGCCTTTGCTGGGGCTCTTGGCTGGGGACCGCCCCACTCCGGTTTCCCTGTTTCCCCAGTTCACCAGGTGGGCCATTTTCCTCTCTGCCTACAGTTACAAACTGCTCCACAGGCCTGGAAAGACATTGGGGCATGCCGATGCCCTTAGCAGGTGCCCGCTACCTGAACTTGTGGACAATCCAACCCCAGGCATTCCTGTCCTTCTCATCGATTGTCTTGATTCCGGCCTGGAGACTTTGGCCGAGGTGGTGAAGCATTCGGCCAAAAACCCCGTGTTTGTGACTCTTTTGAACTGGGTGTGGAGTGGATGGCCTAAAGGCCCGGTTGGCACTGAATTTAAACCGTTTGTATCTAAGCAACATGAAATATCTGCTCAGGGGGGTTGTCTATTGTGGGGGGATCGGGTGATCATACCCCCAACTTTATGCAAACCTATTCTAAGGGCCTTACATGAAGGGCATCCAGGGATTATCCAGATGAAAGCCCTAGCAAGAAGCTATGTTTGGTGGCCCAACATGGACAGTGAGATAGAGGAGTGGGTAGCCATCTGCAAGCTGTGCCAAGAGTCGCGGCCAGCACCCCCAAAGGCACCGGTGCAGGAATGGGAATGGCCCCGAGCCCCATGGTCCAGAGTCCACATTGACTTTGCGGGGCCGTTTCACAGCCAGACCTTCCTAGTAGTCGTCGATGCGTACTCCAAATGGCTGGAGATAATCCTTATGGGCACGACTACAGCAGAAGCGGTCATACGAGTTTTACGGAGACTATTCTCCACGCACGGCCTACCCGATGTCCTTGTCTCAGACAATGGACCACAGTTCACGGCCACACAATTTGAAGGGTTCCTAGTGGAGCAGGGAATACGCCACGCCCTAACTGCTCCGTTCCACCCGGCCAGTAACGGGCAAGCGGAGAGGATGGTACAATCTGCCAAAGAGGCCCTTGGGCGCTTAGGGCCCGGAGATTGGCAAGCCCGGGTGGACAAATTCCTGCTATTCCAACATATTACCCCAAGCGCAGCAACAGGGAGAAGCCCGGCCAAGCTTTTAATGGGCCGCCGGCTTCGTTCGGTCTTAGACTGGCTACACCCCAACTATTCAACAGAGAAAACAAAGGAACTAATCAGCCCCACCAGGTCCTTTAGCATCGGGGACCTGGTCTTTGCCCAAAACTATGCCAAAGGTACCCTATGGCTACCTGGAAAAATACTCAAAATTACAGGCCCCCGATCTTACCTAATAGTGTTAGATGATGGGTGACAATGGAGGCGGCACATAGACCAGTTACACAGCCATCTCCGTCCAAACACAAACCAACCAGAAGGTAACATAAATCCAAACGAAAATAACCTAACATACACTCCCTCTACAGCTGACTCAAGCCCGAGGAAGCCGGAGCACGCACCTGCAGAACCGGGTATCCAGTGATGATCCTGCCGCGAACCGGTTCCAATCGAGGCCGAGGCCTCACCAGAAAGCTTCCAGGAGCTTCCATGGTTAGACCAGGAGACGACAGCAGCCCCAACCTCTCAGGCCGCTGCCACAACACCTACTGAGCTGTGCAGGTTTGAAAGGGTGCAGAACTATAGGTTCCTTGAATGTTGAAAGGCTGACATCTTGCTTCCTCACACCAACACCATGAGAGGATAGTCAGGTTGTAACTAAGAGCAATTGTGGGCTCCTGGACATTTAACTGTGGTGAAAAAGAGACATTGAATTATGGTTTCCTACTTTCCCCTTGCTTCCTTACTACGTGTCTGCTTTTATGCTGAGGAAAATATTAAAGAGACAAGATCTTTTGAGTCCTTAGTAGCACAGAGTTCTTCCATGCTCATTATTGGTTTTGATACTCTCAAATTAGCACAGCAACAAGAGAATTATAGAACCAAGGGAGAATATTGAGGGATTTGACTGAATTTGAAAATTTATTATAATAGGAAAATAGCTAGCTAGGTAACTAGGCTTTCCTTAACAATGGTTTGTTCAATATGTTGTATATACACAATATGCTAAACCACAAGTATATTGTACACCTGTATAGATGGTTAAGAAACTACAGTGACTGGCTTAGCACAAATTACTCAACCAAAATCCAACATGCCCCATTATGCTTAGTTCAGGGTAAAAAGTGATACCATAATGGATAATTTTGACACAAATTTCAGGCAGCTGTTTCAGACAATCAGAAGTCCTGCATGGGGAAGCAAATCATCGATAAACATATCCTTCCTGAGTAGCAGTTAATGCAATACATTAAGCCACATTTTAAAAAATCTAGCCAAGATTAACACATATCAAGCTAAGGCTATTTTATGATCATCAGAGCCCCTTTTCATTATCTGACCCAAGTTCAGGTTGCACACATGTATGCAATAAGCTGGGGCTCTTGAAGCCAAAGTTTGCAGACTGTCAAGGGGGCTCTGAATTTTGGTAATTTCTCCAGAATCTCCCAGTTTCTTCCAATTATGTTGTGGCATTAAAAAAATTCCTAATAGCAACCAGGTTAGGCTATTGGTCAATCCCACTAAATTCAACACACACTATTTAATACACTTTACTGTTGATGGCCTCTTGATGACAGATGTCTTTCCATTATCAACTTCTCGAATCCTTAACCTGAATGTGCCAAGGATAAATTCAATCCCAAAGTCTTCTGCATGCAAATGAAATGTTCTAGCATTGTGTAATAGGTCTTTCTTTTTCCTCTTCCTTCTCCAGTACAGCATTAGTTCTACCTTTAGAGCAGGGGTCACCAACCTTTCAGACCTCATGGACCACTAAATTCATAATTTTAAATCCTGCGGACCACTAATATGATCTGCCTAATGACCGGCTGAGTGGGCGTGGCTAGGTTGTCATGTGACTGGGTGGGCGTGGCCAACTCGATGTCACTCACGTCAAGGGGCGCCTCGCCAGCCTCTACTCGCCCCTCCCCTCCCAGCCACTTCTCGCCTGCCCTCTCGGGCTCCTTAGGGCCCCAACAGGAAGCAGTTGTTGGAGCTAAGCAGCCACCACAAGAAAGAGTTGGCAAAGAAGCTCAGTTCAAATTGGATCTGACCGGATCGGACCGAGAAGGAGGCTCAGCAGAAGCACCTCACTAAGGACTACGAGCATAGGCTTTCCAAGCAGAGGGAAGACCTGCAGAAGTGCAAGGCCAGGTACCGGCGCCTGGAGGCTCAGCGGGCTGAGATGGTCAGCCAGTTCCAGGCCATGATTCAGTCCCACTGGAACGAGGCCCTCTGGCTCTTTGCCACCAGCGCCACTTCCCTCCAGCCTTCGCCCAAAGCCCCACACCAGGAGGCCGAAGCAGACCCCAAGTCGGAATTTCTGCCCCCCTCCGACCCGCACAAAAAGACCCCAAAGGGGAAGACTCTCTGCAGCAACACAAGTGTTCATTGCACGTATCCGGCCCAGGGGCCGTAGTTTGAGGACCCCTGATTTAGTGCAATATAAAAAACGCAAATAATTTTTCTGCGGACCACCAAAATTTTCTCACGGACCACCAGTGGTCCACGGACCACCAGTTGGTGACCACTGCTTTAGAGGGTTGGTCTCATTTGTGGGTGAACAGATGATGTTGCCTTCTGCTGTGCTTACTCTTGCGATGTAAAGCAAGAGGCCTTTCCAGAAGCTACTGGGGAAATACACAAACAGGTAAGCTCCAGATAATGTGCTAGGGTCTGCATTCTGCAACTAGAGAAATTGGGGGGGCGGGGGGAGAGAGACATGGAGAAAAAGAAAAAGAAAAGGATCACTGATAGGGAAAACTATCACAATCGTGTTAGGACTCCCATATTTCCAGTTCTGATGTATGCTTCTTGATACCTGATGGATGTGTTCTACTTTTGGTAGTCATCAGCTTCATTGTCCTTGTTCTTAAAGTCTTCAAGGGTTTGTGGGAGCACAACTGCAGCTGGTACAATGATTCTGTGAACAAAGAGCACAAAATACAAGAATTAAAATGCATCCCTCTTATCAGCCCAGTGGGGAAAAAAAATAATTTGCACTAACAAAAATAATATTCCAATGGAAGAGGTAGAGCAAAATGGCTTATACTCACCCAAACAGTTCCACCTGTGCACCAACCTTGAGGGGCATCTACAGCCGTTCTATGTTGCTGTTGGGGTTCCGGCTATTCTTACTACAAAAGAAATTTGAAGTTATGATGATGTCAGAATGGGGCTCACCTTTGAGGCAGTCCCAAGATTTCTTCACATTCAAGTCAACTTGAATAAGGGATGGAAAAGTGTTGTGATACCAAAGCTAACTACAGAAAATGGTACCGTGTTTCCCCGAAAATAAGACCCTGTCTTATATTTTTTTGAACCCTGAAATAAGTGCTTGGCCTTATTGCCATGCACTCAAAAGCCCGATTGGGCTTATTATCAGGGGAAGTCTTATTTTGGGGGAAACAGGGTAAGTGAATGTGTGGGTGGGGAAACAGTTGGCAACATAGAAGGATTCAAGATTTGGAGCAGTTTCTCTGCCTTTTGATTGGAAAGTGGTGAAGGATGCTGGTACAGTAGCAGTCCCCAATCTAGTAACTCCAAATCTGACAGCACTACAACTTCCATGGAAATGTGTTGGATCATAATGGCTTGGAATTCTGGAATTTGTAGTCTCAGTTCATCTGGGAGGCTCCAGATTAGGAAAGAGAATTTGGTTTCAGAGATTAAGCCAGAGGGACACGGGCCGGGCTCATATCCAGCTGGCTGTCACTGCTAGCCAATGAATGTCCGAGGGGCCAATGAGCTGCAGCTGGAAGTGCCCAGCTGGGCTGAGGTGGCGGGGGCTGGCCCCTCGCTGACTCCAGGGCAGCCCCGCGGGCCAGATCCAAACACATCGTGGGTCGGATCTGGCCTGTGGGCCTTGAGTTTGACATGTCTGGCTTAAGGGATGGTGCCTAGCAAGATTCCTAGACCACGGTATACATTACCTACATGAAAAGCCTCTGGCAGAGGATGGGTTGTACCTCACAAGAACCCAGAAGAGCGTCTTTGGAAACCAGCTGGCTTGCCTTATCCATTGGGCTGTAAACTAAAACTGAGGGGGGTGGTTCACCAATGCTTAGGATCTTTAGGATGTAATCCCAAGCATAAACCCCAAGATAACCAATTAAGCAAGTAGGTAAGGAGTGGTGGGAAGGAAAGAAAACTCAGATATAAAACAGGAGATGTAGGAAGCAATGATCAGTCCACTAATGGGAGAAGATGGTGGGTGACGGGTAGCAGGGAGAAAGAACTGCTTAATTCTTTCTTTGCATCTTTCTTTACACAAAAGGAAAAAATAGCCCAACCTACCAAAAGCAGAACCATAAAAGAAAGACTAGGAATACAAGTCAAAATAGGCAAGAAAATGGTAAGACAACACCTGTCCACCCTAGGTGAGTTCAAATCACCAGGACCAGATGGATTACATCCCAGAGTTCTGAAGGAGCTGGCAAACATGATCTTGGAACCACTGAACCATATCTTTCAAAGATCTTGGAGCACCTGGGAACTACCATAATAGAAAATAGCTGACATGGTTCCCATCTTCAAAAGAGGGGGGGAAATGGATCCGGGAAACTGCAGACCAATCAGCCTGACATCAATACCTGGGAATGTTAAGGAAATGAGTAAACGCAGCAGAATGTGGGGTTGCAGTTTGATATCATAGAGTCAATAAAACAGAGATCTTCAAAAGTCTTCAAAAATAATTTACTTGCTTAAACTAACAATGTCCAAAACAAAAAATATTAACACGAAGATAAGAATTTAGCACTTAGCTATTAATCTTTAGCAGATAAATCTTCTACTGAAATATAATAGAAGAATCCTTGAGCGTCTGTAGTTTGTTCTGTAGTTCTATCAGGAACATGAGCAGAAACGAACTCTCTTTAGTTAATCAGGAAGTCAGTCAGTCAGTCAATCAGTGAGTCAGACTCAAGCTAGCCTGTTCTCCTTATATAGCAGTTAACAAGCTTACAATACATTTAAAGCAATATCAACAAACATAGATTAATGGTTTAAGTATACATTAGTAAACCCAATCACTTTATACATGATTCTAACATTCTCCCCCTTTGGGTTTTTAATGTACAATACTTTACAATCTTACATTCAATCTTTCACAACTTTCTTTATGTCTTATGCCACTTTGTGCTTTAGTAAAATGATCTGCTATATTTTTCTCACTTTCACAATATATTAATTTGATCATTCCATTCTGTACACATTGTCTTACATTTAAATATCTTAGATCTGTATGCTTGGATCTTGTTTTTACACCAAGATT
>QLTV01002023.1:11403-23141 GCA_003457575.1 Thermophis baileyi
TTTCTTCCTTCCTTCCTTCCTTCCTTCCTTCCTTTTCTTTCTTTCTTCTCTCTATCTCCCTTCCTTCCTTCCTTTCTTTCTCTTTTTCTTTCGTCTCTCTCTCTCTTTCTCACACACACACACACTTCCTCTTCCTTCCTTCCTTTCTTTCTCTCCCCCCACTCTCTCTCTCTCTCTCTCTCTCTCTCTCACACACACACACACACACACACACACACACACACACACACACACACACACACACACACACACACACCTGGTCTGGGCACAAAGTATCTATTGTTACAGAAGTTTTCATTTCTCTCTATAATACACCTGATACTAATCAATTCAACACCCTATCTCTCAATTATGTAAAGCCTAAGGGAAGGGAAGAAGGGGACTAACCTTAAAAAAGTTTACTTGGCAGTAAGGCTACTCTCTTTCAGTGGGATTTACTCCTAATAGATACACATGATTGCAGGCAGACAGCTAGCTCCATTGTTTAATAGGCTGTAAGTAAAATTTCTACATTAACAAAATTTATACCTAAACAACAGAATATAGGAGCAAAAAATCATAGCAATAGTCTGAGCTATGCTTTTCTTCTTTAAATGGAAGTACTACCCATTTTAACCAGATATTAAGATAAGTTTGGAATACTAGTATGAACTGAACCTTGACAGTACTTGTTTTCCTTACAATCTAGCTCAACTTTGTTTCCTTTAAATCTTGCTTTCGTTTCACACCACCTGCTTTGGACCAAGAGCTCCGTTTTTAGGGAAAGAGAGTGGAGTGGGGGGGGGGCTTTGGAAATAAAAGCCCTCCTCGTTCTCATTCTTCCCAATCCCTTCCCTTCCCACTCCCGGATCCTTCTTCCCCCCTTCCCCCCCTGCTTCCTTTTCCTTGAAGCTCCTTTTAGGGTGGGAGGGAAAACCAAATAAAAACGGGAAAGAGGCAAGGACAGAAAATGGTGCATGGCTGCAAAACAGGAGGAGGGCATTTTTCAGCTGCTTTCTGGGACTGAAAAGTTGAGGGGACCCAAAGAAGCAGCAACCGGCCAGGACTAAGATGACCCCTGCTCCCACCCCGCACAATCCCGTGCTGCCTTCTTTTTCTCTCCCCGCCCCCGCTCTTCTCTCTCCCGGGAAGAAGGGGACTAACCTTAAAAAAAAAAAGCTCTGCTGCTGAGCCGAGAAAGCAGTAGCTGGGAATGATGTTGCTACAGAGTTAAAACAATGAAAAAATTGTCCTTGCCCTGTTCCTACCCTCTCTCTTTTTCTCCCCACCAGTTTCTTTTAGCTTTGGCTCCAGTGCCAAAAGAGAAAATTCTCTTTTGTTTGTGAAGTCCCCCTCCTTTTTTCCCCGCCCAGCTGGAGAAAGATGGGAGAGGGCTACTGCTATCCCTATCAGTCCCAGCGCAGCATCTGCACTCTCTCTCTCTCTCTCTCTCTCTCTCTCTCTCTCACACACACACACACACACACACACACACACACACACACCCCCTCTTTCTTTCTTTCTTTCTTTCTTTCCTTCCTTCCTTCTTTCTTTCTTTCTTTCTCTCTCTCTCTCTCTCTCTCTCTCTCTCTCTCTCACCCACACACACACACACACACACACACACACACACACAAACACACACCTGGTCTGGGACGAACTGATCCGGCAAGCACCAGAGCAGCAGTGGCAGGAGAAGGAAGAAAGCGACGCGTCCACAGGACCAGAGGCGGATGCGGGCAGCAGTCACCCAAAAGCCCCGTGGAAGCCACTCTCTCTCTCTTCCCCCCTTTCATTCTCTTTCTTTCTTTCTCTCTATTCTGTCGTGTAGATGAGACTGCAGGATGCTTTGTCTGGGAGGGTCAATTTAGGTCTGATACGCCTAGCGAGGCAATGGAGAGGGGTGGCAGGGCCATGTGGGATGGCAATGAATGGAGAGGGGGGGACAGACTCCCGCCCCCTTTCCTCTCTTGCTGTGTGGGCCGTGCGGGATGGCAATGAATGCAGGGATAGGTTCTAATTTACCTTGCTGCCGGTTCGCTTCCTCCCACACCGCATGGCCGTGCCTCATGGGGAAAAAAAGCCAAAAACAAGATGGCAATGCATGCGCAGTGCNCAGAAACCCACCTCCTGCGCATGCGAAGAAAAAAACCCCAGAAAAAAATCCCAACCCCCCCCCCAAAAAAAAAAAACCAAAAAAAAAAAAAGATGGTGGTGGCCACAGACCAGCACCGACAGAACCGGTTCCATGACATCACCAGCGGGTCACTACCGGTTCGGGTGAACTGGTAGGAACCCACCTTTGGTTACATCCCACACCATTGTGTATTCCAGTTTACCTCCATATGTATATAGAGGTCTAGGAAAAGGCCTTGAAAGACAGGAAGAAAACTTGCTACCAAACAATGGTCAGATAAATGGTGTTTAAGTCCATTCCAAGAAACTAATTTGAGAAAATGTCTCAGACTGCACACCTGCAACCCCTGTACAAACAAAGATAAAGTGAGGAGGAGGGAAGTACATTCAGACTTTCAAGACTCTATTACTATGGCTGTTACAATAAAAGTAGTCCTGACTTACATGGCATTGGTTTCTTGGTCTGTTCTACCTTAAAGATGAGATGAGATGAGATGAGATGATGAGATGAGATGAGATGAGATGAGATGAGATGAGATGAGATGAGATGAGATAGATAGATGACAGACAGACAGACACATAGATAGATAGGGAGATAGAGAGATAGGGAGACAGGGAGATGGAGATGGAGATGGAGGTGGAGGTGGAGGTGGAGGTGGAGGTGGAGGTGGAGGTGGAGGTGGAGGTGGAGGTGGAGATGATGGAGATGGAAATAGAGATGATACAGATACAGTTATAGATACAGATAGATATAGAAAAGATGATTGGGGGCTGGAGGCTCAAACATATGAAGAAAGGTTGCAGGAAAGGTTGCTAGTCTACTGAAAAGAAGGACTAGGGGTGACATAATAGCAGTGTTTCAATATTTGAGTGGCTGCCACAAAGAAGAAGGGGGTCCATCTATTTTCCAAAGCATCAAAAGGCAAGACAAGAAACAATGGATGGAAACTAATCAAGGAGAGAAGCAACCTAGAACTAAGAACAGATTTCCTAACCGTGAGAACAATTATCCAGCGGAATGGCTTGCCTTCAGAAGTTGTGGGTGCTGTAACAGTGGAGGTTTTTAAAGAGTCTGGACAGCCACTTGTCTTGAATGGTACACGGTCTCCTGCTGGAGCAGGGGGTTGGACTAGAAGACTAGAAGATTATAGGGCTGATTGTGTGTGTGTGTGTGTGTGTGTGTGTGTGTGTGTGTGTGTGTGTGTGTGTGTGTGTTTGCAAACTAAACTTATTTTTCGTGTGCAACATAGAAGCTTATAGAAGCTATTTTTCATGTGCAACATAGAAGCTTAGGTAACTGGCAATTAATAAGTTAATAAGACATCTGTGAAAGCTCATTAATGGGTATTGAATAATTTGTTGACAATTTCAGGAGTATCTAAATCATGAGTTAAATGGATTTCAATATTCTGTTATCCTAACAGAGTACATAGATTATTTTTCTTTCATTAGCAATGAAGCAGAAATAACAATTTTATTTATATGCATACACACTTCCATGCCTAAAGCTTGTCCCTTTCAAATTGCTAGTACTAAATCTTGTTCAACTCTCAATGTGGAGAGAAATATGGAATTAGCAATAAGCCACCTTGCTAGCAACTTTGTTCACTGCATGTTAAAAAAATTAATATCAGAACTTATAAAATGCTTTGGCTTCCTCATCTTCAAGATAGTAATGTAATCAACGACTGAAAATAATGTATTGATAGTTACAGGTAGTCCTTGCTTACCAACCAAGTGACTATTCAAAGTTGCAATAGCATGAATGAGTGGTACTTTCAACTGGTCCTCCAAGTTCCAGCCATTGCATCATATCCACAATCACTGAATGATTCTGGACCTTGGCAACCAGCTTGCAATTATGAAAGTTGCAGCGTCTTGCAGTTATGTGATCACCATTTGCAACCTTCTCTGCAGGCTTTCCACAAGCAAAGTCAATGGGGAAGTGATGTGGTCATGGGGCATCATGCTTTACAACCACATCCTTTAGCAATGGCAGTCCTGGTCCCAATTGCTATTGAAACTTGAAGACTATCTGCATTTAATCTAGACTAGTTATGCTGATCAATCAATTCATCACAGCCAGAGGTGGTATTCAGCCGGTTCTCACCGGTTCGGGCAAACCGGTAGCGGCAATTTGGCCTGGGTTGCCGAACCAGTAGCGACTTCTGGCTGGCCATGCCCCCCACCCGGTCTCCCGGTTGCCGCTCGCTTGCCCCGCCCACCCAGTCACCGCTCGCTTGCTCGCCCCACCCACCCAGTCACCACTTGCTCACCCCACCCGCCCACTCGACGCTTGCTCACCCCACCCACCCGCTCGATGCTCGCTCGCCCCACCCACCTGCTTGATGCTCGTTCACCCCGCCTGCCTGCTCGACAGCTGCAGCAGCTTTTTTGGCACCTTCGAGACCTCCGGTAGTTTTTGGCGGCCTCCGGCCAGCTGTCACAGCCACAAAGTAGCTGGCAAAGAGGCAGCAGCTGGGAGGCTTCTCACAGTTGCACCGAAAAAGAGAGCTTGCCTTCCGGACCAGCCGCCATGGGAGGAAGGTAAGCCCAAAGAAAGAGGCGGTCGTGGGGGAGGAAGCGGGGCTAGGGCCAGGGCCTGTGAAGGAGGGGAAACAGGGCGACACATGTGACTGGCGAAGGGAGAGTGGGTGGCATGCAGGAGGTGGCCTTTGACAGATTAGGCCAGGCCTGGGCAGAAAATAGGTAGAAAGAATAGCTGTAAATTCAATTTTTTTCCCTACTGGGTTCTGTGGGCATGGCTTGGTGGGGGGGATCATGTGACTGAGTGGGCGTGGGCATGAGTGACATCAAGTTGGCATGCCCACTCAGTCACATGACCCCCACCAGGCCACGCCCACCAAGACACGCCCACAGAACCGGTAGTGGAAAAATTTGAATCCCACCACTGAGACAGCACTATAATTTGAGCTGAGGAATTTTACTATGGGAGATTGAATCTATTCATTTTCTTTAGGGCTGCCATCCATGTCTAGAATATTGGTAAAATTTTGATTGGTTAATTATATAAATAAAAACAAGTTCTAAATAACTACTTTCTGTGAAATAATAGAAAATACTTGTAGCTCTGATTTTAGATTTTGGCAGTGGTTTGCTCTCCAAGCTAGTTTCAATTTAGCTTCTGAATGTTTTGTTACCAGACTAGGCAACATGATCAGCAGGATTTTCTTGTCCTATTCTCCTTAGCTTATAAATGACTTGTGTGCCAGTTTGGTCAGTTGGTTGTGTGATTGGTGTTCAACCTCTGGTATGAGGAAATATTGGTAGTCAGCAATGCCTATTTGAGTGACCAGTCATGGTTTGAGGTCCTTAAGAGGCTATTAAATGCTAAAAGTCTCCTTCACCCACTAGATAAGTACTGATAGGAATGGTATAAAGCTAACTTGGGGTATCTAGGATCTAACAACATTGAGGTAAGTTCATTTCCGGAACATACCTCAGACTGACTGACAAGCATGTTATTTTCTTTTTTGGTGGACAACAAAAACAAACACACACAAGCACAAGGCAATAGATGACTGTAAAAAGGAAGGAAAAGAGGGGGGGGGGAAATGTCCCACCACCTTTTAACCTGTCCAACATATTGTGCATCTACTGTAGCTCTTTCCAGCTTCAAAACAAAGGTGTGGGGCCAATAACCTATGGATTGGCCCATGAATGTAGGTGTAAATGTTTTATTGATATTTTTAAATTGTACTTATTATGTTTTTATCGGTGTTTTTATTCATGTGTTGTGAGCCGCCCAGAGTCCTTTGGGAGTTGGGCGGCATACAAATTTTATTAATAAATAATAAATAAATAAATAAATAAGTTTGT
Organism: Thermophis baileyi; assembly: GCA_003457575.1. NCBI lineage: Eukaryota > Metazoa > Chordata > Lepidosauria > Squamata > Dipsadidae > Thermophis > Thermophis baileyi. The sequence continues at coordinate 17,359 of QLTV01002023.1, forward strand.
CCAAGAGAAATAGATGGCATAAAAAACTTACATTATGATAACCACAGTTGCACAGAATATGGAACATATTTGGTTAAGCAAATTATTTATATTCAATTAATTTACTTGTATTTCAAGGAATATTTCCAAACTTAAAAGTCTCCCAGCACTTAAAATATCTGATAGACCAAGTCTGTTAAAATGGGAACATTTGTAACAGTCTGAAAGTTAGTCTGCTTGATAAATTCTTTAGTTGCATGTCACACCAGAAATTTTTTTGAAGCTTTCTGCTGTGATATCCTGAAGATTCTGATTTATTATTTCTTCTGGCCATTGCAATACAAAAGCAGATTGCAAAGTTGGTTATAAAAAAAGCAACGGGCAAATTGTTCAGTGCTAGAGGAGTGAGTAAGCATGTTCATTGGATAGGTATATTTAATGATAGGTAGGAAGTATGGGGACCATGGTTCAGGTTGATTTTTCAGGTTGATTTAAGCATTTCAGTTTCCAAGGATAAAACAATGAAAAACTAAAATATTATATCTCCATAGGGTAGATTTAATAAATGACCTTTGACCATAGAGTCAGGTCCCTGTTTGTTCATTTTATAAGACATAAAAAATGCATCTTTTGCTACTTGTAAAAATATAAATGCCTGTCGTGGATAGGTTCTGAGTGTCATATAGTTCATATTGTTGCTCCATCTATTGACATAATTCAGAATTATGTCAATTTTGCCTAACAACCAGTCAGTTCAGTTTGAAGACAAGAAAAGTAGGGTGAACTCCCTCCAGATTCTGTGTATGTGAGAATCCTATCTGATGGGACTTCAGAAGTTGTTGTTTCGATCATCACCTCCATCATCTGGAATTCCCTCCCTAGAGAGATCTGATCTTCTTCTCCCCTTCTGGGTTTCAAGACAGGTTAAATCCTGCCTAGTCCATCAAATGCAGGAGGAAAATATGCTGGGGTAATGGAGTGAATTTTGCAAAAGCATAATTTTAAGTATTTTCCTCTGCATTATTAGAATTTGGTTTTGTTTGTTTACACGTTGGAATAGTGTGCTCCCAATGTAAGCAAAATCAGCTAGGATAAGAAAAAGCATCATGGGAAAGGGGGGAACTAGGTCACTGTGACCTGCATTTTCTGAATAGTCAAGCCCATTTTATAAGACCATCCATTTTCACTTGCTCCTTGACATTCCAAATGTGCCCACCAGTTTGTCACCTTCTGCTTTATGTGACATGTACTCAACCTCTGATTCACAGTTCATGCTAACATTCACTTTATTTTTAGGCTTTGGAGTTCAATTCTACATATATTTAACTGCAAGTAAATTTCATTGAGGATAATGAAATTTATTTTTGAGTAAGCATACATATAGAAGCATAGCATCCCACTCAGCTAATTATTATTCTGCTATTCACTGACATCCATCAAGATCATCATCATCAAAAATTAAGATCTGATAGGGAGAAAAGAAAAGAAAGAAAAGAAAAGGAAAAAGAAAAGGAAAAAAGAAAAGCAAAGCTGCTTGTCCTAGGGATGAAAGTTGGTATTATTATTCTCTTTTAAAAGGGTAGGGAGGGAAAATAAAAATAAAAGGTAAGCTGACTATCAAAGTGATTATAGTTTTGTTAAATATGAAGTAGGGACAAATTTTCATGCTGTGTTTTTCAACTCTCTCAAGGGAAAAGGAGCAATTTGACTCTGTGGTTTCTTCCCCAAACCCAAAATACTTTAACCTTAGACTGTCTACTGTCGACCTCACCCCATTCCTAAGAGGTCTGTAAGGGGCGTGCCTAAGCGCACCAGCGTGCCTACCGTCCCTGTCCTACTGTCCTACTGTCCTCATCTATCTGTATTCACCTTGATTATGTTTATGCTTATACCTATACCTGCTATCGTGTACATGTTTGACAAACAAACAAATAAAATAAAATAAAATAAAATAAATTTATGTTTAGGTTTGTTCTTACCCTTTAAAATCTTCGGTGAAGTTTGAAAACACTACGAAAAGAGTGATAAGAAAAAAAATATATCCTTAACTTGCTTTTAAGAATATGTCCTTTCCCTGACCTTCAGTGTCAAACTGAAAAGAAGCAATTTGAACAGATGTTTTTATGTCCCAGGTATGTTCTTTAATCACAGCTTCAAAGAATTTGTCTTAAACTATAGAAGATTGATCTGCTTAATTACTTGGTATATCCATTCCAAGGACCATTATTACTGCTTTAGGTTGCAATCTTATGCTCATACTTGTCAGAATATGTCATATGGAAGAGCTACATTGCCAGCTACCAAAAATTAACTTTTCCTATTATAGGAAAAGTAGCTACCACTACTTCTTCTTCTTCTTCTTCTTCTTCTTCTTTTTTTAAAGGCATCCACCTTTCTCTTGCCTTTTGGACCCATAGATGTGCAGTGTGTAATACACTAGCTAAGAAACAGAGATGTAAAGCAATTGACTCCCAGTTAAAATGCTGCATCACTGCCATGATCCCAGGGATCAATTCTGTGGAGAGAGGTTTTTCCACAGACTGGAGGTGGCATGGTTTCATATGCTGCCTGCATCCTGCGGATGGGGTTCACTTGTTTGTGCAGCCCGGTTTCTGGCATGCCATAGATCAATACCGGTCCATGAACCAGGGGTTGGGGACCCCTGCTGTAGCCAATTAATTAACACCTGCAGTATAGTAATGCTGCCTCTTGCCTATAAAAGCAGTGTTTACCAGCCTGGACATTCCTCCGATTTTCTCAGCCTACATGGCCATTGCTGAAAAGTCTGAGGACACAATCCACAATTTGAAAATTACCATGGTTAGGAAATTCTCTTCTGAAATTCTGAATGAGGAATTTGCACCTCTTCTCCAGTTGTTGCTAAACTATCATACAACTAGTGGTGAGAGATGCTGAGATTTAGAATTTATCCATATCAAAAGGGCAATGTGTTTCTTAGCATACCACAGCTTCATAAATGTATAAATATACAGAATGCCTGTTTTGACTTAGGATCAGGGGTGGGTTCTGCTTTTCTTCGCTGCTGGTTCGCTCAGTGACGCGCCGCGCGGGTGCGTGCGTGCTTTGCGGGTGTGCAGTGCTTAAAAAAAGCTTCTGTGCATGCGCAGAAGCAAAAAACAAGGTGGTGGCACCTATGGCACCGCCGAAAGAACCGGTTCTGGGGCATGGCAGGCCTGGGTCCCTGCCAGTTCTAGCGACCCAGGCCGCCAAGTTACTACCAGTTCTATAGAACCGGTCCGAACTGGGAGGAACCCAACTCTGCTTAGGATACACAATTCCCTAAAAGGCACAATTATTCTGATGAAATAAATGCTTAAAGAAAAGAAAAAAATAGAACATTTCTTGCATAGCAGTTCAAAGATGCTGATACAGAAGAAAAATCCTGGTTAGTCTTGCTTTTGCAGGAGAAGCTCCAGTTGGAATATTTTCAACAATACACTATAACCTCTTAGGCCAGTTTTATCCATAATGCCTTATTTTCTATTCCATATTTTTAGTGAGTGATCTGTTACAGCTGAGTCATATTCTCCAGCTCAAGTTGGCATATATTATTATTTTTTTGTTGTCTCCCTAAAGAAATCAGAGCTAATTCTGGTCTCTTCATAGTTCAAATCTCTAAAACTGGTAGGCCTTTTTTTAATATCATGAATTATCTCTCTGAGGTGAATCAGCTTGCAACGGGTTTGATTATTCAGACCAGCTTTTTCCAAAGCCGCAGGTATGCTTGGACTAAAAGATTTCAGGAGACATGGCCAATATATCAGGAGGTCATTTAGGGAACATTAATGTTCTGATTTCCATTCAGAACAATTGGGACATTTATTTCTGATATACTCTGGAAAGTTGCATTTCTTTTGCTGATCTGGTCTGAACGAGTCCAGACTAAACTGGATTTTCATGACTTTAATAGCTAGCCCAACACATTTATTGTAAACTAACAATGGACTGAGATAACATGCCACTTCCACCCTATGTGCATCTTGCTCCCTTCCATCTCACCTTTGATTATTTTTAGTCAGTTTTAATGTTAATATTTATTATTTTAATATTCTATCTCGTTTTACTTAGATGTAAGCTGCTTAGAGTCACCTCTCGATGAGATGGGTGACATACAAATTTAATGAATAAATTATAATGTTTAAATTACAATAAAGATTCTAGGATAGGCACAAAGCAATGCATGAAAGTTCATCTTAATTATCACTTATTTCTCTGCTCATCTTTCCAACCATTCTTTATAAGTTCTAAGGTAGTAGCAGTTTAGTCATAAAACCCCAAGGACATGGCTTAGCTTAATAGGGAAGTCTTGGTTATATAAGTTACAATGGCACCAAGAAATTAATATATGATGTTTTGGGAAAATAAGGATATTTGGAATTCAGTGTGGCCAGCAGACACCAATTTTGAAAACTAAAGCCTTTAAACACATTATTAATACAAATGGGTTGTCTAAAAGACTAATATGGCTTGCTGCTCTGAACAATACAGGCATTCATTTTAGTGATTAACTTAACAGTTTTTCTAGAATGCATCTTCCGGTAAGTCTTTGTTGAACTCATAATTTTCAGCCTGCATGACTCTAACTTAACATGTGCATATGGAATGAGGAACCTACATATCTGGAGATTACTAATTGGGATAGAAAAGCATAGATGCAAATGTGAAGTAATAAACAGCATCCATATTTTTGGAGCAGAAATGTCTAGTGGATTATGCTAAAGTTTTCAGAAATATTCTCAAACAGAGTGCTTTTTTTCTTTTAAGGCAACTGAGCAATGATATTTTAGCATGTTGATAGCTTTCTTGTGTTTAATACATTTTTGCTTGAGTAACCTATAGTAATTTCTTTCTAAAGCAAATTTAACTACTATGGTAGTTGCTTAGACTGGGCAAATTAAATTAAGCTTCTGGCACATGATTTAAACTTTGGTACAGCTAATTAAGTATCTAATGAGTGAGGATGTTAAGAATCAGTAATGTTAAGGGCTAATAGCATCTTCCTTCTAACCATCGTCTACCTCCTTCAATGTCAGTGGCTTGCAATGTCCTACTAGAATCTCAAATTATTTTGGCTGATTGATCTTCAATTGTAAGGACCATAGTGACACTTGGGGGTCATTTGCAATGTGTTTTATACCTGTTATTAGCTCTCAATACAAAGAAAAATTCACAAGCTTTCAGGAAAACATCTATTGAGAGCAGAGGGTAAATCAGCATGCACTGATAGATCACAAAGGATTTATGAGTTGCTCTTTGGTAGCAATAGTTGTTCCCCATCCTAAGGAGAAATAAAGCAAGGAGGCAGGAATGGGCAATCTGGACTTGCTTTTTGTGAGGAATTTGTGCTTGCAATTAAGTTTTGATATACAAAATAAGCCTAGGATTGAAACTCTTTTTCCCCCTAAGTGCATTCCTTTTATTTATTTATTTATTTATTTTATAAAATTTATATGCCGCCCAACTCCCGAAGGACTCTGGGCGGCTTACATCATAAAAAATAAGACATATAAAAACAATTTAAAAAAGAAAGGGGAAAAAAAACAAAACCCCAACTATATTTAAAATAAAACATTCACACAACCATGCATGGGCCAATCAGAACAACTATTGGCCCCAGGCCTGCCGGAAAAGCCAGGTCTTAAGGGCTTTACGGAAGGCCAGTAAGGTGGGGGTAGTACGGATCTCGGGGGGAAGTTGGTTCCACAGAGTCGGAGCGGCTACAGAGAAGGCCCTCCCCCGCGGTCCCGCCAGCCGGCACTGTCTGGCCGACGGGACCTGAAGAA
>QLTV01002023.1:29392-47647 GCA_003457575.1 Thermophis baileyi
GAAGCAGGAAGGAAGTATGTCCTGGAGTCCAGGAAGGAAGTATGTCTTAGTGGAGGGACGGCCGCGTGGTCGCCTTAGGACAAAGAACTTCTCTCTCACAAGGCTGGGAAAGTCAGTTCAGCAATGTTTAGGGGGAATTTCTGGGCACTTTTCAAGGCGTTTTCGGTTTCGGGAGAAACCCTCTCTAGGTGCTCCGGAAGAATTCTTTTCCTGTCGCTTCAGGTACGACGCTTCAGGGGAATCCCTCTCCAGCCATTTTGTTGAAATCCCTTTCCAGCTGCTCCTACTAACTTGAAAATACCGCAATGTTGATTGAAAGGAGTGGGGAAAATTTATGGTTTTAAATATCAAGACCTTTGAATGTTCTTTGATGAAATTAAGGCATGCTTAGTTAATCTAGATCAAAGATTTCTATATGCAATGTCTTTTATTAAAAAAGAATAGCTGAATAGTATCACTGCTGGACACATTTATTAAGCATTTGTCATTTACAAAGTTGACTAGATAAATCTTAATTATTGCACCTCTTGGCTTCTATTTAGTGCTTTTCCAAATAGCATAGTAGCAATGAAAGTAAAAAACAAACAAATTTACAAGTACAGGCCATTTTCCAAGCATCATTTGAAAGTGTTCTGCTCCAGCAGTTACTTCTTTACTCATGTATGGAGAGTTGCAAGAATAGTATGTCTGGCTAAAACATTTGTAGAAACAGAGCAGAAGAAGCACATATTTTGTATATAAAATCAGTTTGTTGGAACAAGTTTCCTGAGATTAGCTAAAACAACAGCATAAATAGGGCTAATTGTAAAATTAGCACACATACACCCAAAAAACACCCTTCAGTTGGTGCTATTGCACTGCAAGAACTTCAGTAGAACATACTGTCCTGTAAATTCTAATTATTCTTCTTAAGGTAGGGCTCACAATAGTTAAAAATGCAATTGTCTCTACATTTTTAGGTGTCAATTCTACAAATTTCTATTTTTTAAGGGCTTCTTCATACTACCTTTGTCAAATTCTTGTAAAAGTTAAATTAGCGTTGTTCATTACAACTTTGTATGCTTTTAAAAATAAACATGAACACCCTTTTTAGGACCCTGCATTCTCTATTTAGGGTACACATGGTAACTACCAAAGCAATGTTGATAATTACTGGGATCACAGAAGGGGAAAAAATTAATTTAACCTTTTCTGGTCTTGCTAGAGTCTGGGCAAAAATCTTAAAATGACATTTGGAATAGAAACTACAGAAATAAAAGAAAAGTTATTTCCATTACCACAAAGGAGCTACAAATAAACATTTCTTTCCTGCATGAAACTGATACCTTATCTACATAGTGTATTTTTAGACAAATGCTTATAAAATGTATTGAAATCTTCAACTTCAAGATTTAGCCTTATTTCACAAACAGGGGTTGATCAGACCACAGCCCAGATTCGTGCAGATCTTGAGCCACTTTAATTTGTGGTCCCTAAAGTCTCTCAAATTCACATGATGAAATATATCAGTAATCTGGCAAATAATTAAGCCATGTATTTTCTACCATTAAAAGAAAAAAAAATGGAAGTGGGAAGAAAAGGTATATAATTCTGTTAATATTTACATGTTTAGGAATTTATTTTATTCATTTCAATTTATGGACTACTTACTTATACAATTCTAGAGAGCTTACAATATTCAGATATAAAAATATCCCTAAAAACATTCCATCATTAGAATAATATATGTTGCTGTTGTAAGTAGTCTTCCATAGCTTTCCTATGGCACAGTTTTCACCATTTTTCTGAAAGACAAAATAAGTGAAGCCAATCTGACTTCAGCTGGTAGGCTGTCCTACAAGGAATATTGTATACTGGTCCCAGCAATCCTCTTTAGGACATCCATGGATGGAATATCCATGAATTAAGTGGTTTTTGTACCAGCAGTGGCCCCATCATGCTAGAATTCAGTTTCAAGAAACTGTCTCTTCCTTACAGTTTCTGGATATTAGGACAGGACATCTAACACATCTTTTATTTAAACTGGGATAAAAAAAACTACAACTGAATAATAATCAGCATTTTGATGATACCTAATTCCATACTGATGGATCATCTTCCCTAAGAGTTTCATGTACGTACACTAGAGAGGAACCTCAGGAGCACTCCACAGTGGCATGGCCTAAGCTTAAACTCTCCTCCCCCAGCAATATAGGTAGTTCTCAATCAATAACTGCCTCATGAAGTGTCTTCTTGCAGTTACAATGATGATGAAAAAGTAACTTTCTGACCAATCCTCACATTTACCACCTTCATAGGTCTATAAAGCAAAAGAAAGATGAAGGTCATAAGCACAATTGTGGTTTCACTTAGCAAGTGCTTTTTTACTACCAAGTTGTTTGCTTGACAATCAGCTGTTGATTGTTAAATGAGGACTACCTGTACTGATTAGGAAGGATTAGAGCCACAATAGCTTTGCTTTTTGTAGCTAGCTAGAAAGGATCATTTCCAATGCTATTAAATGCCACTGAGAGGTCTCACATAATAATGTGAACCACATCACTTCCCTTCAAGTCCTATTGCAGATCACCCATGAGAATAATCAATGCAGTCTCTGTTCTATGTCTAGGCCTGATTCCTAGATGGAAGGGATCTAAATAATTAGGACCTTCTGAATAGAAGCTAATCATTTTTTCAACCTTACCAAAAATGGTAGGTAGGAAACTAGATGATAATTATCAAGGAAATCTAGGTCAAGGAAGAGGGGAGAAACCCACTGCTTCCTTCAAATAGTAGGCACTGCCTCCTTTGCAAAGATGAATTCACTTTTTGTACTCATGCCATTATGTTTCCTCTTGTTGTCTGCATATTATGGGGCTAATTTGTCAATGATTTGATTCATCCTACACATGACTCTGTCAACCTTGTCAGCCATCACAGACTCAAAAGAGCCACAATTGATCATGCAAGATGTTGAAAATCATCTCACATGATTCTATCCATTCAGTATCCACCTCAGAGCAAACATGAGTAATTTTGTCTTTTAAAAAACTAGCCAAACTGTGTCAAAAGGCCAGCAGGAAGATCTTTTAGGTTCTCAAGGCCGAGAATGGAATGTTGTCAACTAAATGACATTACCCATTGACACTTTATATATTAAATAATTGTGCACTCTACCATCATGACATAGGCCCAAGCATGGACTTATAACTGTCTCCAGTCCTCTTTATTCCTTGTCTTTCATCAGCATTACTCCTGTTATCTCATCTGGTGCTTCATCTTTTGGAGATCATCAATAAATAACGAGCACTTGGAGGCTAGTTGCGAACAGTAGCGCCATAGCTTAAAAGTAACAGAGTTTTTTCTGGGTTGCTGGGAATTTCCCAAGTGCCTAAGTAGATCTATAAGCTGCTTGAGGTGGGCCAGTTTAATGAGCCTGTTCTTCTAAGATGGCTATAAGTAGCTGCAAGTCTCAAGGCAATTAGATAGTAATCTGCTATGATAATGGATTGAAGTTAATCTCCTCTCCTGTCAGTTCACAGTCTTGTCAGTAGTAAGGTGAAAACCAGTTCCAGTATATATGTGTACCACATAAGATAGAGTTGTGATGATTTTGGATAAAACCCTAATTGCCATGGTAACCATGAGATCCTGAACTTACACACACACCCTTTCCATGGCATGGAAGGTCAAATTCATGTCTCAGTACATGAAACCTGGGGAGGATTGGGTAATGAATCATTTCTAGCTTAGTGTAACCTCTAAATTCAGCCAGTTATGCCTTATTCAGCTAATCACAGCTCTGCTTACATTAATGTATGAACACAATTGCACAAACATTTTTGTTTCAGCTGGCTTTGAAGTATGGTGACCAGGGGTGGGCTGCTGGGGGTTCGCAGGGGTTCGGGAGAACCTCTAGCTAAGATTCTGTGCAGTTCGGAGAACCCCCAAATCTTACTCCTGGCTGGCCCTGCCCACCTCACCCCGCCCCTCCCAGGAATCCCCCCGTGGCCCATTTTGGATGCAGGTAAGTGCAGGGCACACACGGAGGCTCGGGGAAGGTTCCTGGGGAGGCCGTTTTCGCCCTTCCGGAGGCTCGAGGAAAACCTCCGGAGCCCGGGGACGGCAAACCCCCCCCCTATGGTGCAGGAGGCCAACTAGGCCATTCCCACCATGGCCACGCCTACCCAGCAACCGGGCAGAGAACCCCTTGCTAAAATTTTTGAAGCCCAACCCTGATGGTGACCATACAGTTTTTTCTTAGAAAAAATAAAGAACAAACATGATTCATAATGATAAACATATTTAATTGTTTGTTTATAACTTTGCTTTACAAAGTTAGGCTCTAGAGCAAAACCAACAAAAATATTACAAAAACTTATATTCTAATAAAATATCTAAAATCAAACATAGGTATATAAATTATTTTAAAATGACAGTTCAATTTCCATACAATGTTAAAGATTAGGTGTGGTACTATTTGTAATGTAAAAATTAAATGACTAAAATAAAAAAAAAGGACAGCTTTCTGAAATACCCTTCTTTATAATAAAGGACATGTGGTCACTGTACTTACAAGATATGAACAGAGTTTATCCCAAAGATGTCTTAAGTTTTTCCAAACTGTTCTCTGCTTCTTGCTGTAGGTTGTAGTATGATTTAGGAAAATTAAACTTGGTTCTAATCACAGAAGGGAGAGGTTGGTATGTTGGCTAGATTGCCTTCCTTCATTCCACTTGAGATGGGAGGTCAGGTGCTGTAGTGGCACACTTGCCATACTTGGGTGGCCTTTGTATGCAAAGGCTGAATAGCATGCAGAAAGTCTTCCCAACAAGGGGGATCCATTTCATTATTGTGGAAAGCAGAACACACAATAACTGTGGTATGAGCCCTACAAATTGCTTTCAGCACACACACACCAACTGTAATGTGGCTAAAATACATTGGTGATTGGAAGGTTGCCTGAGTCTTTTGTAGCAATAAAGGAGAATATTTGTAGCTCAGGGTTGAAATAAGGGGTCCTTGGTGCCCTCTGAGCTTGCTTGTTTTCTTGCAGACATTTCATTACCCAAACTAGGTAATAGTACCAGTGTTGTCTTTTGTCTTTCTGGAAATCATTTATTCCCATTAATTATATAGTTTCCATGTAAACTGCAGGATAATTGAATAGATCCAAATACCAAAACCCAAGTATTCTTGTACTTCAGAAAGTATTCCACTCATGGGGAACTAATTATTTCTACTTGGATATCCACATAACCCCAATATCAAGCTATTTTGTATTTGGACTATCCAGTTTCCATTATCCTTAAATAGAGGTTTGCCATACACAACAGTGGTTTTGTTTATGACATGTTGTTAATCTTCTGTTAGCTGGATCTTTGCTTTTGTAATGACGATTTGGATGCAAAATCAAGTCAGCCTACATACAGGCAGAGCCAGGATGAAATATCAAGGAGAGAATAGAGCCATTGCCATAGCAACTGCAGAAAGATAGGAATAGTGGTGATCAGTGGATAAGTGAAACTCCATAGATTGGGACAGTATGAAAACTTATGCAATCATTTTGCTTCTATCAAGTGTTAGTTATAGCCAAAATGAAGACATTTACTTTTTCTCCTTGGTGTAATTGTATTAGAAGTGTTAATGGCCAGACTGCTTGGATAGTGACCACATTAAATCAGGGGATGCCCTCCATTTGATTAGAAGCTGCATTTTAATTTGATCTTGAGGCTGAAAGCAGCAGAAGCAACTCAGATTTAAGAGAGGCAATAGGAGGAATCTCAGATTCTGAGGGAATTTAATAACTTAAGTGTCTTATTTTGTATAATAAAATACCTAAAATGATCATACCACTTGCAGAACATATTTAACGAATTGCAGAATGACACCCATAATTTGTTTTTATTGCCTTGTGCGTTTACCTTATAAACTTATTGCTTTTGTGATTCACAATATTTATAATTTTTAATAATTACATTTGTCTCCTATCCTTCTGTGTCAAAAACATCACTGGCAGCTCTTTCTGCAGTGTAACTTCATCACTGGAGGCCAACTTGCTGGCATAGAGTGATGAATGCGTGGTAGAGGTCAGGATAAAAGATCTGGAAGATGAAAGATTTTATTCTACAGATTTCACAAGGAGCTTTAAAAGTTATAGTGCCCCATATACAGATAGTCCTCACGTTACGACCACAATTGAGCCCCAGCATTTCTGATGTTAAGTGAAACTTTTAAGTGAATTTTGCCCCATTTTATGACCTTTCTTGCCACAGTTGTTAAGTAAATCATTGAAGTTGTTAATGACATGGTTGTTAAGTGAATCTGGCTTCCCCATTGACTTTGTTTGTAAGAAGGTTGTAAAAAGGTAATCGCATGACCCCGGGATACTGCAATCGTCTTAAATATGAACTACCGGTAGTTGCCAAGTGTTTGAATTTTGATCACATGACCATGGGGATGCTGCAACAATCGTAAGTGAAAAACAGTCATAAGGCACTTTTTTCAGTGCTGTTGTAACTTTGAACGGTCACTAAATCAACTGTTTTAAGTCAAGGACTACCTGTATTCCAGATTACAAGGGAAAATATTATCCATAGAAAATAAACAGAGAAGTCCAGAAACTGTTTGATATTCCAAAAATTGTCATGAGGCAGTTCTATAGACACCTTCCTCAAAATGCAAAACAGCATATACTGTAAGAAAGCTGCCCTTTGAGATCTATTGATATATGTATAAATCTAACCTGTATACAATGGATGGGTCTTGTTTATAGTAAAGCATTTGTCCTGAAGAACAGCAGCCTTATTTTGAGACATCGGTTTATCTAAAATGACTATCAAGAAAGCATCACACATGGTTATCATAACAGAATTTTTATTGGCAAACACATTACACTCCCCTGCAAGAAGAAGAAAAAAAAGAAAATCTATGGAAATAAAGATATGAAAATGATCATTCAAATTAAATCAGTCGGTTTCAAAAGAAATCAAAACATAAAGGAATGTTCAAAATCCACAACATTCTTACAGAAGAAATTTGGTTTCAGCTTTACTAAGGGCAGCAGATACAATCTTTTAACTGCTTAGTATGTGGTATATACAAACTGATCTTAAAATACCCAAGATGGGATCCAGAATTTACCAGCAGTAGCATCCCTTGAACAAACTTTTGCTCATAATGCTTTCATTTACAGAGACATGAAGCAAAGCAATTTTCATCAATTTCCTTCCCCATTAATCACTCCACCTAAACTATTCCAAAGACTACCAATCTTTCTGGAACAGATTTAAAGAGGTTGCAAGGAGAAATCAACAAAAATGATCTCTCAATTAATTAGCAAGTTCCTTCTTTTGGATCAGATGCCTATTATGAAAGAATTTTGCTCTTGGGGGGCAAACTCTGGATCATATCTGAATAGCTACTAGAAATTATACCACAAAAAACTGAGAAGTTATCAATTTCCTAGAGAAATATTACAAATTGGACTGTTTTTGACAAACTTCAAAATGTATACAATCAATTACTATTATTGCAAAAGGCCATATTATGAAACAAAGCAAAAGATTGTTAATAATTTAGACATGATTGTAGAGCAGTGGTTCTCAACCTTCCTAATGCCCCGCCCCGCCGCTGTGACCCCCGCCACGCCCCCTCCCCAAGCACGAGGTGACAAAGGGGGCGTGGTGGGCTAGCGCGCACTTAGGTGACCCCTGTGAAAGGGTCGTTCGACCCCCAAAGGGGTTGCAACCCACAGGTTGAGAACCGCTGTTGTAGAGTTTAAGACTCTTAAAGTCATAAAACAAAGATCAGAATCCTTTACTAGAAAGATACATTAGATTCAATAATTATTAGGTAGGTTTAGGGTAGGACTGCAGATCCCCTTTGCAATCAGGTTCTCCAAAAGAGGTGACCAAATTTTCAATGCAATCTTTTAAAATAAAATTTTGACAGCCAAGATTTGGGTGTGGGCAGTGTTCTAGCATAATAAAATAACCTATAGGGGAGGAAAATTTGTAGAGTTGTATTCATAACATATTAAAAGAATACTAGGTATTTCTCAGTCTATTGAGCTAATCTTTTGTCATTTGGTTGTTTTCTGTATGGCATAGAGATTCAGGAAGTATATACAACATATGAGTTCCATTCCTATTCAGCTACAATCCTGCCTAGTCCAATGCCTTCCAGATGTGCTAGCTTAGAACCCCCATATATCAAGGACTGTAAGAATCTAACTTTTAAATATCTGGAAGGAACTAGGTTGGGGAAGAGGTTTATACTAGTAATACTATAATTATGTTGGTGCTTATTTTACTATTTAACATTTACTTATTTTACTTAATTTATAGGCGATCCAACTCCTAAACAACTTTGGGTGGCCTATAAATAAAAAAAAATTAAAGATGTTCTACAGTAAAAAGATAAACACTTATGAAATGGTTATTGGTATAATATGCTGAATAATTTTGAGAGGGGCAATCTATAAAATGTATAGTTCTATGATAACTAAGTAAAAGTGACAGAAAGGTTCTGCACTTAAAATTCCATTTAAATAAAAGTATTCAAAAGTGTACACTTATTGCATAAATTTATTTTCAGTTCCTTATGCTCTCTGAGTTTTTAATAGCAGATGATACTCTCCTATAACTGAAGTAGAGAAACTATAATGGGGACCTTCAACACTGAATATGATAAATGTATTAAAAGTTTGGAATAATACACACATAGGTTGAATGGAGTACAAAATATATGAACCTGAAAGCAATACTCCAGTTATTTGTTTTAAAGGAACTTATAAAATGAAATAAACTGGAATCGTACTGAACTACAATTTATTGCACAAGCTTATACAGTACATTTCTTGACTGAAGTCCATTAAGCTCAGTGGGACTTAATGTTCATACAGCAAAAGACACCAACTGATGCCCTTTAGATACTCTGGACTACAACTTCCACACACAACTTGTTGTTTGCTTTTTTCAATGGGACTGACAGCAGCTGAAGTCTAAAGTACCCAGAAGGTACTAAATTGCAATCGTTTTCAATGATTTTATAGAACTACAGCTTTAAATAATTCTAAGAAGAAGAAAAAAGCTTGAGAGATGAAAATTTTAAAGCCACATGGCTTCAAGAACTTAACATAAAATGCTTGATGCAAAGAAACTAAATTGGCTACATAACCATAAATACTGAGTTTGTACAACAGTATTTTAAAGAGAGGCACATGATGTTGTAATGCACGACAAATTTCTGCCAGCCTTCAAATGTTTATTTGCCAGCAAATGATTATTTTTAATCTTTTATTCATGTGTTTGTTTTATAAGCTTATTTTTCTACATTCATAGTGTTCAGAGCACCATTAGGTCACATAGGCTGCAGTAGATCAGAATGTGGCCCTTACTGTCAAATAAAAGGTAGAGTTTCTTTTAACTGTTAACCCCACTTTGTCCTGTTTCTTGTATGGACCCATAAAAAGTAACAACACTTATACAAAAAAATAAGGCACATTTATTTTGATAAGGTTAAATTGAAATAGAAAACACAATTCAGAGAGCATTAGTATCCAGGTATTCAGTAAAAAAAAACTTGTACTCAGACTTCCATCTTCCTTATTCTGTATTCTGGAGTAATTGCACGTATCCCAATGTGTCAAGTAACAAAACAGATTTAACGTATTTTCCAAAAAAAGATGTATAATTCCAGAATTAAGTTCCACAGTTCAAGATGGTTGGCTAATATTAAAATCTTCCACATTTCTCAAAGGTTCTCGGATTTCACTCTAGAGTTAGATAGAGTGGGATAAATGCAGACTCCTTGTGGAAAAGCTGAAATAATAATTTATAGAAGTCTTTACAAGTATTTGGACAATAGCTTCACCAGAGAATTTTCAGGTTCAATCTCAAACTGTGATTTCAACAATGTATGTATTTAAGAGTCAGCTAGGGATCAGAAAACAATTTAAATTCAGTGTTAGCTCCCTTTCAGGTACAAATTATGAACTTAGAAGTCATAAACTAATATTTAACCTGAGATTCATTTTGTTGATGAGAGATAATATCCTTTGTTTCTCCCTCAGTTCTTGTATTCATGTATACTGGTGTTGGCATTTTATTAGAGAATAAGAAAAACTGTTTGCATCATGGCTTTTATGGCATTTAAGATCAAATAGATTCTAAAATAAATGCATTGTCACAGTATCTAGAAGCTGGAATTAAAATGTGCTTTTTATTGCACATCAGTCTTTGAGAAGACACAGAATTGTATATTCTTCTTTAGCATCCAAGTCCAAACATCAGGTTTCATCTCAATTGAATTCTGTATGTGTTAATTTCCATAGGATTCATATTAATCTCACTGATATTTCTGGCATCTGGAGATGAATGCATCAAAGACAGGGACGTAGGTATTAGACTTTCCACATGGAATTTGTTAAAGAGTTTGTACACCCTTAACTGAAAATGGAAAAAAGACAAAAAATAAATTACTGCCAACATCCAGTTCAATGCAAATTTTATTTCATTGTTTTAAAGATTATTCTTCCAAAGTTTTTAAACTGTATGCAGAACTTCTCTGGATAGAAGAAACTCTCCACTGAAGTCACCTGAAACAGGGCTAGTGCACTTATGCCTACTTTTGCTAAAAGCAAGGCTAGAGTTTGCCTAGAATGCCTAAAGGAGACTAATCAAGATCCAAAATGCTCTTCTGTTGCCAAGCCTGGATGAGAACCAAAGCTTCACACAAGGCCTAGTAGCCACACTTCCCCAAACCCAAAAAACTTTAACCTTAGACTGTCTACTGTCAACCTCACCCCATTCCTAAGAGGTCTGTAAGGGGCGTGCATAAGCGCACCAGCGTGCCTACCGTCCCTGTCCTACTGTCCTATTGTCCTCATCTATCTGTATTCACTTTGATTATGTTTATGTTTATGTTTATACCTATACCTGCTATCTTGTACATGTTTGACAAACAAACAAATAAATAAATAAAATAAAACACTTTAGTGACAGGGAACAGATACAATAAAAGTGATAAGTACATATTTTAATTTTAATTATCTATTCATGGATTTTTTAATATCTATTTTACATATTATTTATTTTTATTGACTATTGTACGCCACCCAGAGTCATGTCTTGCAATATGGGCGGCTATACAAATCTGATAAATAAGTAATCCCATACTACATAAGGCAATAATTGATGTGTGTGTGTGTGTGTACTGCTTTTAAGGACAGCAGATAAACCAACTAAAACTGTAAAGGAAAATTGAATGCCATTCTGACAAGTATAAATCTAGAAAATTCAGTGGAATCTTAAGCATATTCAGTAAACTAAATTTATATTTTTCCTTACAGAATTTTAAAATGATGACGACTTATGACAGCAGAAAGTAATAAAAAACTAATTAAGGTACTACTGATTGAAAAACAAACCCTTCTTAATTGACAGTATATGTTCAGAATTAACTCACAAGCTGAACATTTTTTCTTTCTATAACTTACATTAAGGATACCAAAATATGCACTCTAACATAATGTAATATGTAAAAACTATAAAGTCTACTATAAATCTGGTCTCCCAAAAGAAATTCAAGCTCTGATTTGTGATAATAGCATGAAGCTTTACTGCTTAAAAAAATATTAACTCCATTGAGCATACCCAACTGGAAACCAGGTAACTAGTTCAACCAGTATACAGACCTTATTAAAATACTGTATCTTACCTTTCCCTGAGTGGTGGAACAAAGGAGCCCTAAGTCTGTGTTTGCAAATCTACAATCAAAACCCTTTCTGTGAAAAATCAAGGCAGCTTCTTCAGATGGCCCCGAATCTGTCTGAAATCAAATTTGGAAAACAATTAGGAAGTTTAAGCAACTTATTTACTAGCCAACTTATCTTACGTAATGTTTAGGCAGCTTACAAGGTATTCTACAGTCTAACACTGTTCTGTCTAATTTGTATAATGCTAGACTGAAATACACATACACACTTGAAGTCCTGACCATTATATGGTGAGCGATATTTACAAAAGTTAGAGAACAGTGGTTAATATAGCAGGTAAAATCCTAAAATGCATTAACAAGGTAATTTAGATGATATATAAAATAGGTTCTGAATTAATATTTCAAATAGTTCAAAAAAGAAAAGATAAAATCTCCTTTAAGTAAAACTTGATGATATGACATATTTAACCAAAATATCTTCACCAAATAATAAAAGAGTAAATCCAGTTCAAATAGATCCAAATATATTAACGATTTAGCAAACTTCCATACTGTTAATACACAATGACACTATTAAGAAATATTATAAACGTTCATTTATCTCTCAAAATGATTAAAAAGTCCGTTCCCTAAAAGTTTGTGTGTATGTTTGTATTTTTTGTACATATACCAGTAATATAAAACAAATTCTTTTGTAACAAAAGAATGGTGAAAGTAGTTTCGATTGGCAACTGGTAGGAAAAAAAAAACATTGCAGAAATTCTCAAGCAAAATCTCCTTGAAGATTATATTCTTTGTTGTTGTTCAAAAGAGCTATAGTAAATCAGATGAAAATTCATTAAATCCAACATGTGGTCTCTTATGTTCAGTAGAAAGTCCACAAGGCACAAAATTGGAAATTTTACAGAGACATCACAACTATTCCAAATTAAGTTAATGCCCATTCTAAAGGAAAACTGTCTTTAACAGACCTGATAGCAATCCTTACAATAAAGTAAAATCCCACTTTTGCTCCCTGCTATTCATAAAGGAATAGTATTTTTCTTTTTAAGTTTTACTATTTTAAAGAATGTCTTCAGCCAATCTTTCCAATCTATTCAAAGCTGTCAAAAGGAATGTGCATATGCCATAATATTCTACTCTTAATTTAAAGAAGTATGAATAAAATGTATATGTCATGACATGTACTGTTGGAAATATGCACCACTCCTTCCTGGTTACTGAAATATGTGACATATGTTGTCAGGCTTAATATGTTAATAGTACTAATTCATTATCTCACTATTTTAGCAATTCGAGAATATTTTTAGAGTCTTAATGCTTCAGTGACATATACATTATTAGCCAGATAACTTCATAATATTATTGTTACCATTACAAAAATCGTAGTTTGTGATTTACAAGACAAAGACATTTATCACTCTCTCCTTCAGCAGGTTCACATAATAGCAGCCCAGTTATTACAGCAAATTAAATTCATTGTGAACTAGAGTTTATGTTATAGGAGAAAAAAAGAAATGCACCTATAAATCAATGCACATTAAGAGGAGGCAGCTATACTATATTATACTTGTTACACAACGTAAGAAACTGTAGATCTCGTCTGCCAGCATATCATGCCAGTTCTCCACTAGTCTGGAACAGGGGTCTCCAACCTTGGCAACTTTAAGACTTGTGGACTTCAACTCCCAGAGTTCCTCAGCCAGCTTTGGCTGAGGAACTCTGGGAGTTGAAGTCCACAAGTCTTAAAGTTGCCAAGGTTGGAGACCCTTGCTCTGGAGAACAGCACCTGAATCAGAGGCGGGCTGCACATACTTTAACAACTGGTTCGCCGAAAATGTGAGCGCGCGCGCATAGCGCGCACACCTTCCTAACTAGCACGCAAAACCCAAAACAAGGCTTTTTCGATGGGGGCGGCTTCCTGCACACCTGCTAGGTCAGCCACGGTTAGTAGAATGGGAGAGGCGCGCAAATCAGCTTGGCTGCGGGGCGGGATGAGCGAGACGGAAAGTGAGATATCTAGGACCGGATAGCATCGGGGCAGGTGGGTGGGGCCCACCAGTGCTCGGAACTAACCGGCAGCAGCCCACCACTGACCTGAATACTTGGTATCAGTAATATTTCACAAACATTTTATATTTACAGGAATACTGGGATTTTGTAAGAGTGTGATTAGGAACTCACCTTTGATTGTATTGTCCTCAGGTTAACTATATGCATATCACATGGCATAGATGAAATTAAAGGAGAAAAAGTATTCAAAAGTGAAGGGATAAAGCTGCCTGCAGAAGTAATCATTGGAATCACAGGATGATTTATAAAAGATGATGTTACGTGACTGAGTATAGAAGGGTAGCTGACAGGTGACTGTTCTTCTTTCTATTAAAAAACAGAAAGAAAATAATTAGCTTTTTGCCCATGTGGTACAGTGGGCATATTTACATCTATTTATATTGATACATGAGTCTATGGATAAAACTAAATGTGTGCAAATTTTTCATATGCCCAGTTGTCACAGTAATGTCCATTTATATATCTACTACTTGCATTTGGGGCAAAGTGTTACTTACATTTTTCCCTTATCAACTTTTCTGCCTCTGTCGGACTTGGTCATGCTATATAACAGGGGTGTCAAACTCGTATTGCGACTTTTCCCCCCTTCGCTAAACCAGGCATGGGCGTGGCCAGTGTGTGACACATCCGGCCTGTGGGCCGCGAGTTTGACACCCCTGCTATATAAGAATGAATGACAGCAAAAATGCTGATTTTAATTTGAAGTCAGCACTATCTAAAAAATGAAGCACTTTATTTTGTTTTCTTCTTTTACTATGGCACATAGGGCATTGTTGACACGTTTACCCCAACTCGTTACGAGTCTTCCATTATTACTATGCCTCACTCCCCTGAAAGTTTTGGTTCAAGAGAATGTTATTCAGATCTTCTACCTAATTTGGTAGTCTATACCACCTCTGTAATATCTCAGTTGTTTCCACTCCATTGTACAGGTAGTCCTCACTTAACAACATAATTGGAATTGGACATAATTGGAATTGGAATTTCCAACCCTAAGCTTCGCATTAGGCAAAATGTCACTGATGCACTGCTTAAGTGATGAAAGTTCTGGCAGTTCACAATCTGCAACTGCTTGCCTACTTTGCTTTGCTTTTTCTCGTATCCTGGGATGTGCCAACCCCTTAATACTAAACCATTCAACACCATGGCAGCCAGGTGGCACTTTGCTGCTAGGAGCCCCAACAGGCAGATTGGACTGTGTGGCGGGCTAAGAATGTTGAAGTCTGGCAGCTTGGGCAGCAGTGGCAAGCCCAGCACCAACAGAACCCCCGTGCCAAGGAGGAGGAAGAAGTCTGCAAAGATCAGCAAGGGGTGGCAATGGAGGCCAAAAAGGGCACAGATGGAGAGACAAAAGTGGGGAGAGTTGAAATGCACCCTGTAGTTGTAGATGTGAATGGGCTGCAAAGCACCTGGATTTTGGTCAAACGACCAGAGGGATATTGCAATGGTTGCAACTTTGAGGATGGGTCATATCTACCATTTGTCAGTATCGTAATTTCAAACAGTCACTGAATGAATGAATGGCTGTTCAGCAAAGACAACCTGTAGTTATAGTGCAATCTCTTGATTGCATTAAGACTTCCAGTTTTTCCTATTTGTTCCCCACATTCTGTGCATTGGTAAAGAGATATTGGGCCTTTTTGGAGAACCCCCCCCACACACACACAATGTTGCACTTCTTAAGCTTCTGAAATTATATACCATCATAAATTAAAATATGTATTTCTGAAAGACAGCAAAGGTATTTATGTACTGTAACTTAAATCAGGGATAAGAAACAAAATCAAACATTGCTTCGAAAACAGAAGTTTGAAATAGCATTTCCTTGAATTAGCTATGCATTTTCAGTGAACCTGCTGAGGTGTCTGCACACATAACTCTAGTTGTTTTTCATCAAACCAACGTCTTTCTTTCAAGGAAAGCACTGAGCAATCAAGAAACAGCTGCATTTGCCACACTCCTCCCAATGACCAGTGAGGTCGCACAGGGCTGGCCTTCTTCAGGTCCCATCAGCCAGACAGTGTCGGCTGGCGGGCCCACGGGGGAGGGCCTTCTCTGTAGCCGCTCCGACTCTGTGGAACCAACTTCCCCCTGAGATCTGTACTACCCCCACCTTACTGGCTTTCCGTAAAGCCGTTAAGACCTGGCTTTTCCGGCAGGCCTGGGGCCAATAATTGACTGATTGGCCCATGTATGTTGTGTGAATGTTTTATTTTAATATTGATGTATTTTTAAATTGTTTTTTTTATATATGTCTCTATTGTTGTCTTTTTTTATATATACTGTGAGCCGCCCAGAGTCCTTCGGGAGTTGGGCGGCATACAAATTTTGCAAAATAAATAAATAAAATAAATAAATTTGCAGGTACCACCACATTATAAAATTAGGGCTTTCGGAGAAAGGCCTAGAACAGTGGTCCCCAACCTTTCCAGCTTGGCGGCCCTGCCAGGCATGGGGGGGCATGTGAGTGGCAGGTGCATGCACACAGCTCCATTGGTGCAAGTGGCAGACGCGTGCCCTCTCCACTGATAAGAATGGAGGTTTGTGCGTGAGCGGAGGGCGCTTGTGCTTGCACATGAAGCTCCACTCATGTGAACACCGGACACTTGTGGAGTGGAGCTTCGCGTGCTCTTGTCTATTGCTCGTGTGGCCCAGTTTTGAACAGGCCGTGATCCGGTAGTGGGCCGTGACCCAGGGGTTGGGGACCCCTGGCCTAGAAGGATAATACAATTATCCGAATGAAATTAACTATAATTTGAACACTGAAGATGACTGCTTTCATATAAGATTATAAAAAATTATTGTGGAATATATCAATGATACATAAGTGAATATATTTAATAGCTGGCAGACTATAAGATGATGAAAGTGCTTCTTACCATATTTACTTCATTTCTTTTCTCCAGCAGAAGTCGAAACAGATTAGCTGTTATTTTGTTGTCCTGTACACCTTGCCCTAAACCTCTGTTATCATCTTGCATAAGTCGACGATCCATGATAACCTCTAACTGGCCTAAAAAAACCAAACACTGATTTTAATTTCTACACATTAGCTATTAAACATTTACTGCAATATATTTCCCAGAAACTGTTTTAAATGTCTGAAGCAATAATACAGAATGTTTACAAAATAGCAAATTTAGAACATCCCTAAATTAATATTGTTATAAATTGTCAAACTCAAAATAGCAGTCCCAAATACTTGAGACACAGAAAAGATTAGATTATAGATTATTTTAGATTATAGTGTATTATGGCATTATTAAAATAAATTGTGATTTTCATCACAGTCATATCGAAATGTTACTACCATTTCTTACCACTTTTTAAACTTGCAACACCAAGAGACTGAGCAGAATGAAGGGTCAAGCGAATCTGGCTATCTTGTATATAAGCCATTGTAGTCATTGGATAAAAATTTGCTTGAAGAGGCAATTTACTCATTGTCTGTCTAGGCTGAATCTAAATTAGAAAATGTAACTTCAGTGAATGTTGAAAATTTAAATAATACAAGAAGAAAAACTGCTTTTGCATCACAAAAATAGTAATTGTGTATACTACTTTATATAATTTATAAAAGTATATATTATGTGGATATTTCAATCACATTTTATTAACATGAGGCATGTCAATAACAAGAATGCACTACTTCTTAGATGTTACCAAAATGATTGCTAAAAATATTTCTGCAAAATTCAGCCACAAAAAGACCAAAGATGTTATTTACATTAGCTGAAGAAACTATATTTTTAATGATATATTTTTTGAAAGTCTGAACAGTAAAACACAGATTATTATATAACAAATGCACATAAGCCTATAAAAAAGTTTGTAAGAAAAAGATTGTTTTACTCAATTCTTGTTGTTATGCTGGCATCTCACATACACATATATACACACACACTTATAGTTATCAATCAAAATTTCCCAAATATTATTTCCCTAGAACAAAGTAAAGATTTTTTTCTTCATATTCACTAAGAAAATATATCTTTTCAGTGTTTAAAATAAGTTGTTAATTTTATATAAAATTTTGTGACCTAAAATTCAGATTGGATTTTAGGCAGTTTATTATATAATTAGCTTCAACAAAATATGTAAAAGGAACTTATTAACTTAATATATGTGTACATTAGCCATTAATTCATGAGAATTACCTGATATCCATTGAGGTCAGTATAAAATTTGTTATGGCTTTCTGTATCAGATGAAATTCTCATTGCAATCTCACGATTGTATTCTCCTCTTATGTCCACAATATTGGATATCTCAAGAGACTGACCTTCTAATCCTAAATATAAAAGATATCTCATAATACACTGACATGACATTTCACAATAGTGATTAGTTAAACCCATAAACTTAGCACAGTGGCTAACCTTTTCCGGACAGAGTGCCTAAAGCATGTGTGTGCCCGAACCCCCAAAATGCAATGTGCGTGTGGACCCCACCCATGTGCCCTGCCCCCCCCCCCCCCCGTGC
>QLTV01002023.1:57615-113150 GCA_003457575.1 Thermophis baileyi
TGTACACAAGCACATTAGGAGAATACAATAATGGAAAAAATATATGAATGTGCTGAAATGGATAGATTAACCATCGAACTGAAAGGACAAATGGACTCAGAATATTATGATGTATGGACAAAGTGGTACGAGTGGACCCCCCCCCCCCCCCAAAAAAAGGAGGAAAGTCTGAGAGACAATATGGGACGAGGACGTAGGATCTATAAATATGAATAAATAATGCAAATTGTACAAATTGAATAATAATGTATGAAAATGGATGTAGATCTGTGTGAAAGTATCATGATGTATAAAATGAAAAATCAATAAAGAAAATTTAAAAAAAATAAATAAATTGTAAGGATACAAGCAAAAAAAAAAATCTACATAGAAATCATTCAAGCAGATNAACCAGAAACTCGGCTTCTGCGCATGCGCAGAGGTGATGTATTAAAATGAAAAATCAAAAAAAAAATTTAAAAAAAATAAAAAAATTGTAAGGATACAAGCAAAAAAAAAAAATCTACATAGAAATCATTCAAGCAGATTTTCTGTTCTGTGCTTTGCCTATGTAAATGTTTTACACCAGAGTAGGTAATATAAGATCCGTGGATGTTAGTGTAATCAGGCACTACAATATAATTAATTCCAACTTTTAAGATTGTTTATACTGTACTCTTATTTACAAAAGTAGATAAGGACATTCATATAATATTAAATCCAGGATCAAATATAGTTGAATGTTGGGAAATTCAGGAAGAAGAATGTAACATCTTTAAAATTAAATCAGAAGAGTACTATTAAGTTAATATTCTGTTTTATACGGTAGCTTATAATAGGACTGTTACTGGCCATTATCAGAATAGAATGCTGGATTACATAAAGACTTATTATACAGTTACATACCTAAAAAAGTTTACATTCTCAAATAAAGATTAATTCTATTTGCTGATTTAAAACTGTAATTCATATCCCCAACTGATTATATGAACCCAGATATATTCTAGTACCTTGTCACTGATGCAAACTGGAATGTATATATTTCTATATCTAAGAGACATGCAATCTATATGCTAATATATAGATAATCTGCATAACACACAAATTGAAGAGATGGGAAAACTTTCAATCTGACTAATAATGATGCAGAAAAATAAGGGCAATATAAGTAATCCTTGACTTACAACTGCAATTGGAACTGAAATTTTGGTCATAAGTCATGATGGTCGGACGTCAAGGCACCCAAGTGACCAGATCTGATTTTATGACTGTTTTTACAGTGGCCATTAAGCAAATCATTCTCCCAATGGGCAAAAAATACTGAAAATTGGCCAAAATGTTGCAAACTTTGGTCACGTGACTGCAAGTAGCTACAGCCAGTCTTAAATGTGAGCTGGATGCCGAGTACCTGAAATGCGATCATGTGACCATGCTGGGGGGGGAGCATGCAGCATTTTATGACAGAAAGCACGTTTCCTGAGGCTGTTGTAACTCTGAACAGTCATTAAAGGACTGGTCATAAGTTGAGGACGAATTGTATAATATTCTATTTTGAACAGAACCACCAAGAAAAACATCACTAAATTAATTTATGACACCTGAACACAAATTAACTGGGGGAATCTAATTTATCATGGAGAGAAATGTTTTGGGGAAAAGAAAAAAAAATAAAAGCTAAGAACAAGATTGACTCAGCCTTCCATCCTTCTGAGGCTGGTAAAATGAGGACTCAGATTGTTGGGGGCAATATACTGACTCTGTAAACTGCTTAGAAGGGCTGTAAAACACTGTCAAGCGGTATATAAGTCTAAGTGCTATTGCTATAAGCAGAAGGAATACATCTTTTTAGTAGTCTTCAAATGTATGTTTGCAATTTTAGAAAAGAAAAATAAAACCACAAGATTTCTATACAGAGGATTCCAGTAAATAAGTTTGCATTTCAGATGCACAACAGTATGCACCCTGTAGCTATAACTAACACAAATCTACCATATTGTTTTAGAGCATGTATATGATATTATGCCACCTATAATATCATAGTTACAATAATCAAAGCATCACAGTTACGATAACAAAGCATCACGCTCACAACAGATGCTATTCATTCTGTGTAGCACAGAACACCACTCATGTGGAAGACAGTGACCAGATATAACTCATCACAAATGAATTAAAAAATAAAACTAAAAATAAATCCTGAAGCATAGTGGCAGGTTTATTGAAGGAAGTTTTTCCCCGTTTAAATTCCTGGAGAACTTGGAAAAACTGAACAACTACCTCTGTTTTAGAGGCAATAGGCAGCTATGCTGCTCTCACCATTCAGAGCACTTCTTTGTGGCACTGGCCTCTGGGTTTATGCTGGAATTGATTCTTCCTTCAAAAATTTAAAATTGTTCTCCTGTTTCGATCAGCCAGAAAGACCCTGAAGAAAAAAATTTCCAGTCAGAACATTTTTTTCCTAGAATTAGAAGTGTGGCTTGGCCTATTCCAGCATTAAAGTGCTCTCCAAAATTTCAAATTATGTTTTATTCTTACTGCCACTTTGGCAAGGGGAAAAAAAATCTACCTTGGTATGATCCTAAGCAATGGGATGGTGCACTGAATTTTTCATTTGCAAAAATACCACCACCCTTTATGAACTTTCAGGAAGACTACAAAAATCTGGTGGAACTATCGCATTGATTGCATGCTAACAAAAACAACAGAGATGCTTTAAAAAAATGCCCTAAGTAATTTCCCAGAAACAGACAACTGCAAACATTAACCTTTACAAAGAAAATAAATTACTTACCTCTAGTATCAAAGATACTTCCATGAAAAATTCATACCGATATGCCTAAACATTATGTCATTCAACTTTTTTTAACTAGGAAAACTGAACTGCATCAAACACGCATTGCAGCATAACTGAATGCAAAACCCTCAATGCTAAAACATAATCTCTTCAAAAAGCATTAACATATAACTGGTAGGTGAGCAAGATCTTCAAAGAGAGAGAGTTTGCTTCCTTTCTCCTGATAAACAGGAGAAACAATTGGCAAAATCCACAGATCATCATAAAAATATTTGAATTATTTCACAAATTATAGTACCATCCATAAATGGTACCGAAAGAAATTAAGGTCATAATACAGCCTGGAATCCTAAAAGAACAACACACACATATTGCTGTCTGTAAAAATAATAATCTCTAAACCCTAAATGATTGAAGACATATTTCAAAATGGCAACAAGGCCAGAGAACGTTGGAAAAAAACCTCAAAAAAGAAAAAAAGAGAAAAAGAAGGGTTTCAACAAAATTGAGCATCATTTTGAATCTTGCAGTTCAATCAAAAGCACATAGCAAAATTTTACCTACAACTTACGAATGACCTCTGAACCTTAAACTTTATAAGTGCATACAATATTTTCTATTTTTAAAAAATTCCCAGTATAATACAGGTAGTCCTCGACTTACAAGAGTTCATTTAGTGACTGTTCGAAGTTACAATGGCATTGAAAAAAGTAATTTATCACCATTTTTCACACTTATGACCATTGCAGCATCCCCACAGTCACGTGATTTACATTCGGATGCTTGACAACTGGTTCATATTTATAACGGTTGCAGTATCCTGGGGTCATGTGATCAACTTTTGCAACCTTCTGACAAGCAAAGTCAATGGGGAAGCCAGATTCACTTAACAACCGTGATACTAATTTAACAACTACAGTGATTTACTTAACAACTGTGGCAAGAAAAGTCATAAAATGGGCCAAAACTCACTTAACAAATTTCTCACTTAGCAACATAAATTCTGGGCATAATTGAGGTCATAAGTTGAGAACTACCTGTATTATTTTTGCCAATAGGGTCACAGCGCTTCTAATAAAAAAAATTCTTACAGTATTACGGTAATATTCATCTTAAATAATGACATCACAGATCATTTGTTCAACAAATGTGCAAACAAGTCTATTTCAGAGCTAGTTTTCCTTTGGTTACAGTGCAATTGGTATCTTTTTCATTTTTATTGTACCTAAAACTGTTTGCTGTCACTTCTGCTATTTATATCTAAACAACACTGTAAGAAAGAATACATCAAAGTATGTTTACCTTTGGGACCCAACTAGATCTATGGTTCTCATTATTGTGCCTGCAGCCCTCCACTTTGGTCCCTTTTCAGCTTCATGCCCTCTTGTCTGTGTTGGGCCATGTGGTTCTGTGAATGGACAACCCTCCCCCAATGCAAAGCAACTACCATACCCAGAACAATGTTGTCAAAATGTGTCCACTGGCCACACAAGTTGGGAATGCTATAATAGAAAGATTATATAAATATGCACAGCAAGTTACACACATATTTTCCATTGCACTGAGCCATAAGCTATGAGCAATATTAGCAGAAGCAAGCATTTTTAAATCTCTGCTTTCATCCATCGCTACGAGTCAGATGACATATAAATTTAGATGATAACCATAATAATAGTAATAACAACAATAAAATGTGAGCAAGGTTTCAAGGAATTAACTCTTACAATTCTATTCTCATGAATAGAATAGAATAGAATAGAATAGAATAGAATAGAATAGAATAGAATAGAATAGAATAGAATAGAATAGAATAGAATAATAGAGTTAGAAGGGACCTTGGAGGTCTTCTAGTTCAACCCCCTGCTTAGGCAGGAAACCCTACACCACTTCAGACAAATGGTTATCCAAACATCTTCTTAAAAACTTCGTGTTGGAGCATTCACAACTTCTGGAGGCAAGCTGTTCCACTGATTAATTGTTCTAACTGTCAGGAAATTTCTCCTTAGTTCTAAGTTGCTTCTCTCCTTGATTAGTTTCCACCCATTGTTTCTTGCCCTGCCCTCAGGTGCTTTGAAAAATAGCTTGACTCCCTCTTCTTTGTGGCAGCCCCTGAGATATTGGAACACTGCTATCATGTCTCCCCTAGTCCTCCTTTTCATTAAACTAGACATATCCAGTTCCTGCAGTCGTTCTTCATATGTTTTAGCCTCCAGTCCCCTAATCATCTTTGTTGCTCTTCTCTGCACTCTTTCTAGAGTCTCAACATCCTTTTTACATCGTGGCGACCAAAACTGAATGCAGTATTCCAAGTGTGGCCTTACCAAGGCATTATAAAGGGGTATTAACACTTCATGTGATCTTGATTCTATCCCTCTGTTAATGCAGCCTAGAACTGTGTTGGCTTTTTTGGCTTATGGCCCTTAGGAGTTAAAATATTTTATTTTAACTTTCATAGTTAGCAATGATTAATTTTCAATAGTCAGGCTTAATCTAAACAAATTTACCTTATTCCGCTGTGGTCCATGTAATATGCATGCATCTCAGCTTATTTATGACTTATATAAAGCTTTGTAAACATGCTACAAGTTGATGTCCAATGCTCTGATTGCATTACTTGCTTTTCACATGAGCAGAAAAAAGCTAACAAACTGTAGACAATTCTTTTGTGAGGAAAGCAATATGTGGTTTTGTTACCCAAGACTACTTGCAGAAAAAGAAAATGCAATGCACATCAGGAAGACACTTGTAGCCTTTTTCATTTCACGTTGCTACTGTTTCTTCATGAAATCAATTGAATCTTAATATAAAACCAATAATATCAAGCAGGTTTTCTGAAACACTATAATAATCAATCTTTAAATTTAAATATTAAATTAAAAAATAAAATCAATAGAAAAGTTAAGATTTAAAGATTGTTTTAAAAAGTCAGACATTTAGATATATATATTTATTAAATATTGTTTTAGTATTGTTTGAATGTTTTAAACATTTTTTTTGTCCTAATGACCTCTAAATGTGCCTTTATTACTCTCTTGCAACCAATAAAAGATGTTTGTGTTGTAATTATTTTTCTTAGCACTTCCTTTGTTTCCAGCTTATGTTTGTTTTATACAAGAAGTAGTTCAAATGCAACAAACATTTGGATTGTGTTACATTGTATTATTATAATCAACTGATGGGCTGCCAAAGCAAGATACATTAAAGCACACACTTTTACAATTAAAATAAAAAAGTTCAATGGTGACAGTGTGCAAATGTAAAGAATTCTTTTTATTGGAAAAGAGAATGGAAATCCACTATTCTTCTTTTCTGTTTATAGCCTCCAATGAAATTGAATATTCTCTTGGAAAGTGTCCAATTCCCCAGAAGCAAAAATTGCACATCTTACTATGATGACAGATTGCTTTTGTAGAATTCTGCTTTATAGAACTGTAGATGCAACTCAAATTATTTTTATGAATCTAAGCATTTATTTATTCAAGCAGCATTATTTCATAGTCAGGTTTCTTTAGTAATGACATAGTTAACTTAACCATTTATAATAGAAATTGATGTACTGCTAATCAGAAGTAACATCTGTGCAAGTAATCTGGGTTGGGGCACATGCTGGGAGGGGCAAATGCTGGGAATGGATAAACTAGAGCAAATGGTGATTGTGCTGAATAATGCATGCTTTCCCATTCACACATACACAACACAGAAACATCTAACATTTTTAGATATTTTTAAATATTAAAGAACCAAATATTTACCTTGGCTGTTTTCCCAGCTGTATGACAGTCTTATGTGGCAAAGAGTCTTGTGAAGACTGAGTAATATCCTACCAGCAGGGAAAGTATTTTTGGTTAATTACGGATGCAACATATGAAACAAAAACCAGAGCTAGGAACAGTCCAAGGGAGCCTTCAGCTGTCCTATAATGAGGGTTGGTGATTTTGGCTCTTATGTCTAAATTCCAAATCTTCTGTTTAAGTTCTAGTCAGGCTTTATCTGTGCTGAGTGAGCAACAATGTTGCCGGAGAATATGTCAGACAAGAATCAATCTTCCTCCTCAAGAATGAGGAAAACCTATTCAGTTGGGTAAAGGGGAGACTCACACCAAAACATTTATCCCAGTCAATTGCGAGATGCTAAACGAATCCATTGTGCCCAAAGCAACGCAAGAGAAATACAGCCAATGTCTAACCCAGCGGTTCTCAACCTGTGGGTCACAACCCCTTTGGGGGTCGAACGACCCTTTCACAGGGATTGCCTAAGTGTGCGCTAGCCCGCCACGCCCCCTTTGTCACCTCATCACACGCAAGGAGGGGGAGGGGCGGGGTCGTGGCTGCGGGGCGGGGGTCGCGGCATTAGGAAGGTTGAGAACCACTGGTCTAACCAAACAAGGATATTTGAAACTGAGAGAGTCACAAAGTGTAATTCCCTCCCCTCCCCAAAAAAAGGCTAAGGTGGAAACAGGGAAGTTATGAAAGTAGATCCTGGGAGCGTGACAAGCCATGTTGTGCATATAGGCATGTGTCCTGTATACATAAAGGTGCGGGGTTCAATTCTGCTGTTCTATTTCCTGGTTAAAAGACCAGTTCAAGTTTATATTTATATAAAGCTATCTTTTCATCAGCACAATTTATGACTTCTGTTACAGTAACCGTGATCACATTAGCTGCTTCGTGAAACCTACCATTGTAAAGAATGGTGTTGCTGCGTCGTAGCTATACATTTCTTTGTCCTTCAGAGTAAGAATGTGAGCGGATTCAGCGATGATCTCCTTCAAGTTCATTAATGAATGAAAAAGCCTGTGAATAAAATAAATACACCAACGATGAAGAGTAAATTCAAATATTTTTGTGTTAAATTTGCCATGAAGTATTTTTTGTATTAAAATTGACATCCTAGCGTTAGACTGCTTAAACTTAAAACAAGCAAACAATCTTTAGTGATCTAAAACAAGACTCCAGATACCATAATTAGATTCACCTTGAAGAATAAAACCTGTCAAGACTCTTTAAGGCTTTAAACCTCACCTTGTGCCATAATCTACAACCACCCAATCTTTTGAAGTTCCTGTGATGGCATCATGATGCTGAAAAAGTCCCAGATTTCTTCTCGCTTCTGTCAGCAATCTATAGTAGTCTACTGAAGGAAACGTTTTTGTTTTCTCAAACTTTTTGGATTGTACCACAGCCAAGGAATATAGAATTTCTGCAGTTCTGAAATTAAAGAGATTGCTTATTATAAAAAGGTTAGCTAAACAAATATATGTTGGACAACATTTGCAATTTTGACTTACATTTCATACAATCACTCAAGTGCTGTTAGATGTGTTAGGAAAATATTTGATTAGAGGCATTATTTTGATCCTTTCACACATGGAAAGCTCACCCTCATAAAAAAATCATAGCTTGAAAAAATACCGTATTTTTCAGATTATAAGACACACCTTTCCCCCACCAAAAAAAGAGGGTGAAAATCTGGGTGCGTTTTATACTCCGAATGTAGCCCCGCTGGAGCTTCAGAAAACAGAGGTATCAGAGGCAGAAAAAAAAGCAAGGCACAGAGCTCACAACCAACAAACCTGTTGCTAAAATTCACCTCTGAGAAGAGCTGATTGGGGGTATTCTGGGAACACAATCCACCCGCCAATCAGCTTTTTTCTTATTTTCCTCCCCAAAAACTAAGGTGTGTCTTATACTCCGGTGCGTCTTATACTCCAAAAAGTACGGTAAGTCTCGGATGCATTGTATTAAGTATAAATATATCTATATTCTGGTATCTTAGGCCTTCTATAATATTGTTCAATGGATTATAAGTAAAGTCACTGGGATTCAGGCAATGTAAACATTTTATAAACAAACAATTCCTTTAAACTACTGAAGTTTGCAGATGATACAACAGTGATTGGTCTCATTCGAGACAACAATGAAACCGCATACAGACGGGAGGTTGAACAACTAGCCTCATGGTGCGACCGGAACAATCTGGAACTGAATACACTCAAAACCGTAGAAATGGTGGTAGACTTTAGGAGAAACCCTCCCATTCTACCACCTCTTACAATACTAGACACACAGTATCAACTGTAGAGACCTTCAAATTTCTAGGTTCTATCATATCTCAAGACCTAAAATGGTCACCTAACATCAAAAACGTCATCAAAAAAGCACAACAAAGAATGTTCTTTCTGCACCAACTCAGGAAGCTCAAACTGCCCAAGGAGCTGCTGATACAGTTCTACAGAGGAATTATTGAGTCTGTCATCTGCACCTCTATAACTGTCTGGTTTGGTTCTGCAACCCAACAAGACAGACACAGACTTCAGAGGATAATCAGAACTGCAGAAAAAACNCAAAAAGACGCTATAGAACACTGCACACTATTTACTAAGTCTGCATTACTATTAGTCTTCTCATCGTTTCTATCACCCATCTCCTCCCACTTATGACTGTATGACTGTAACTTGTTGCTTGTATCCTTATGATTTATATTAATATTGATTGTTTCCTGATTGCTTATTTGTACCCTATGACAATCATTAAGTGTTGTACCTCATGATTCTTGACAAATGTATCCTTTCTTTTATGTACACTGAGAGCATATGCACCAAAGACAAATTCCTTGGGTGTCCAATCACACTTGGCCAATAAAGAATTCTATTCTATTCTATTCTATTCTTAAACCTAAAATTGGATTTAACTTACTTCATTGGGCTTTTTGGCAAAGTATAAATTTAAACATTTTTCATCATCATGATTACCATAATCTTTTGGAGTAGATGACACATGAATAGCATTTGAAAATCCCAAAATGATGAGACAACCATTTTCTTTGGTTGTCTCTACACTTCTATTTCCTGGGGGTCATAGCAACTGTATTACTTCTGTATGTTCACAACTTGATGAAGTAGTATTTTGCTCATGCTGTGCATGCACTTTTTGACAATCACACATTTTGACTCTCACAGATACAACAGTTTCCTTTCCCTAAGATCTGAGAATTTCTATTGAATGTTGTTAACTTAGAACCTGTCATAATCAGAAATGGAAAAAGTAAAAGAAATGGATATTGTTTACATATCTTTTGAAATTATGTGTTTGTATGTCTTACGCTTTTAAAAGTGGGTTTTAAAACCCCGCTTTTGTTGGCTGATTACCTGTAATCATTATATCCCCCTAAACTTATTAATGGAGTGTTTTGTTCCACTCTACTGAGCTTGTGAACTGCTTCAGGATTAACTGCAATAAGAAGTGCTATAAATGTACTTTAAATTGAATGATTATTTTAAAAACTTAGAATTCATGATGTAATTAAATTAACAAAAACAGTTTTATCAAGCTGTTGAGCACATCAGAAAATGTTTAAATAGATTTAACTGCAATTACCCAACAGGTGGATATGTACTTTCTCCTACAATTTTTAAGCTGTGATCTGAAAAAACCATTTGACATTATAGTATTCGTTCCTTGACAAAGAGAAGTATTTTATTGTCTGGATAGATTATTTCTTGCATAGAAGAGAAGCTACTGAATTACTCCAAGAAACAAATAGTCAAAACAAAAAATCGAAAGAAAATTCCAGGATTTTAATACCAACCAAAAGTTAGAAAAAGTATGAGACGTTAACAAAATGAAATAAAAATTTGGGGAAAAGAGAGAGACTATGGAAGAAATAGTTCTGTAATAGAAGCACAACATAATAATACAAAAAGTTAATGAATCCATCTTATAATATTAGTAATCATACCTATTCTATAAATGCCATCTCCCCCTTCCGTCCCTCTTTCTCTCTCTCTTCATTATTGCAGTAGAAGATACTAATTATGTAACAGTAGTTAACATTTAGGCCAAGATTTGTTGCAATATTCTATTGTAGAATCTATAAGTAATAAATGCTACTGGATTGACACAGAAATATAACATAATTACAAAAGCATGTGTTACTTGATAGCATAAGAGCATAAATATTCAAAATTACACTATTTACCTTAAATATGATTCTAGAACTCTATCAAAGCGCTTGTAGAACGGTCGTGATGTAAAATATCCACTCCAATAATGATGATCTCTGTCTGCATAGGTGAAGAAATCTCCACTCAAAACAGGGAACACTGAATTACCGCTCTTTCCATCCAATTTGCCAGCTTTATGCAGCGCCTCAAAATAATCTGATAACGTTCCAAACTGAGCCTAAAGCAAATTAAAATGTAGTATAAATTCTCTACCATGCATTCAATTAGAACAGATTTTGTTCTTCAAGCAAACTTTGAAAAATCTACTGTTTCACTCCTGTAGCTGTGATTTTCTCATTGTTGTTCTAGGTTAACCTACTTTAGTTTCTTCCCCCCCCCCCCCCATTTTCTTTTTTTCTCGTGATTTCCAATTTTTTTTCTATGTTAACCCACTTTTGTTTTTTCCCCCCCCCCCCTCATTTTTCTTTTTTCTATACAAAAATAACTTTTTCTATCTCAGTTTCGCTACTATAGCTTGTTAATTCCTCAGGTGAACAGATGAGATGGGGAAGACTGATGTATATATTTTACATGCAAACCATGAATCATCCAAATGTGGAACACTGTAATGGGGAACATGACACAGATGAAGCAGGAACTTCTTTCTTTTGACTTGAGGTTCTTACTTAGCATTGAGTCAGCTTGTATCTTTTAAATTTTAAAAACTCACAGAAAATCTTGTCCAGGAAAAATCATGTTTTTTTCTGATAAAACCTGAACAATTTTTCTATTACCAGTCTTGTGGCTCCCCAAGCATAGTTAGCTGCTGCAGGAGTAGTTTTCATTCCTGGTATAATTTTAGAAGACTTTATTGATCAGGTCTGCATTATGGTGTATTGCAATTAATCTTATTCATGTACCATTCTTTTTCTGAAGATACCAGAGCAATGATTAGCATAATAATGCAGCACTATTTATCTAAATTATAAATCTATATACTACTAAAACTCTTGCATCCATTTGATACTTTGTAACCTTCAATTGGGCAAAACGTTGCATCATAGGACAAAAAAATTGTCAAAAAAGTACCTCAAATGGGTTAACTCACAGAAAGCTGGGACCCATTACTCACGAGGGATTGAAATTTGGGTATTTTTTTGGCACTGTAGCACTGCTGCTGTTCAGTGCAGCTCCCACAGTGAGCCGTGATCACATGATCGTCATTTTCAATGTTGCCTGACAGCTTCCCCAAAGTCAATAGGGAACATGAAAGGAAATGATATGATTGCTGATATGCCTATGCTCCTTGCTTTCTTCACACTAGCAAAATCTTTGCTTGTGTGAAGCTTGTAGGGAGAAAGCATTAAAAGTTAAGTAAGCCGTAAAGATTTGAATGTACTCCTGAATTACATATAAAAAATTTGGAACATCATAATTTTGCATGCAACAAAAGCTGTATATATCTGTGTGTGTTTAAACAAACTGCAGTTAGTTTACTATCCCATCTTACATTCCCATGTTTTGAAATTCACTTACTTTGAATATGACATGAGTTTGTCTTAAACCATCATATCCATCATATTATTTAAAATGACATCAAAACCTTGAGGAAAAATATGTACAGAATCCCTCTCTTTTGCATAGAAGGAAAAGAAAGAATGAGAGTTGCATAAACCTAAACTACAACAGTGCAGTTCAAAAACTGTGAATAACACTATGTTACACTTAAGGATGAATAATATGTCCCTTGGGAGTTGGGAGCTGCATAGAAATATAATTAAATAAATAAATAAATAAA
This sequence comes from Thermophis baileyi, assembly GCA_003457575.1. Taxonomy (NCBI): domain Eukaryota; kingdom Metazoa; phylum Chordata; class Lepidosauria; order Squamata; family Dipsadidae; genus Thermophis; species Thermophis baileyi. The sequence continues at coordinate 70,129 of QLTV01002023.1, forward strand.
TAAATAATATGCTTCCTATATGTGATTATAAGCAATTCTTGGAGATGCCACATATATATGATTAAAATTGTTATGCTATGGGCAACACATTCTTATAATTTCAAAGCAACCATCTATAAATAATCATTTCAATGAAATCACAAGTCCATAAAAGATTTTTAGTTGTTTTACATAGAACAGAAGTGCTTATGAATATAAAATGGTTACAATTCAAAGTTTCCTACATTTGAATTTAAGAAATAGCAAATCATGAAGCAGTTAATCTAATGACTTTTCATTCAAACCTAAATCATTTCAAGGTTATATAAATTCTACGTAAGTCTACTTTGTATCTTATATACTTTCATCATGTTTTAGCTATGAAGTGATAACAGATAATTGTTTTAAAATTTACTATTACCTTCATAAATCTTTACTTTGGGGGATTTGAAAATTAAAATATATACAGTCTCTGTGTTTAAAGTAAATTCTATTTCTATTCCAGTTAAATAAGTACAAACTCTGACATCTGGACACATTCATATTCCTAATAATTGTATGGAAATCCAGCACAACACATTTATCTTTAAAAAATTTAAACTGTGGTACTCTGTAAAACTCTTTTAAGAAAGAGTCATATGACTTGCTACAATTTTTTTTCTTTCAGCTTAGTGAAGATTTGGGGTTTTTTTAGAGAGAAGATAAAGTGATAAATTGTTCTGATAGCTGAAGCGATTAGTGTAAAATTGTATGAGGTCACTTGAAAGTTGGGTTTAGTTTTCTTAGAGGAAGAAATAAACCACATGACTTATTCATAAAGCATATACAGTACAATTCTGTAAAAATCTACCAAGGAGTAAAACTTTCTTATTTCTAAATAAGTAAAAATAAAGATAAAACTGTTAGCCAAAGACTGCAATTCCATATATTATATAACCCTATACAGGATTGCAATCAACTTACAACCATTTATATGGTGATCATTAGAAGTTACTACAGCACTGAAAAAAGTGACTTATAACCATTTTTCACACTTACGACTATTGCAGCATCCCCATGGTCACATGATCAAAATTCAGATGCTTGGCAACTAGTTCACATTTATGATGATTCCAGTGTCAGAAAATTTTGCAATTTTCTGACAAGCAAAGTCAATGGGGAAGCCAGATTCAATTTACAATCTTGTTACTACCTAAACAATTGTAGTGATTCACTTAACAGGAAAGGTTGTAAAATGGGGCAAAACTCACTTAACAATTGTTTTGCTTAGCAACAAAAATTTTGGGCTCAACTGTGCTCATACGTCGAGGATTATCTGTACACCAGAAGAATATCTCTCACCAGAACCCAAGGAATCATATTTTAAAAGACTTATATATTTATTTGCCACAACAGTCCAGAAGCAAATGTAAAGCTTTGAAAAAATTTCTAGTGAAAAAAAATAAAATGGGTGTCTTAAAATCATTGCTTCTTACCTTGACATGGAACTCAGGATGAGAATTCATATAATCAAACAACTTCTGATAATTCTGATATTGCTGATCCCATTCCGAACTTTCACTATAGCGAAAATCATCTCCTAGTGGAGCCAATAAAATATTGGTACGAAAAAGCTTTGACTTCTTTCTGTATTGATCTAAAATCATCCATGCCCTTAAAAATAAAACAATAGATGTGCAACATTTCACTGATTGAATTGAATTACTGTTTTTTAAAAAAGATTTATGCAACCAAATTTGATTTCTGAGTTCATAGTCTGACTATTTAAAATCTACCTTCTAATTAAATACATAATTCTATGAAGGTTTATCAACATTCATTTCAATTGATATAAAATGATGAGATCTTTAGCTTATTTAATCAGTATGACTGAGCAAGCAGATTTAGAAAATCTATGTCAATGAAATGGGAACATCCAAAATCCAGAACTTTCATTAATTTCATCATTTTTTAACTCCATCCATCCATCCATCCATCCAATAAAACATTATAGATTACAGTTCCACTCTTCATTTATGGCTAAATTTATGCATAGCTCGTTATTCTAAAATATCCACAAATTTTCCCAGTACTCTACAATCAACAAAAACTTATTGAATATTGATTTATTTTATTTACTAATGCTTATGTGCTACTTCACTCCCAAAATAATAGGTTTAGAGAATCTCCTACAGATAGGTCAGGATCAAAACAGTGAAACAATAATTAAAGTGTAAATACAATAACTCCAGCACTCAAGGAACACTCAAAACAAAATAATGAGAAAAAACAAGAATTTACTTATCATTACTACTCTGGTATGCAAACTTGAATGCCTATGCAAAGAAGGCTTTTCTACATTCTTCTGTTTTATCAACCCTGTTGCAATAAACCAAGAGCTTTTGTCACAGAGTAGAAAAAGAAACTGCTCTAGGAGCACTTCAAAGAATTATGAAGCCTTTCAGTTTCAGACTCTGCCAGAGTTGCTCACAGCATAAAACAGAATCCAGTAAAAAAAAAAAAGTTCAAATGGCAAAAAGTAAAGTACCCCATTTTTTAAAATCATGCCACTAATATAAACCTTTAGTTTAATTAACATATTAGGAAACAGTGAGATAATATATAATATAGTGTCTTTCTCAGAAAGTGACCTATACTCCAGTCATCCATTTTCTTATTAGCCATTTTGCCTTATTTGCATTCCCCAGACATGTTAAATCTGAAACATTCAAACTGACTCAAAATTCCAAAGATGCAATCCCTAAACATTTGGAGGGCATCAGTTTGGGTAATATCCCTTCAGAAGTTGACAAAGTAACTTCTATTGTGGATGCAAATGTCCACATAGAAGACAATAGTGATGTAATGTCTAACAAAGAATTGTCAACTCTTGGTTTTGTCCATACAGTACATATAGTTAAGGTGATTACAAATAGTTCTCAGCTCGTGACCATAGTTGAGCCCTGAATGACACTTAATTGTAATTAATTACACTTAATGACATGCTCGTCATTAAGTGGGTTACCAAATGACCACAACTGATTTTAAGATTTTTGTAGGAGTCATCAAGTGAACGCTATGGTCACTAAATGAAACCATTGTACCCAATAGGCAGTTTTTCCCAAAAACTGGATGGAAAGACCAATTTGCAGCAAAAATATTTTTTATAATTGCAGTCATGTGACCGTGGAATGCTACAAATGTATGTTGTAATGCCAGAACATAGATATTGAGACAGACTGGATCATGTTGTCATAATGATCTGTCTGGCTATGGTTGCTTACAATTCCATCTGGCTATATCCAGGACAGAACGAAGAGCAGCAAGGCTATTATTTTGGTTCTACTGACAGCTCAACAGTTCTTTACTCCAACACATTTAAGATGCCTCCTGTTTCAACTGACGGTTTTAAGAATTATATAGCTGAGACCACTGCTGGGTTGTTGTTTTTTAAAATAACTTTTCCACCTTCTGTGAATTCTTCCATCTTCCATCCTGCTAACATCTTTTCCCTTTTGTGTCATTCTTTAGATCTTAAGCATGAGATGGGGGTGAGCTGCCTTCTTTTACTTAACTCGAAAGCAACCGGTACTTTGACATCCGGTTTTGGCTCATATGCCAGGTAAAATGCTTGAAATAATGTTTAAAAAATCCAAAAGTTGTATTAGTGCGAAAAACATTTTTGTCTAATTATAAAATGTTCACATTTTATAGTTAGTGCATTATTGCTGTTGTTGACTGATATTTTTATACACTTACCTGTGCTGAACGTTTCCAGAATGAATAGCTTCTGGAGGAACTCTCCAGGGGCAACTAATTCTTCCCCCAGGAAGTCGCTTAAAATCAAATTGGCAGCAGATTTTAGGATCTGGCCCACAAGTGTGAGGAACATCATAGCTGTAGAAAGGCATCATATGGCAGAGAATATCTGTATCAGATCCCAAATCTAAAATTAAAATACCAAGATAAATATAAAAATAAATTATTTTACATATATCATAAACCAGACCTCTTAGAATCCGTATCACCCAAGTTTAGGCCTTAGAGAGTTTTTCTTCCATCACCAATTAATTCCAAAAATACTTTTTTTTTCCTCTTTCTTTCTTTGTTTCTTTGTTTGTTTGTTTCTTTCTTTCTTTCTTTTTCTTTCTTTCTTTCTTTCTTTCTTTCTTCTTTCTTTTTCTTTCTTTCTTTTTTCTTTTTTTACTATAAGCCCTCTGTTATATAATAAAATATATATTATATGCCTTTCCTCTTGGGTCATTCTCAAGGTTGCTAGATCCATGGATCATGTCATGTCACAAAAAGCAATATTCTATCTCATCAGATGACAGAAATTAATATTAAATTGCATTTACATACCATACTCATTTTCCAGTTTATAATCAAGATTACAATTGACAGCCATATATAGAATTGGAACTACTTTTTATTTAATAGGTATACTGACAAGTAGCACAAGCTTATAATCTGTGCTGTTTCAATACTAGTATACCTTGAAAGCCTACTAGTTTGTTGCTTTCACAGACTTAACAATGAATGCCATATGCCAAGAATTCACATGCACTCAATTTCAAACTCTTTATATGATTTCACCTTAATAGTCAAATGATTCTCGATAATATGAGATCTCCAGAATGATAGTCAAGTACTTCAGGAGCTCTATATATAGAGGTCTAATAGTGTTACTGGTATATACTATGAATTTTAAAAGAAATCTAGTAATGCTGGATAAAGCATACTATTAGTATGCTTCAGTATGGTTTCTGAGATTCAGAATGTCTTAGAAAAGTCAAACTAAACAACATCAGCTAAAACAGGTTTAGGAAGCAAAGGTATAGTAAACCTTGGAGAAACCTGCCTTAAAAACCTTGGAAACATTACTTAATTTAGGTACCTGACTATAAGTAGGAATGTGCTTCTTTCATCATTCCATCCAAAAACTGACTTCGGAAAGGCAATTTGAAAGGTTATTCCCCTGCCTAACTTTTACTTCTGCATGTTTAAGTTCACAAAGAAGGTTTTAAAATGAACAGCTTAAGTTTGCAGAGCCGAGGTGGCGCAGTGGTTAGAGTGCAGCACTGCAGGCTACTTCAGCTGACTGCTAGCTGCAGTTCGGCGGTTCAAATCTCACCGGCTCAAGGTTGACTCAGCCTTCCATCCTTTTGAGGTGGGTAAAATGAGGACCCAGATTGTTGGGGGCAATATGCTAACTCTGTAAACCGCTTAGAGAGGGCTGTAAAGCACTATGAAGCGGTATATAAGTCTAAGTGTTATTATTATTATTATAACAACACCCTACTAGCCTTCTCTTGTAAAGGTTATTCCAAACTGATTAGTTTTAAGTTTGCTCCACTATCATTTAAACAAGAGCCATTTGATTAGACTACAAAACAGAAAAAGAAAAACTGTAACAGTATTCCCTTGCTTCCTGTTAAGAAACCAGCTCACTTTTGCTCTCTCACAAATATCACCTAGCCTGCAAGCATTCTGTTACTCTATTTTGACTATTTCCAGCTGAGCTTATTATTATTAGATCCAGCCTGTTTCTCTCCATATCCTTCCTCCTGTTCCATTCACATATTATGTCTTGATTATAAGCTATATTATATTACTACTTGTATTCGCTATGGGAGACATATGGCTAAAGATGAGGATTAAAAAATCCTATAAATAAATTAAAATGGGTAAATGCATCTTCTATTCCTCTAGGCTTCCTTAAAATAACATACCATATTTGTAAAGTCCTTTATCATGCTCATTAACACTGCCTGTTCTCCAAAAGTGCAGGATGAACTTTTGCAGGATGAATCTAAATTTTTATCTATCTACACCAGAAAACAATAAAGAAGTCAACTATCTTGCTATTTTGTTAACACAGATTTGATGGTATAACCTATGTTACAACACAAAATGCTGATAAAGATGTCTATTCAGAGCTTAGTTGTGTCAGAAACATCACAATTAAAATAAGGCACACTATATGACATAAATTTAAAATATAAAATACAAGATTATTCAGAGCTGACACTACGTTACTCTGGGCAACAGACATTGTAGCACAAAAAGTTCATTCCTTGCAAAAATTTAAACATTATAATTATATATATTGTAACTCATTTATCACCAAGATCTTCATAATACCTAAGTACATATTTGAAGGAACTAAAGCTATACTCTCAATTCCAGTATTCAGTTTTGAAATTTACACCCATTTTGTTAGGAAATGTAGGACAGAATTTTTCTAAGAGCTTAACACTATTAAATTCTGGCAAAACAAACTAATGGCTTTTAGCAAATAAAAAGCAACCAGCAGTCAGAAAACTCACCATAAGTAGACAAAATTAACCATAGTTTCAACTGGAAAACTTCAGCATATTACACCAAGCTAAAATCAAAAACGCTAGGAAATTACTGGAAGCTTGACATTCAGACAAATCAGCCATCAATAGATACATACAGTAGAACCTCTGGTCACAACCATAATTCGTTCCATAACTTTGGTCGCAAACCAATTTGGTTGTGACCCGAACCTAATTTTGGAAATTTGGCACTTACAAAAAAAAATGGCGCAGAAGGGGAAATCGGCTGCAGAAAAAAAAGTGAATTTTTGGTTGGAACCCAATTTGGTCGTGGTCAGAAGTGTTCATGACCAGAGGCTCTACAAATAAACCATATTTACACACACCCAACAGAGACAATAAAGCAGCTAAGAAGGAAACAAAAAGACCAGAACACATTCTCTTCAGCAGCCAGCACTGATTAAGCAAGGATTATCACCAGACAAACAATCAAGGATAAAACAATACTTATTCAAGGAATGACCAAGGGGAAAACCACACCCCCACCAAACTTGGCAGGACAAGCTCCTATGTAGGCAACAAACCCTACACTTACACTGAGGATGTAACTTAGTAGGGTAATGAAATGTCTGCAAGCAAACAACGAAGCTCAGCGAGCACCAAGGATTCAAAAGTATTCGTTGCAATGAGTTCATATGAAAGTAATACTTACCCCAATTCTGTCTCCAAAAAAATTCTAATGCCTTCTGGGTTGCAAGATGTTTTTTAACTGAATAATGAACTCTCTGTATTAGCATATTGGAAAATCCAGCACGTTTTAGAAGATAAGCCATAGTTGGTGAATGTCCAAATGGATCAACTGCCCAGCCAGATTTTGGCTTTACTCCTAATAAAAAGAATGTGTGTTGAAAGCAACATAATGCCAGACTATATAAATACACAACATTTATTCTTACACATTAACATGGGATCCCCAATATTTGGGGACTGGTGCACAAATTGGAATGGTTGACATATAGTCAATTCTAAAGCAAACAAAAACTCCTAAAAGATAAATTGTTGCCTCATAGAAAGCTTTATGTATGTAAATGTAAAATTATATTTTTTCTACAAACACAAATTATTAAATTTTCCAAGAAATTAGACACATTAAAAAAATGCAGGCCTACAAAATGAATGCTACCTATCTTGAATTCCTACCATTTATATTTTTTAAGAATAAAAATAAATGCAGTCTTTTACTCTACAGCAGGGCAGCCTTTTATTTAAAAAATGCAGTAATAAAGCATTAGGAGGATGAGGCACCTTACAGAACAGCCTGTGAACATTGTGGGCTCCAAATTTCAAAACCACTCTCTTCTCAACTTGAATAATCAACAACAGACAGAAAAACTAGCACTGAAAACTCAGTACATTACTATACTAATCCAGAAGCCATATTGGACTTATTGCAATAACATTTAGGAGAAGAGTTCTCCAAATGTTTTTACTGACATCTGTCTTTACTATAAACCCAGTTAAGCATATTATATACATTTTTTGGCAATTGTGGTTTGACAATTTATAATGGAAAATAATTGATTCATTCATCGCTTAAACCTCTGTACTCAAATGGAAGAGTTGGCAAAACTCACAAGACAAAAATTATGTGGACCTACCTACAGCTTTCTCTAGCCACTGGTGTCCTTCTATCAATTGGTCAATTAAAGCAAAATAATGAGGAGAAGCTTCATCAGGCATGACCCAACCTCCTGTTACAATTTCAAACTGGCCATCTTCTATTAACCTGAAATATATGTTTACTTTTTTAAATCATCTGTAATATTGCTTGTTTATAAATTATTATAAAACCAGTCATCTTTAAATACTGATAGCAAGTACTTCATTTCTCAAAAAAAGAAAATCACTTGTATCATCTTTACTAGAAAAATGTGTGACCCCTAATTTTACAAGATGGTATGAAGACTATGTGAAGTTGGGAGAAAAATTAAAGCACTCTCTAAGAATAACTCTGCAGCCTTAAAATTGGGATTGGGGGGTGAATGTAGTCGCTGGTTCACCTCTTCAATAGCTAACTTAGTTTCTTTTTAAGAAACTAGGAAACGTGATTGCATGGATCAGGAGATATCGATAGATACATCTGTACATGAAGGTGTAGAGTGACATTTATTGATATAAGATGCAAAGACTACAACTGAAGCAATTAGATCTTGTGGTAAGACTATTATAGTTCCTTTATCTTGTTCCATTCTTTTCTCCTCTCTATTCTTTCCATTTTATTCCACTGACTTGGAAGTAAAATGATGTGAGTTACTGCCAATAGAGAAATGTGGATTTAGTTATCATACTATGTCTGTTGGGAGAAAGTTGCCCGTTTTATTAAATATCTAGAGTGAGTGAATATTAATAATGGAGTTTCAGTAGACAGCCAAATTATTATTTCATTGAAACTTTGTTTTGAACTGAACCAGCATCACTATTTTTATAACAGAAATGACCTTAGCTATAACTAACATTTCTATTCCAAAGTGTTCACTTATGAAGCTTGGTAATTTAATCATAACATTAAAAAGAAATGAAGCTAAATTGTGCTTTAAGAAATAAAGGCCAAGTCTAGTTATGTATTAGAACACTGTAATTTATAAACCTATACAAAAAATGGGTCACAATGACAATGAACACTGATGCGGTTTTTTTAGTAGGGCATACAATAGGTTGAAAGAAAATATATATATGCAATATTAAAATATCCCGACCTTTTCACAGCATCCTTCTTCTGACTATCTATTCCATCCCACCACTTTGAAAAATAAGAGATTTCAGACCACATAAATTTCCTTCCTTTATCTTCTTGAAGTTTAAGAACCATGTTATTGAGAATGTGTTGTGTCTGATCTCTGAAGTAGTCATCAAATGTCTTCAGCCAACCTATTAAACAAATATCACATGCTGAACAAATTAAACTGAATACATTGTGATAATATCAGGGTTTCCAAAAAAGAATCATCACTGCTTTTTGCATAACAAAAAATTGACTGTGACTAAAAAAACTAGACAGTAACAAAAAGTAGACTGTGACTGGCTTGCAAACCTGAATTGAGCAATAAGAAAGCATGCTTTTTTTGAAGTATATCTATATTTAAAATAACTTGGAAACATTTTGAAAGCATAAACTATGGTGATAATGGTAATATCTTATTGAGGAAGTCAATTGCTCTAAAAATTTAAAGTGGAAGAAAGTATTAATTTTTATTTAATATTAAGAAAAAGTACCAAGTGGGTTCACTCCAGTTCAACTGCCTTTTGTTATAAACAACTTAAGCAATAAGTGTGCATATGTTGGATTTGTTTCAAATTTGTTCCAGCCATATCAGTAAGGGGAAGTAATAAACTATTTTCTCAGCAAATGCATGCAGGTTTTTTATTTTATTTTCTTAGAAGCTCCTGAAACATATGTCATTCTAGAACATTTCAGAAAAAATAATGATTCCTAAAGTGCTCTTAACACTTTCGTAGAATTCTGAGAACAAAACAGTGGCCAATAAGAGATAAAATCACCCTGTTATTGCGGCAACCACAAACAACAATGAAGGCAAAAAAACCTCCACAAAGTCAATGCAAATGGAAACAAATGTTATATAAAAAAATCAATAAAAAAACTAAATGTAATTTCGGTGATGAAAAATGAAGTCAATTTAAGTCTTTGAGGTTTTATTCACTTGTATCAAAATGAAAATTATTTTCTTACACTAGAAACTAAGTAGTTATGAATCTCTTCAGAACAAAATTTCTGAAAGTCACTGAGTTTTCTAAAAGAAAAGAATGGGATAGTTAAAATTAATATGTGCTTAGACATGTATGAAATTCCAAATATCAGGGATTTTAAAAGGCCACAATTTGAACATAAAGAGGAATATAAAATACTAATCTAAAAGGAATGAAATGTATGAGCAAACTTAAGAACTGAATTAAAATAAATTGCTATAAAAGATGCTGGTTTCTTTTCAGAACCAACAATGATATTTGTGATTATTATATCTATCTGAATTGTACAATCAGACAAAAAAATCCATCAGACAAAAAAATAGTGGCTTGATTGTTTTAAAACAGATGAACATACAAACATTTGTCTTTTTTTATATAGGGACAAGAAGTCGTCAGGTAACCATTGTACTGAAGAAATAACTAAAAAATAAATGTCAAGTATTTGTCAGAATTTCTGGGACAAGAATTAGTAAAGCAAAGCACAACAAAATGAAATAGATGGTATGTCTTGCCAATCCACTGCTACTCAGCTTTTATTTAATATGCCCTCTTTTGGTCAAGTTAACCACTAAAGGCAAACATAAAAGGAAGTAGAAAAGCATTAGGAGCTATTGTGTATAGGTCCTGAAAATCGTGTCAGCTGTTAGCATTAAAGTCTTGAATTATGGGTATAGTGACCATACACCCTCTTTATTTCAAAAAGCTGCCTTTTATATTTATTTAATTTACTTATTTATTTTCTTGGTTTTACTCTTGAACTTCCCTTTGTAAGACAAAGTTATAAACAATTTTTTTATCCTTATGAACCTCTCTCAAATTTGCTCCCTTTCAGGTTTTGCCCTTTATTTTTTCCATAAAAATATGGTCACTGTAATTATGCAAGACTCAGGCCACAGATTTAAACTTCCACAGATACCCCATAATTTTAAATACATTTATTAAATGCAAGGACCTAATTGTACAGTAATGAGAGTGCAATAACTGTTATTAATTTGATGAATGTTGGCATCTATATTTAACATTTGAATTATTCTTTCAAATCACTTAAATCTTTATACAATAAACTACTTGAAATATGGAGTTGGGTTTTAGCTAATATGGCATAACTCTTAATGTAATGTGCAGGCTATTGTATTATGTGAGACCATTTAAATAAGATTGAAAGACATAGAATGTTTATGTGAATAAAGAGTATACCAACAGCCTGAATCTTATGTAAATCAAGTTTCAGGCTTAAGATATTGCAGAGTATTTTTTTTTTGTTTTAGAATACTATTATTCCTGAATAGAAAAAAGCAATGTAATATCAGGTGAATGGTTCAAGGTTTTCACATCAAGAAGCTAAGAAAGTATTTTGCAACTCTTTACTATAGGAAGTGGCAAGGAAGAACATCCAGAAGAAATAACATATTTTACTGTCTAGCAGAAAGTAAATACAATATTTTTACTTAAAATATATTCCTGGCAGGGGGTCAACTATATGACCAAGGCATCTCCAGATGTTGTGTAGTTTATACTCTTGGTCCTTTTAAAAAGCATACAATGGTGACAAAAGCTCCCAGGTACTATAAACCTTGGCAAAGATCTAACAATCTGGGAAGGTATTATGCAATTGTCAGCCAGTTCCAGGGGGCCCATTTGCCATCATTTTGGGGTTCTTGACAGGCTGAGATGATGTAGTCTGGTGTATTTATTTTTTCTCCTGCAATTTTCTTAATATTTACTCAAAATGAAAGAAATCCTTTTTGGCATTCACCCTTATTTGAGTCTATTATCTGCAAACCCTGTATTTACTGGCTACTGCCTGGCAGCCAGTGCCAGCAGAACCATATTGTGCAATCTCTTTATTTTGAACTGTAAAATCCAATCCAATGTTTATTGGTGGTAGGCTGAAAGATTAAGGCACAGAGATTAAGGCAAACAGAAATTGTTGTGAATTTTGTAATAACAGCTTAGTATGTCACTGGTCTCTCATTTTTGCTCATTTGGTTATTTCTGTACAATTTGTACTGAAATCTAGCCAGCTAGAGTGATTACCTGCTGATTCTGTAACCCATAAAGTATTTTTAGTAGCAGTGGAATCAAGGAAAATACATTAATAAAAAAGGACTATATGATGATAAAACATTATGTTTTATGGAGCTGAGGATACAAATACAAGATTGCCCCAAACATATTTTGAAGCTTTCTGAAATGTTACCTGGATCATTATGTGAGTGAGGTACAACAAAAACTTGAAGAGGTTTATCATCCCACTCATGTTCATCATAAGTGATATCAAACCCTTGCTTCCAAACTCCACCATCTGGATTATCAAAAGGAAGAATGTCATAGACTTTCAGCATCTAAAATGCATAAAAAGAATAGACCATGATATATAAAATTAAGAGGTTGATGCACATAGTTCTGCAAGTATGGTTATGGCCAGGGGTGAGTTCTAACTTACCTCACTGTCGGTTCACTTCCTCCTGCGCCGCGTGGCCGCGCCGCGTGCGTGCGCATGCACAGTGCCGAAAATCAGAACCCCCCCCCAAAAAGCCAAAAGCAAGATGGCAATGCATGTGCAGTGCCGGAAACTCGGCTTCTGCGCATGCGCAGAAGGAAAAAAACCCGGAAAAAAATTCAAAAAAATAAATTCAAAAAAATTCAAAAAAATTCAAAAAAAAAAAAAGATGGCAGCGCCCACAGACCGGCATTGACCGAACCGGATCTGTTACATCACTGTGATGTCACCAGCGGGTCGCTACCGGTTCAGGCGATCCGGTCCGAACCGGGAGGAACCCACCTCAGGTTATGGCCACTAATTTACTATTAAACAAAGTTCAAATGAATCACTGAGAGCCAGTTTGATCTGGTGATAAAAGGCACTGGACTAGAAATGAGGAGCCATGAGTTCTAGCCTTGCCTTAGGCGTAAAGCTGACTGAGTAACTTTGAGTCAGTCACTCTCTCTCAGGCCTAGGAAGCAAGCAAGGGCACACCACAGATTTATCTGGCCAGTTGAGTCAACAAAGACCCAACGGCATGGATGAATAAACAAACAAATAAATAAAGAGCTTCGTTCCAAAGTTCTGTTTGAATACTACATTCAAAGAATACTTTTCATAGAATTTTATATAAATATTATTTGTCTAGATATAATAAATTGAACATTGTACATATGTGATCGGCCGTCATAGTCTAAAGCAGTGGTTCCCAAAGTGGGTGGTACAGCCCCCTGGGAGGCAGTGGGATGACTTAGGGGGGCGCTAAGAGGCAAGGGGGGCAGCAGGAGGACGCTAAGAGGCAAGGAGGGTGGCAGGGGGGCGCTAAGGGGCAACGTGGAAGGCAGGAAAGCATGTCGGGGCGGCGGGGAAGGGAGGTAGCAGCCTACTCCCTTCCCCACAGCCCTGCCATGCTTGGTGGCCTTCCACACGGCCTTCCCGGTGGTCCCCCACACCCGCTTGCCTTCCGAGGTCAGCATCCAACCCAGCCCGGCCAGTGGGTGGACGGGCAGCCCTTGGTGGAAATGCAGACGCTGAGAGGGGCGACGGAAGGGCAAGCGGATGTCCCGGGGCTGTTGCACATGCGCCCGTCCCGTTTCTGCAAAGGCAGAGCCTCCCCTTACAGGGTGATCCAAAGAGGGGAGGGGGATGCTGCAGAAAAGGCCGTGCCAGCTCGCGCCTTCCACCCATGCCAGCTCCGCGGTGCTTGGGGCTCCGAAGCAGCCCACTGGCTTCTCACCTGGCCACCTGCCTGCTCTCTTTGCGGATCAGCCCGACTGACCGCCGGCACCACTCTACGAACTCGGCCTGCGGCGCCGGGTTGGAAGCCAGTGGGCTGCTTCGGAGCCCCAAGTCCCACGGAGCTGGCACGGGAGGCACGGGTGGAAGGCAGCCTTTTCTACAGCATCCCCCTCCCCTCGTTAGATCGCCCTGCAGGGCTCTGCCTTTGCAGAAACGGGGCGGGCGGTTTGTACGGAGGATTGGCGGGGGAGATGCGTGTCCCTCCAGGATGGAGAGCGGGGCAAGAGAAGGCACAATAGGCTGCGCTGGCCCAGCCCCGCTCAACCGTGCTTCTTCCAGCCCATCTGCCCCACAGCGCCGTGAACGAGAGAATTGGCCGCGCCTCCCCGCCCGGCCTTCCTGGGGGGAGAGAGAGGGGGGGAGAGGGAGAGAGAGAGAGAGAGAAAGAAAGAGAGAGAGAGAGAGAAAGAAAGAAAGAAAGAAAGAAAGAAAGAAAGAAAGAAAGAAAGAAAGAAAGAAAGAAAGAAAGAAAGAAAGAAAGAAAGAAAGAAAGAAAGAAAGAAAGAAAGATGGTAGGTAGGTAGGAAGGAAGGAAGACAGGAAGAAAGAAAAAGAAAGACTTATGACCACAATTGAGTCCAAAATTTTGGTTGCTAAGCAAGAGCGTTGTTAAGTGAGTTTCACCACATTTTACAAGTTGGCCACGCCCACCCGGTCACCTGACCACCAAGCCACGCCCACCTGAAGGGGGTGGGTGGGGGGCACTGAGGATGAGTTTGTAGCACCAAGAGGGTGGTGGACTGAAAAAGTTTGGGAACCACTGGTCTAAAGTATGCCACTCATCACCTTTTATAAACATACACATATTTTATATCCAACATTCCTAATGTTCAACTAATTCTTCCTACAGCCATTAAAACACACACCACAAACACACAGATTTATTTTGTGCACATAAAAATATTCAAGTATCACTTAACGTAACACTAATGATCATGAATAAATAATATTCAGCCTTTACTGCAGCTTCAGGTAAGCCATATGTATTAGATTAAATCTGCCAATAACAGATGCAAAACAAATTATTAAACAAATTCAAATTTGCACTAAAAGTCAAAACAGTTTAGTGCAGTTTTAATAATATTGTATTCTGTGTCATTTTAATCTTTTAGCTATTTGTTACTTGTTTTATAACTTGCAAGCTGCCCAGAGTCACCTTGTAGGGGACATGGGTGGCATAAAAATTTAATAAATAAAAATAAATTAATAAAAATGAATTACAAGCAAAGTAAAGACAGACAATACACAGTTTCCACCTAAACTGACAGACCAATACATAAGAGAAACAAAGTTCAATTAAGTTCTCTGGCACTTGCTCTGAGCAAATTGGATTCTGTCTTCATGAAAGTTACATCAATAGGAATTATTTTTTAAGAGAGTAATAAATTTCTTATCAGAAAACTTTAAGAATGTAGCTAAATCTTAGAAATTCTGATAAATTATTCCTAGGAAAAACGATTATTTTACGTATAGTGCTGCCCAAACTGCATTCTCCTCTTTCTTAGGGACACAACACATACCCCAAACATTTGCATTTGATGGAGAGAAAAAACCCAAACAAGCAAAATAATTAAAATAAGCTAAAAAGCCAATGCTTTTTGTATGTATTATATATGTATTTACCTACAAAACATTATTACCATGGTTGCAATTTCCCTGATATAAAGGAAATTTTAGGCATATTCAGACAATCTGCAGTGGAATTCTATTAGGAAGGGGTTGGGATCAATTTGCACACTACTATGCTCCTTTCTACAATCCAATACAAGAAAGAAACCAAAAATTAAAATTAGGGAGAACATTATTTCTTTCAACATCTGCCTCAATTTGACCTGTCAACATCAGATAAATGAATAGACAGTAAAATTGGCTATATTTTTTTAATATCAAACTGTAAGGAGTATTTCTTTGTAATATTTTATTATTTAAAATTGATGGCATAAGCAAGTACTAGCTCATTTTCTGAAGGGTTTTTTTTTTTTTTTTTTTTTCATAGGTATAAATTTTTTTGATTTTTAACTTAATATTGAAAGTTTTTTTGTTTTTTTGTATTTTATTATTTAAATTTTTTTTATTATGTAAGTATGTTGTTTTTTTTTTTAGGTTTTTTTTTTTTTTTTTTGGTGTGCATAGGCATAACTTCTTGTGATTTTCTAAGGCTCTTGGAATCCACTGCTTAGCCACCCCACCAAGATGGTATGTTTAAAGAAACTGATACTATATAAAGCTGCACAAGCAGAAGAACAAAGCTGTAAAATCTTGAGAAAATAGAAAATACCAGCAACGTATACTGGTTCTGATTGCAATTTTGAAAAATGTTTCTTGTTCTGGAAAGCTATTTTATTATCAGAAAGGTTCTTCTCTAACCCCTTGAACTTTATGTAACTCTATTCTTGCAGTAGCTGCTGCCATTTGAAAATGTTTCAAGACCCTTTTGAATTGCTTTTGACATGCTTCTACCAGAGTAGCAGATAAGTGAGATTATACTGTATGCCTCAATCCAAAGGCCTACTAAGAACCACTAATTGCAATGCTTGGGTTCTATATAACTGCCTATCTTGTACATTAACTTTGGACAGCTAACAATGAGAGAATATAGAAGCAACAATCAAAAAGAATATACTAAAACCTGTATATTTTTTCAAAAAAAAAAAAATTAAAAATACATTAATCAAGGCACTCAGCTATACAAACCACACCTATAGTCCCTGACAGACCAAAGGTTGTTACAGTAAGCGTGCTGGCAATTTAGTTACTTGCCAATTCTACTTTTGGGAAAAAAGATATCATCTCAAAGAATCTGTTAGAATTGTAGACTTGACAGAATATTGGTGGACTATTGGACAATCTCTTGTGGCTACTATATAGTTAAATATAACAGATCAGAATACGCAACCTGATCTGCGATTCTTAGCATTCTTAGTCATAATTAAAGTCTGGAGTCTCACAGGTTTCTTATCCTGCATTAAATATTCAAAGGCATGTAAACAGCTAACCGTATTTTTCAGACTATAAGATGCTCTGGACTATAAGGCGCACCTAGCTTTTGGGGAGGAAAACAGAAAAAAAAATCTGCCTCTGCCTCCTAGCAATTTGCCTCCTTGCAGCAAACAGCAAGGTCAGCTTCAGCACAGCCTGATTTAGCACGAGCAACTGATTCAGCCTCCCGGAATACCGATTAGCTGTTCCAGGCTGCGGGGATCGCCATCGCCCATCGCCGCCATCGCCACCGCCACCTGTCGCCGCCTCCACACCCATTTTCGGCCTCCATGCATCCCGTTTTCGGCCTCAGCGCACCCCATTTTCAGACTCTGCACATCCCATTTTCGGCCCGTTCCAGGCGGCAGCAGTGATCCCTGCCACCTGGAATGGGCCAAAAATGGGGCGTGCAGAGGCTGAAAATGGGGCGCGTGGAGGCAGAAAACAGGACACATGGAGGCCAAAGACAGGGCATGCGGAGGCCAAAAACAGGGTACGCGGAGGCGGCAATAGGCAGCAGCAGCAATGGACGGTGACGATCCCCGCAGCCTGAAATAGCTGATCGGCGGTATTCTGGGAGGCAGATCCAACCACCAATCAGCTGGTTGTGCTAAATCAGGCTGTACTGAAGCTGACCAGGCTGTTTGCTGCAAGGAGGCAAATTGCTGGGAGGCAGAGGCCGAAGGGTGGGGGCCAGCAGGTGGGTGGGGCTTCGGCAACATTTGCTCTATAAGATGCACAGACATTTCCACCCACTTTTTTTGGGGGGGAGTGCGTTTTATACACCGAAAAATACAGTACATCTCACAATAAGAGAAAGTTGGAATTCCCCCAATACTCTAAATCATAGCTGGCCAGGGATTTGAGGAATTTTAGTCCCAATAGTTCAAGGAAGAAGCTATTCTCTTCCCTTTAATAATGAAGTTGTAGCACTGTCATCTACACACATTTCAGAAGTTGATGACACTGCAATGAACTGCAATCCCAGAAAAGCACTTCAAATCATACAAATGCATATCCAAAGAAATCATTCTAGGAAATGCCTAATTATTTTAATTTGTGTAATCATGAGTGCTAAGTATATATATATATATATTCAGACATTAACCTGATACAAGGCCTGGCATTTCAATAAATTTGATTTGAATGTATTTAAATGACTGCTCCTTCAAAAGCTTTGCATGATATGAAATACTAGCCATCATATAGAACACAACTGCCTAACATGAAGCTCCTGGGTGATGTGCAGCCATTAGAGTCCCTTTGGCCACAAATTTCAACACTCTTGTGACATGGTTTCTCATACTTTTTGGAACAGAAACTGTATTGTAAGCCTGTCAAACAGACAGTCAATTCAAGAAAATTTAAAAAAAAAGTTGAAACCCGAGGGGGGGGGAATCAAGAAAAACTTAGTCTCATTTTCTTCACACTATCCTCTCTACCCTCCTCGCAAATTGGCCTCTCAACAGTTAAATTGTAAAACTCATGAATATTTTTTTTTATTTTACTGAGCAAGCCATTGTTGGTAATTTATTGAGCTTCCCTGGTGTTGGAAAAAGATAAGCAAAACACTAATCTGACTCTGAACTGGATGTGCTATCTTGATTTCAGAACAACAAGGATCTAATAGTGGTGGATCAACCCAACCACTTATAGGAAAAATGTACAGAGGAAATTCTAGGAAAAAGAAAAGACCAGATTTTCAGAACCTGGAAGGAAGAGAACTAAGGAAAGATAGGATACATGGCCAGAAACAACAGCTGGCAGAGATTAGTTTTGCACAATGATTTGAAATAAGAAGTCAAATTTCTGGCTATTAGCCTCTACTAGTGCTTTATTTTCAAATATATTTTCTCAAAAAGGTAAGCTTTTCCACAGTAAGTACAGGTAGTCCTCGACTTAAGAGTTTGTTTAGTGATCGTTCAAAGTTACAATGGTACTGAAAAATGTGACTTACGACCGTTTTTCACAGTTACAACTTTTGCAGCATCCCCATGGTTACGTGATCAAAATTCAGATTGCTTGGCAACTGGTTCCTATTTATGACTGTTGCTGTGTACCAAGGTCATGTGATCATTGTTTGCGACCTTCTCACAAGCAAAGTTTAATGGGGAAGCCAAATTCACTTAACAACCCGGTTACTAATTTATCCACTGCAGTGATTCATTTAACAACTGTGGCAAGAAAGGTTGTAAAATGGGGCAAAACTCATTTAACAAATGTTTCACTTAACAACAGAAGTGTTGGGCTCAATTGTGGTTGTAAATCAAGGACTACCTGTAATCCCTAAAACACGGCCTACTTTAACATTTGGTATAGTAAACATCAATATAATAAAATTTGCAGCTATGGAGAAAGCGTTATTTTTAATTGTAATCTACAATTTTTAAAAAATAGTTCAAATCACTCAGACAAAAGCATTGTAAAGAATTTTCTCTGAAATAGTAATTCTAACATTTAAGCTGTGCTTAAATACAATTTCTCCTTCACTAGAGATCAACTGTATCAAACAATAACATACAGTCACTCAATCTGAAATGAATGTCCCAAATTATAATTTTAAAAAATCATTCAAATAAAACAGTAAGGGGAAAAGTCATTAGCAAGTATATCCAGTTTACTCTCATATGCAAAAACTGCACATATTACAAATGAATATATTACTTTAAGTTTAAATAAAACATATAAACCATTTAAACCAGGGCTGTCAAACTCCCGGCCCATGGGCCGGATGAATCACGTGCTGGCCACACCCATGCCTGGTTTAGCGAAGGGGGGGGAAATCCCGATACGTCACGTGACGCTGCTGTGACATGAGTTTGACACCCCTGATTTAAACCATCATATTTGCATATCATAGCACATTTTCATTGGCAATCCCAGTGATTTCAGTATCTGCATGTATGTTTGACCAACCTACCAGTCAATTATTTCACAGTTTAGGAATCCAAGTATAACTATCTGAAAGGCTACACAAAAATCTCTACATTTCTTTGGCAGAGGACTAAAAATAGATGAAGGATAATAGCTAATATTCAACTGATTCTTACTTGAACATCTGAAGCTTGACTTCCAATTTTTGAAGCAAACTGACAATCTTCAGGCTCAATTGAAAGATATGCAGTGGCAAGAGGCAATACTTCTGAAAAATTTCTTTGATTAAAGTTTAATACTTCTGGACTATGTTGTCCATCTTTGACAGATTCACTCAAATTGATCACAGAATCTCTAATGTTTGAAATAATTTCATTGTTTTCCGCCAGCAACCGTTCCAAGTGGTCTATTTTCTCTTGCAGTATTGAAAGCTGGCCCTGTTGAAAAATACACAATTAGACATCCAAATATCCTTATAGTAGAAATATATTTATTTCCTCTTCCTGTTCTAAATATCATAGCAAAGACCTTGTAATTATCATTGAATCAGTGTAAGAAACTTTCTCAGAAAAGACACAGTATTCAAGATTCTTTCATTCTTTAATTAAAGTGAATTCGTGTAGGATTTAGAAATTTTCTGAAAAAGCAAACAACTGTGGAACTCTATTTTGCTGCAAACATAAAAAAAAACAACCACCCCTAATTTTCATTTTCCCAAATCCACTATGAATTCAAGAATAAGTTCTAAAATTGTCCGACCATTAAAATAATTTATTCAAAATTATACCGGTACTATTATGATATCTTAGTGGGCTACAATAAGGCATTATTTATTAAGATAAGAATTAGTTATATTACAAAATATCGTTGGAACAGAAAATGAAAAGGAATAATTAGCAGCCTTTCAGAGAACCTTTTTTTAGCTACAGAATTGCAGTCTAGATACACGATGAGTTCAAAACATTTTATGGGGTAAGTGAACTATTTGCTGTAGTTTGAAATAACAGATTAAAACAATTTTAGCTAGTGAGGGTTTATCTATATCAGTGGTTCTCAACCTTCCTAATGCCGTGACCCCCGCCCCACCCCCTCCCCGTGCGCGAAGAGGTGACAAAGGGGGCGTGGCACCAAGATGGCGGGCTAGCGCGCGCTTAGGCGACCCCTGTGAAAGGGTCGTTCGACCCCCAAAGGGGTCACAACCCACAGGCTGAGAACCGCTGATCTATATTCTTATTTTTCCAGGAAGTAGATATACACTTCCTTGTTGATTCATTGTATCTCCTCACAGTATTACTACTGTTACATGCATATTTTTGAAAGCGTAATCTCCTATCATAACAACCATACTGCTTTCCCTGCTGTGGCATCTGCTATATACAGGTAGCTCTACCTGCACAAAAGAATATTCTTTTCATTTCATTTAATACATTTATTTGCAACTACAGGTTTTAGCAAGAATTAGAAGAATATTGCATTATTAACAGAATTAACAAAAAGACAGACTTTTTATATTTTCTTAGATTTTTAAAATAGACATGTACACTATATTTCCTGTTCCCACCATATAAATCAGTGGCCCCCAACCTTTTGGGCACCAGGGAGAAAAGTTTTTCCGTGGACTGGAGGGGGCGTGGTTTTGCATGCTGCCTACATCCTACTGATGGGGTTTCGCTTGTTTGGGCGGCTGGTTGCTGGCATGCCACAGACCTGTGCCATTCCATGGACCAGGGGTTGGGGATCCCTGATATGATATATAGAAATTTTGAGCAGCAGCAATGTCCTTTTAACAACAGTATGTGCATATAATGGTGTAGTGGTTAAGGCATTAGGCTAGAAACTGGAAGACCATGAGTTCTAGTCTTGCTTAGGCACAAAGCCAGCTGGGTGACCTTGAGCCAATCACTCTTCTTTAGCCTGAGGAAGCAGGCAATGGCAAGCCACTTTGAAAAAGCCTTGCCAAGATAACTGCAGAAGCTAGAGTTAAGGAAAAAAACTGTCTCAAAGGCACAAAAGAAAAAAGTACAAACAACAAATGCATCTTTGACATATTTGTTATGCAGCCCTAAACAACTTGGAAGGATTAACTATAGAACGCATTATACCACTACAGTGGTACCTCGGTACTCAATTGCTTCAAAACTTGTCGAATTTGGTACTTGACATATTTTGATGTGAAAATGTTGTTCCAGTACTCATTTCTTAGCTACTTGATGCACTGAGATAGGAAGAAGGGGATGGCTGCAGAGAACGGACAGGAAGTTGGCCATGCCAGAAAGGTTGCTGCAAAAAGAAGTGGGGGACAGCTGCACAGGTTAAACAGGAAGTTGGACATGCTGGGAAGGTCACTGACATAGGAAAAGTGACAGACAGGAAGTTCTTTCCAGTTGAAACAAAGGACACGTGGTGAGTCACGTGGTGAGTCACGTGGTGAGTCACGTGGTTTGTTTGGAATTCATTTTTAGTACTCGTTGCACATCCTGGAATCAATTAAGGATAAGTACTGAGGTACCACTGTACTCTAAAATCTTCCCTGATTTCCTATTTAATTCCAAATAATTTTATGTGGTTGGTATCCGTAAACCCTTAACACATAGTCAACTGTTGCTTCTATCAAAATTCACTTATTTTTATTATCAAAAGTATGAAATCAAGGAACAAGATTTATTGGCAAAATTATGATTCAGAATCTCAAAGATGTTACGCATATTTTGTAGCTTTACCTTGATATTCAAATTTTCAAAGAATCTCATGACAAGAGCTTCAGGTTTGGAAAAACTGTTTTAAAATCAGGCCAGTACAATGTTGAATTATGCAGAGTACTTTTTAAAAGTTTTATCTTAAGATTATATATGCAATCAATAAAA
Source organism: Thermophis baileyi (assembly GCA_003457575.1). NCBI lineage: Eukaryota > Metazoa > Chordata > Lepidosauria > Squamata > Dipsadidae > Thermophis > Thermophis baileyi. Next base: position 92,655 of record QLTV01002023.1, read on the forward strand.
AACTGCTATTTCTCCATGCCAGAAGGCCAATGCCCCCCCTATATTGTGCAAGTAATCTGCAAATCGAAACAAGTTTACTCAGGAATCAGTCCCACACTAATCAACACTCCCTTAGCTATACTGAGCTGTGCATCAGCTCAGAATCAGCAGCAATTTTTGTTAAGAACCAGAATTATTAGGTGACATTTTAGAAGTGTAGGAAATATTGTAATCTGGAGTAAAACAGAGCTTTTGTCGGGAAATAGTACAGATATTTTTATTGCTATGTATTTGTGTTAAAGAAAGGCTCAAGTACAATTTATTTATAAAATTTACTTGGAAGTAATTTTTTAGTCTAAAACAAACTAAGTTTAGTATTTAGTTTAGTATTAACAAAAACACTGAATATGTTAAACAATATATGATATCAACATTTATTAATAATCCCAACTATTGTATACAACATACAATTCAGTTTCAGTATCTTCATGTTCCAGAAGACAAGAGAAATATTTCAAAGACAAGGATTAGAACCTTAGCATGAAATGGTTCTACTAGGGCTGTACAAGTCCTTTAAAAGAGTTACTTCACAATGTGTTTGGAGTGAGGGTGTCTGCAGGGAAAGTCAAGGACATCCAAATGGCATGTGCAAGTAAGGGATTGAAGCTACACCCCCTTTTTAATCAAAATAACTGTGCAAGGACTGCAAATGCAAGGTGATAACTGCAGCATCACTATTCTCTTAAAATTTTAATTTCTACTAGTGGGGATGTTATATTTTTTGTTACATATCAGCAAGGTTCTATTAATTGCAATGGTTTCAACTCAAATCAAACTAGCTGTTTTCATAATCCTATCATTCAATGGTTTCCTGATGTGTGTTCATTACAGCTTTTTATGGTCTCAGCCTTTGGAACCACAACCAACATGGCTGACATGGTTTAACTTCATTAACCAATCAGGTTTTAAGCTATTTTATTATTGTTTTATCTCCCATTTCAGATAATCTGGGAAAAATAAGTCAGGCCTTGCCTACAGATGTTAATAGAGGAGAGACATCTGTTCTTTTTAAGGCTGAAATGAGGTGGTATCTTGCTGGTGTTCCTGCATGAACAGCATTTAGCATCCCTTTATCCAGTGGTCAGAATGTACTACCATTCACTAAACTGACTGGGGTTTATTGAAATTGAAATCCAAAATATCTGGAGAAAAGGTTGGGGAAAGTAGCCTATATATTTCCTTTTAGAGCATTTTCATGACTTATCAGCCACCACTGAAGCAATTCTCCAATGTTATATGATTTCCAGCTTATCTTTATAATATCTGTTAAACATACTTCAAGTTTCTATTGAACTAAGCTTCCAATTTAGTGGGTGGTTTTTAAACAAGTACTATAATTCATATATTTTAAAATCATATTTGAATCTGTAAAGATTGATAATCTCAAAGGAAATTATGTACACTATTACAATGCTGAGGAAAAAGTTTAGAAAGTCATACATGTGAAGTATCATTTTGTGCCCCCTAGTGGTATATTAAGCAAACTAGAGAAAAAGATAAATTTTTAGTTCTATGTAATTCCTACCTACTTCTATAATTTATGAAAGTTATTACAAAAGGAATCCTACACCTATAACATTAATATTTTGTAACTTTGTGGCTGATATCTGATTGCCTACAAACAAGTTTACAGTTTTTCTATGTATTGTCAAAGCTTTAAAAGAAAAAACTGCTGAACTATTACAAAATCATGTATCAGCCATACGTTTTCCCCCAGCTTGGCAAAACCATAATCTTAACATTTTAAAATGTTAAGTATCCAAAACTATCTTAAATTAACATGGCAAATCAAAACATACATTTTAAATGTGTGCCATATTTCTCAAGGCTTAGAATAGTATTTTCTCCTAATTTCGGTCAGTTCACTTCTGGTATATGCACTGGTCTTGGCTTTACATCTTCAAGCCTGCTTCCATCAGCTATCCACCTTGAGCAGGTGTTACAGGCCCCTCATCAAAATGGCAGCAGTCTGGATTATTCGGCAATTGTGCCTGGATTGCTCATAAGAGCTACACACGTCTTTGGGACTACTCCTATGGTTGGTTCTTTGTTCGCTCTTTTCATATTCTCATTTCTCCCTCAGCTCTGTCACCATCTGCACCACAGCCCAGCATTTGTAAAGAGATAGGTCAGTATTTCAATAAGAGCAGGACTGTTACAGGAAATGTGAAATGTGGATACTAACAATCCAAATAGCACACATCCTTCCTTCCACAGGCATTAATTCATTTTATAATTATTTTAAAGGCTAATATAGTCAGTAATTTAAAATGCATATGTAATTTTTTAATATGGTTTCTGGATGATATGTATGGACATACACACACAAACACACACACAAAAATATGTCACAAGGGCACATTAGAACAGAGGAATCTCCAGAATTGGTTTGGTTGAAACTCAAACCCCAAGATTAAAATGGTGGAGAAGGTGGGCACTGCAAATAATTTTTTGACTGCATTCATATTTTTGCCTATCTATTTCTTCCTTAGTAGAATGAATCGTAAATTCAATGATACCATCTTTGCAGATAAATATGTTTTAATTCAAACCCTCACCATATACAGTAAGTACAATTTTTAATTTTAAGGGTTGCCACAATCTTGCATCCATACACTTTGTGGAGATAGGAACCTGTCTTCAAGTGAAAATACCCCATAACATCAAACAAGTTTAATAATGGCAACTCTTAGAAGACTTGTTTGAACAAGAATTTCATTAACAAGAGCACTGAGTCCAGATCACAGGAAGTAACTGTTCCACTCAATTCTGCCCTGATCAGATCCTATTTGGAATACTGCCTCTGGTTCTAGGCACCACATATCAAAAGGTATACCGTAGTGACAAACTGGATCTTTTAAAAATATTGGAATAGAGAAGAAACTAGTAAATTGGGTAATTGTAGCAGTTATAGATATAAAAAAATAAAGTGACCATGTAATATTCCGTTCAGATGACAGAGTTTATTCAAAATAGTGAAGATTATTTAAATTTGCTTCACTTTTATAAGATTAACCAAGACTTTAAAACATTCTAATAAATGTATTTTCAATCCCACTAAAAATTCTAAGTATTTCAAGATAAAAACATTTTACAGTATATTGAGAACAGTAACTTTTTGGTAGCCTTAATTGTAATGCAAACTTAACAGCATGATAAGTCATTCAAGTTAAATGTCACCCTTGCAAAAAAATGAATTCCCTTTTTTAAAAAAACTGTGTACCATCCTTCAAAGTAAGACTATCTATATCAACATGGCCTATGTGCTTCTGTTCCTAATGAAAAACACTGCATTTATAATTTGTTAGCTTGCAAACCAGACAACATCAAGACATCTACCATGTTTATTGTCTGTGAATGCAAGCTGGAATTCTGCCCTGATCTACTGCTCTGAATCAGATTGTGCCTCCAGGCAAGTTTACAGCTTGCATGCAACCTAAGCCATTGTGAGGCCTGTGTCAAGGAGATAACTGAAATCTACAGCTGCACAGTTCTGCCAAATAGAGATTCCTGGATGGTTTGTTTATATCCATTTCTCAGCAAGCTTAAGCATCTGCCTATCATATTATCCACAGGCAAACACTAAGCTAGAAATTTTAACTTCCTTTTATTGCTCTGGCTGTACTTAATGTTTTCTTGCTTTAAGCAATCATAATAGTAACTTGTGGGTTAAGTAAGCCAACAATGTTCCAATTCTAGCTAAGCGCTGCATATAAATGCTTTTATTTGGCACAGCACCCAATTATCTGAGATAAATAATAATGGATAAGAAAGGGAAACATGCAGACTTCAGTAACCTAACCGGTTCTTTTAACTGAAAATCCTATCTATCATAGGAAGAATTCCTATTACTCTCTCAACAGATGGCAGCACTTATTGGTGTTACAATGTTTTAGGGTAGAATTAGTCACAGTTGTAAAGCTGTTAACAGTAAAGAGATACTCATCATTTCCAGTCTATCAAGTAACAGGTCTTTCAAAATAGAAAAGATACCACCCACCCCAAAATCACCTGAATCTTTTTGTTTCCAAACTCATTTACTCATGTACTCTGTTGCAAAAATACAATAAGAAAAACTTTCTTTGTGCTTTACTATAAAGCACAAAACACTGTGAAACTAGTTTATAGCTCACATATTTGACTTATTTTTAAAACCGCTGTATTACATAAATGAGTACATAAGTTCTGACAGTGCTGCCTTATCTTTTTAATGAACACACCTTATTAAATGTTCTTCTACATTGTTTGAATTTAATGTATTTAATTTGTTTTTTATATAAACCACTTTGACATGCTTCAACATAGGAAGCAATACATATTAAATAAATTGCTATTTTTTTTTTTTGACTTTTAAAGGAAAGATTCCTTTAAAACTCCTCACGGACCAGTTTTGGTCTGCGGTCTGTCAAACTGCGCTACGCAAGCGGCAGGTGAGCAAAGCTTCATCTGTCCATGCACAGGATCTAAGTAGCATGCAAAATCATTCTCCTCCCCCCCCATCCCGGTCCATGGAAGACAATTTTTCTTCTGAAACCAGTCCCTGGTGCCAGAAAGGTTGGGGGGGGGTTGCTTTACATCACAGCATGAAAGCCCACTGAGTGACTTTGGAACAGTCACTCTCAGTTCAACTCACTTCACAGGGTTGTTGTGAGAAAAATAGGAGGAAAAAATATCTTAATCACCTTGCATTATTTATAAAAGAATTTTTTAAAAAAATCTAAAAATAAACCTAAAAAAGTAGGCACTTGGAATTTTAGAGTCACAAAATTAGACAAGACCATGAACCTTTCTCTGCATAATACATTTTGTAATATACAGTTTGCTAAATAGTCCAGAGTCTGGCAGTTCTAAATAATATTTATAATGCCATGTTTTATTTGTCCTACTTGGAAGTGTACCAGATGTATCAGACTTCGTTCAAAAGCAAGCAAACCTAGCATTACATATTTTTTTTAAAAATGTAGAAACTCAATGCCATAAATTACCCCCTCAATGCCATATACAACTCTATTTTCATGCACAGAACAAAACAGTTATAGAAAGCACTAAACTTTCATACTTTGTTAACTTCTTAGCTACAAATTAATTATCAGAGTGATGCAGCGGTTGGAACTCTCTACTTTCACTGAACTCCTGAGTTCTGTGCATGAAAATAGAGTTCAGGTCTAGTGCTTGGCCAATCTTCCACTCATCATCTATCACACAGGCTGCTCAAAGAATTCAGGGTGTGCCCTCAAAGCGTCTTAAACTACAGTTATGTGATAAATAAAACACAATTGGCTGGTTTTATTCATTAAACCCATTAGAAATATGCTTTACCAACCGTATTTGGATGTTATACCTTGCCATAAAAGAATGTAGCCTTTTTGTTGGAAAGGGGTTACTTTACTATTCACAAGTCAAGTAAGAATATGAAAGGAAAACAAAACCGAGCAGTTTATACTCCAGGACCAGTGGTGAAACTCATTTAACAGTCAAGCAAACTTACACTTCCTCGACTTAAACGAAGTTTCCTCTCAAAGTCATGGGAGAAAAGAGCACCTGATAAAACAGCTGACTTATATTTTGAGAGCCAACATCCTATCCTTGTCTACGTTTCACCCTTTTTCTACAGGGCACCAGAGCGAACCCCTCTCTGGAAATCCCACCCTTAACTTCTTCATCCGTAGTCACTCCTGGAGATGTACCAAAAGGCAGTGGTTCATAGGCATAGGGTGCCGGACTAGGGCAAGTATGTTCTTTAAAATCCGGTTCCGGGACTGGACTCCGGCTCGTGTGAAATCTATCCAGTACAACTACGATTGAGCTTCCATTTAAAATCTGCTAAAGAGGGGGCTGCTCGGTCACTCTCTCTCTCTCTCCCTCCCCACAATTAAACCGAAACGGTCAAGATTTAGCTAAGAAGAAAGCTTAAGCGTCTTTACATCCCCAGCAAGCCTGCTTTGATGGAAGGGCTTGAGGTTCGCCGTTTCCTTTCTCCCCGGATCCGAGACAAGGAGACTCCCCAACCCCCAGCACTTCCTTTCTGAAGATATGCCTACTCTGCTTGAGTCATCCGCGCCACTTTCCCCCCCTTTTTACAGCCGGAGCGCTCTGCATTTTCTCCCCCCTAACCCGAAGCGTCCCAGCTTGCCAGGCGAGCCTCCCTTTCCATCCCACCAAAGCCGCCCCCTTCTTTCACCACCCCGCTCCGCGGCGGCTCCCGTCCCTCGCTCACCTGGGGGAAGGAGCCTTCCCGGCGGCGGTTCTTGGCGTTGTCCAAGTGGCTCCGATCCAACATCAGGTAGAGGGAGAAGATCACCACGCAGAAGATCGCGCTGCCGAATATCGTGAACTGCCGGCTCAGCTTCATCGCCATCCTACGCCAGGCGGAAAACAACCCCAAGAGATCAGCCCCGGGTCTCCGACGCGCACCAGCCCAAAGTCAACGACCGCTCCAACAATCAAGTTCTGGCCACGTTGGTGAAAAGTCCCGGCCCCGCTGCCTACCCGGCGGGTGGCTGGAAGGACGAAAGTTCCTCCCGAGCCCGGACAGTTGCAAGCGGGGCCGGGACAAAAGGGTCGCCCCAACCCGTCTCTGGATGCCGCCGCCGCCGCCGTAACTCAGCTCAGCTCCCCCGTTCGAGGTGAGCCAGACGGCCGAAAAGGCGTCCAAACCTCGACCACGAAAAGAGCCCGTTGTAAGATCCGCCCGGGAATTTCCGGAAAGGGTGCGGACGCTACTCGCGCTTCGTCGGAGCGGATAGAGAGGGGCCCGGCAGAGGGAAACCCGCCCGGGCTTGCGACAGACCGAAACCCCGGCCGCCAACCCGGCCGCGCCAGCTTCCCTCGCCTCCCCAGAGCAGGACTGGCTGCAAGAAGCGAGAAGCAGCGGCTCCACAAACCCACAAGGCGGCGCGAGGAAGGAAACGGGGAGGAGCCTCGTCCCGTCCTTCCCGCCCTCCCGTCGCGTAGCAACAGCAACCGCGGCTATGGCGGCAACCTTAGGCTAGAGCGCCGCGCGCCCCGCCTGACCGGCGGCGAAGCTCCAGCGAGCCGCTCGCCAGCGAGGCGGTCCAGGCAGGGGGGCCCGAGGGGCGACGGCGTTTCGCTCAGTGGCGAGCGCAGGCTCTGCGATTAGACGCCTCCGCCCCCCCCCCCATGCAGTTTAGCTAGAGCGCGGCGTGCGCCGAAGGCTATATTCCATTCGCTTTCCTATTACGGGCGCCGCTGCTTCGCTTGACTTCCTTGTGTGTGTGTGTGTTTTTTGTGACTAGGACACGCGCCCACCGAGCTCGGGTTTGTGAGGCAGCGGGTCCCGCCGCACTCGAGACGGCTGCCATAGCTACACTTGGGGCATTTGCGTGCCTGCGGGCGGGCGGGCGCCCGCAAAAATCGTGGAAGGAAGGAAAGAGTTTGGGAAACGTGTCTGGGCGAGAGAAAGCCCCTTTTGTACACTGGAAAGGCTGGGAAGGGAGCAGCTGCTGCTGCGGCTGCAATATCTGTGGATATTTTCCCCCCAGCTGTTAATACTTTCGAGTTTGCACGGCAGGTGTGGGCGGCGTAGAAGCCCGGCATTTCTCGACTATTTTCAGGCTAGATAGAACAATGTGTCCCCTTAACGCCTGATGTTTGCGCCTACTCGCCCTTTATCAAGCAATGGGACACAAATTGGGGCGTTTTCTTTCTCTTTTCTGCAGGTTAATAATAATAATAATAAAACAACACCCACCATTCTATATTTGACATGCTGACACATTCGTCAGTGACTGCTCATAGCTAGAAGAGAAGGCCTTACTTGTTCTCTCCAGCCCCACTCTCTAAATTGTCTTAAGATAAAGATAGACCTGCTGAATCAGGCCAAAACCCATCTTGGTCTGTCATTTTGTTTCTCACACTGGCTATGCTAGATATCTCTGGGGTGTTTGTAGGCACCTTCTTTACTGCCTTTACTCCCCTACTTGGGATATTTGGAAACTGAATTTTCAAAAGTAGTACCCTGATAGATTCCTCTTCCACAAATGTATCAAATCACTATAGTGGTTCATCATCACATTTTGTGGTAGTGAATTCTGATTAATTAGACTCTACAAAGAAATTCTTTTGTACCTAAGGTGGTATTCCAGCTAGCATAATTGGAAGACCCCTGCTTTAGTGTTTTGAGAAGAGTAAAAATCCTTCTGTCCATCTTGTGCAATTAATGATTTATACAGCTTGGTCATGCCTGCTTCAGATAACCTTTTTCTGACCATAAATTGTGGTTGGGGGTTGTTTTTTTGGTTGTGTGTGTGTGTGTGTGTGTGTGTGCTTTAGGAGATCAGTACCAAAGAATTGTTCAGATTTTCTGCAGACGGTTTACCTCACAAGGCTTCCTCAGTACAGAAGAGGGAATTTTCTTGCAATATCTGTAGTCTACGTAAAATTTGGATCCATGGGAGGTTGATTGGTGATTGAAGGTTTCCTAAAAAGTAATAATTTAGTTGTTTACAAATGTCTGCAGCAAGTGTATTAATATCTTGGTATCTTGCAAGGCCAAACCACAAAGGAAGTACAAGGCACCTGGGCTATCTCTGTTGCAAGAATCTCTCTTTCTCTGTCTCTCTCTGTTTTGCTTGTACTCTTACTGATTTCTTAGAAGACTCATTACTATCAGTAAGATGCAGAAGTAGGGATGAAAGATTTTAGCATAGGTATATTTAATCAAAAATAAATCCGTAAGTGGATACAGGAAGAATTGCTCCCAATTATGTATTCCTATGACAAAGCATTTGTACTCAATTAATGTAAACATAACCCCCCCCAACTTTTTCTGACGTTACACAAGAATTTTGCCTAATTTATCTACTTACAGCTTTATCATGTTCAGGTACACCTTGGGTTATGATGGCAGTTGGGACCAGGATTGCCATTGCTAAGTGATGCAGTCATAAAGTGTGGCCTCACATAACAATGGCAATCTTGGCAGTGTTGGTTGCCATTGTAACCCCAAGGTGCCCAGATCATTAAGCAGGAAGAAACAAAACATAGAGAAGTATAGGGAGATTGAGGAAAAGAGGCTGAGACTCCACAAAAATGTAGGCCAGTTGGGAAGCAGGGTATGGCTCCACATGAGTTAGGAAGGCTGGGGGAAGCAGGGGGTGGCTCTTGATTTGCATTGACTTCACTTGTGGGAAGCTGGCAGGGAAGCTCATAAATGGCAATAAGATGACTGTGGGACACTGCAGCCATTGTAAGCGCAAGCTGTTTGACAGGTGCTTGAATCAAGATTGCATGACCATGGAGGTGATGTGATAGCCGGAACTTCCAGGACTGGTATAAGAACCACTTCTTTGGTGCCATCACAACTTTGAATGATTGTTGAATGAGTGGTCAGTAAGTGAGGACTTACCTGTATTGATGTTTTCACGTTCTCTCCTGAAAGTCTAATGGTGAAGTGTGATACACATTCTTTCTTGTAATGTTTGCAGTAAATTTAAGCTCCATTATAAGTACACTGAAGCCTTTTCGTAGGTACAGTTTGACTGAACTCCATGGGTAGGATCGCTGTATCTACCACCTAAACTCAGATTCAACATTGTATGCAGTAGTTGCACAACCCCTTACTTTGAACCCCCCAAACACCCCAGTTACCACTCTGTCATTGGTAGGTGCCTTCCCTCTGTTTTCTAAAAATATAAATAATAGGTCAAAAACATAAAGGAGTATGATCACATTGGGGAAGATTTCTCTAAAATAACCTCTGGGTTTGAGGCAGGCAGGAATTTCTTAGAGATTTCCTATAGATTACAGCTAGTCCTCACAAATTGCCTCATTTAACAACCATTCAAAGTTACAATGATCAGCTTTACAAATGACACACATTTATGCCCATTGTAGCATCCCACAGCCATGTGATTGTCATTTGCATGCTTCCCAACCAGATTCTAATAAGCAGCTCTGTACAAATCATGCTTCCATTAATGTAATGTTTCAATGTAATTTTTAAAGTTATTTTCCATCACTCAGAAATAGGAAATTCTGCTTTGCGGATAATTTTGACTTAGATGAATAAAGCAATGTCACTAGCTGAGTTTCAAAACAATGGAATGCTAAGCACACTTACTGTTAGAAAGATTAAGACTCCATAAACATGCTGATGACTTACTTCATTGCTTACAAAATCTGGGAAATTGCACATGGAGGCTAGTCAGGTACAACCGCATTCCAAACATAGACTTAGTTGTTTCAGAAACTGGATAGCAACTGAATCGACTAATATTGTCCAGAACATTTCTGAAACTGAAAGAAATCCACTTGGCTCCACATAGCTTACTGGTAGATAACAAGTGGCTTGAAACTGCTGGAATAAACATGTTACTATTGTACAATCCTTTCACCTGCATTCTTTGCATCAGAAAATACAAGGCTCTCTTCCTTGGATATGTGCCACGTTTGAGTTAAAGTTCTGCAGTGTAAAATTTCAACATTGAAATGTCAACATTGCCTAATGTTTCTTATCAAAGTAAATAGATTGACAAAGGGAAGATCTGAAAGAGAAAGTAGCACAACAGCCAAGAACTGACAGGCTAGATTCTTAAAAACTGTAGATTTTCTAACTTTTTAGAGTGAAAGCCCAAGATACATGGTTTGATAATTTGGCATTCCCAGAATGTGTTTATTTCTCGATCCCTCACTTGAAAACCTGCCTTTCTTCTTATAAGGCCACTTCTGTCACTACTCTTCTTGCTAAAAATGCAACCTTGTATTCTAAAGTTTGAGCGAGTTTTTGCTAGTTCAGGTTTGCTTATGATTACGGTCAACAAATTAAAGTTGTTTCTTGGCTACCAGAATTTGTACTTACATCATATAGTATAAAGAGATAATCTGACACTTTGCACTAAGCCATGAATTATTGAATAAACTACAGTTGTTTGAATACAAACATTAAGTTTGTACACATAATACTGCAAGCCAATAGTGGTTAAGGCTCCAGGCTAAAAAGCAGGAGACCGTGACTTCCAAGTCCCACCTCAGCCATGATGGCCAGCTGGATAACTTTGGGCCAGTCATTCTCTCTCAGCCCAACCCACCTTATAGGTTTGTTGCTGTGGGGAAAATTGGAGGAAGAAGGTGTGTTGGATATTTTCAATTCTTTGAGTTATCTGTATAAATAATAAAATCAGTAAATAAATAAAATTTAGGCATTTTTTCTAGCGCTCACGATTTAAATGCTGCTGGAAAGATACACTGTTCTTGAACTGACAGTTTCAGGGATGTTAGCACTTAGTTTGATTATAATTTTTACATAATTCATTTTGATTTATGCTATAAATCACAAAATCATTATTAGGCATTTGTAGCATAGCTTAGTTACTGCATATGAAGCTAGCTTGCAACTATATCTACAGGCAACATTAACATCAAGCTAAAAGAGATACTAGTGTTGCCAGGATAAACGTCTTGAAACTAAATTGCCAATTAGAGGGACTTGGGAAGTTTTCTTTTTCCTCTGAGATTTAGGATTGCAAATATCACCTGCACATAATAGTTTATTCATCTTGTATTGATTTGTTTGAATTTTTACTTTTTTAAAAAAGGCAAAATAGTAGTAAAATCACTTTTAGATTTTAAATGTTCTTCAGTTCACGTCAGATATTTTAATGTATGGTATAAAAATAATTAAATCATAACATACTGCACTGGAATAATTTTGGCAGCACGATGATACATTTTGCATAATTTGTGTTGTTACTAAAATTCAAAGTAATGTTAAAATATTTTACTACTGTCAGGATGCTCTTGCAAGGAAGTGGAAATAAAAACTATAGAAGATAGTACAGTGTAAGAGTCTTTTAGGATATTTCTTTATTCCTTGAATACCACTAATATTTCACTGTATCCCTGATATTTTAATTAAAAATAGTAATTGTCAAGTAATATGATGAAAGGAGAAAGCAAGGCCCCCTAATACCCATTTTATTTTTATTTTTCCCTTGGGACTGTTGAATAGATTATATTTAAAATAAATCATGATGCCAGTAGTTCTCATTGAACAACTTCTCATTCAGCAACCATTTGAAGTTACAATGGCACTAAACATGAGGAACTTATGATAGTCCTCATAGTTGCAGCCATGGCATCAACCCCATGATCAAGTGATGCAGTTCAGGCACTTGGCAGCCGGCTTGCAATTATGACAGTTGCAGTGTCCTGTGGTTGTGTAATCTGCCTTTGCAGCCTTCACTGCCAGCTTCTGACAAGCAAAGTCAATGGGAAAGTCAGCAGGAGGTTGCAAATGGCAATCACATGACCATTGGATGATGTGATTGCATGGAATTTGCCTAATGATAGCAACCGGGACTGTTGCAACTGCTGTCATAAGTCAGTGCGTTCATGTGATGTCATGCTTTACAACCACATCACTTAACACAATGGAGTTGCAGGCCCAATTACCATTGTTAAATGAATACAACCTGTATAAAGAATTAATACTCTCTTTTGGGATTCAAATAGGGTATTAAGCTAATTTTTAATTAGGCTTCATTGAGTTAAGCATGATTGGCCTCATATAATAAGACATAAACTTTGTTTAACTGCATGAGTACCATTTACACAGAACATTGGAATAAATATAGAATAAAAAAATAGATGGCTTGCTTAGCAAAGACATCAAAGAAGCTACATTATTGTTAACATGAGTTAACAATAGCACCAGTGTCAAGGTTAAATGTGATAAGAGCTAATACAGTAGCAGCGTTAAAGGGGCAGGATTTCTATTTAGCAAATGTCTTGGGGGGGGGAGTCTAAATATTGTCTCCCTCTTTCCCACTGTTTTTTTTCCATCTCCCTAAATTCAAATTAGCTGTTTCTCAGAGATTTGAATTATAGAAAAAATATATTATGAGATTCGATCATGAATCTCCTAAATAACATGTCAATCCTCCATCATAAAATTCCTGTCAAATGGTAGAAATGTGGATGGAAGCATCTTTTCTTGAATGTTGATGTTTACTTTCCTTTCTCTTTTTCTGTGTTCCACATAGAAAAAGCCTTCATAGCCTCTTAGTTCTCTGCTACTTATTTTCATTTGTTGACTGATTTGTTTTGCAGAATCTGCAGAAAATTTCATTTATCAGTTGTTCACAGTTCTTAGCTCAAGTCTTATTCCTTGCACATGTATTTTATCTAACAATATTCCCAAATAATGCCTAAATATATGTTACCTTTTTAGTGCACTAATATTCTTTCTCTGAATTACAAATGATATAGTTGTCTGAATGCTGCAGATTCAGCAAAGACCATAGTATATACAAATATATTAGCCTGAACTGAAAAGATTCCATTCAGTTGCTAAGCAACTTTATGATTTAACAGCATGAAAAGTGCAATAATTTCTTGTCAGAGTTGGGAATTGTAATTATGCAAACAAGCATGAGAAGAAAGAGATTAATACCACATCTCAATTACAAGATATGAGAATCCTGATAAAGCTTTGGTTTATAGTCTATATTGTTTCTGTGTAGAAGACGAAAACAAGTAGTTTCTAAGAAAAATAGATTAAATGTTATTAACTCCTTTAGTTATAATCCTTTGCAATAACACCTGTCTGAAACATTTTTGGCAATCAATCATAAATCATCTTGTCAAAGTTTGGCTTGGCTGAAAATTCTGAAATGTGGCTAAGTTAGATTACAATATTTTCTACAGACAAGATTGAAATCACACATAGTACCTAATTTCCCACTGCTAGTACTAATATGTAAAAGCGTTTTATATTCTCAAGAGTTTAACTCACAGCTTCTTCTTCTGGTTCTTCCAAAATAATGGGTAGTTGGTGCAAAACTTGGTATACATCTATATCCGTGATGGCGAACCTATGGCATGCGTGCCACAGGTGGCACGTGGAGCCATATCTGAGGGCGCGCGAGGCATTGCCCTATGTCAGCTCCAGTGCGCATGTGCATGCTGGCCAGCTGATTTTCGGCCTTCCGGAGGGTGGGGGGAGGCCATATTCGCCCTCCCCAGGCTTCAGGAAAGCCTCCTGAAGCCTGGGGAGAACGAAAAACGGCCCAATGGGCCTACCGGAAGTCCGGAGGCTTCAGTGAGGCCTGCGCGCATGCGCAGTGGGGGGCAGCATGGGGGGGTTGTGCACGCATGCCCGGGGGAGGGCATTGCATTATGGGTGTGGGCACACGCGTGCGTGCTATCACGCGCGCACGTGCCCTTTTGGCATCCGAGCAAAAAAAGGTTCGCCATCACTGATCTATATAATAATTGCCTTTAACCAAAGCAACATATCCCAGCTAAATTCTGATTCTTGCTTCATTTGGGGGGGGGTATTAAACTTTTAAAGTTTTAACAAAGGAAGACTCATGTGCTGTACTGTGTGACCTTTATAATATATATTGATCCCACATAGGCATTCATAAAAATAAAACAATGGGTGACTACAGAAAATAACATTGAGTCGGTAGACACCATGGAGCATTATATGTCTTCAGATACAGGTAGTCGTCAACTTACATTTATTTGTTCAGTGACTGAAGTTATGATAATGCTGAATGAAGGGACTTATGACCCCTGCTCAAAGTTCTGACTATTGTAGTGCCTCTGCACTTACATCATCAATATTCAGGTGATTGGCAGTGTGCCCACCCTTTTGATTGTGGAAGTGTTGCAACTGCCCACCACCACCACGGTCCAGAATGCCTCATATTTGTTCCACTCACAAGAGAAAATAGAGATGAGTCGTCTTGCTGTTTGCTTTCTGCCTGCAGAAGAGAATTTATCCCTAGAAGATCTCTGAAGTTTAAAGCATTGACTTTCTGTGGTTTCAAGCTACGCAAAGCCTCCATAAATAGGAAAAGCCTCCACTGGTGACAATTGTGCCAAATAGCTAGAGGTGAGTATCAAGAAGGACATCAATTTGCTAACTTCTAAACTTCATTCCATGCCTAAATAAGACTCATGATATCCTCTGTACAGTTTCTATTTATCTACACATAGCATGGCCATTGTTGCATAGGATAGAAGTAAGAATCTGACATTTCTGTAATTCTCAAGTTAATAAGCTTGATCCACAGTGACATGTAGTGTAGACACAGATATTCTTACTGCAGATTTTTGTTGCTCTTTATCCTACATTCTGTCAATAATTGCCTAACTTTGCCATCAGTAGGAGCAGGAACAAGTGAACTTGCAGTTAGTAATTGGCGCATAGCCATCCCCAATCCAGCTTCCACTAGTGTTGAAGTGGTTGGACTGTATTTTCCAGAATTACCAGAAAAGATTTCCAAACAGAATGTGATATTTGCCTTCCAGGGAAGGCAGAACAAAATGATTAGCAGTTAAGGTTTTTTATAAACAAACTAAAGTAAAAGTGCTACAGTCCAAGGTTTATCTAAAGCAAAGTTCACCAAAAAGCTGTAAAGATGCCAGGTGAGCCTCTCTGAGCAGAAGGTGCCATAGCTAGATGAGAAGGCAGTTTGCTGTTCGCGCCCCCCCCCCCCCGCCTTCATTTTGCATGTGGGAAACCTGTGTAGTAGAAAGTGTCTTTAATAAATAACTGCCCTGCTAGTTCAAATTGTTTGTTTTTTTCAATGTTCATCCTCTGGAATCAGATTTCCCCTGAAGTTTGAGTGCTCCACACCTTACCAGTATTTCAAAGGGCCTTAAGAGATTTTAACTGATGCCCTTTGCTTCCTTTCTGTTCTCTTTTTTTGCCATTGTTCTTTTCTCTTGTACTGTTCTGTTCTATGTTTTAAACAGTTTTAACATGTAATCTGCCCAGAGTCACTGTCTGTTGGGATCATTTAAATTTAATAAATTATTATATACACAACAGTGTTGAATCACAGCTGCTAGTTCTTTAGCTGGTGTTTTCCTTCATGCGCACTGAGTTTTTCCCAAGAACCCAGGATGTCATAATGTATTGGTGTAGTATTTGTGTGTGGATCCAAGTGGTGTGGTCTTTTGTAATTGACAGATGGAAATTTTGTCAACGAGCACATTTTCTTAGTGCCCTCCAAGAGGTTTTGGTATGGCACCCAGTGTGTTGATAACTACTGGAACCACTATGGAGGTTTATGCCATAATCTTTCAGTTTTGATTTTCAGATGTTGGTACTTTTTTTGTCTTCTATTCCAGTATCTCCTGGTATTGCCACATCAATTATCCACACTTTCTTTTTTTTAACCATAATTAAATTTGGTACACTATGAGCCAAGGCTTTATCTGTTTGTATTTGGAAATTCCACCTCATTTTTTACTACTTTCTCAACTTTGTTTCCATCCATTTCTCCATCCTGGTTGGAGCCAGCATTCAGGATGGGTTGTCCTCGTCCAATCATATAGAGGACCGAGTCTGTCTATTTTTTTTTTGTTTGCCAGGATCCGCCCTGCTATATCCCAGATTTCACTCGGTCCTTCAGCAGGACGGACGCTGGCAACCTGACTCCCATCCTGAAGGCTGATTCTCCAATTAGACTTGTTTCCCTTCCAAATTTTGCAAAATTTCTCCCTTTCCCATGAGTTAATGAGACTCCAGAGGCTTCGCTTCTACCCACTTCGGTGGCCGGGTGGCCAGGCACTACGCAGAGAGAGCCCCTTCTCTCGCATGTGTCCTCTCTTCGCTCAGAGGAACCGTCTCACGGCTGAAAAGGACAGGCAAGAGGAGCATAGTTTTTTCGACGCCCACCCCATTCTGTCTCTCCCTTTCCCCCCCATTCTCCATGGGGTCCCAAAAGGGGGGGGGGAAGAAGCCCTTAGCGCTGAAGCTCTGACAGGCGCACTGATCATCTGGGCTCCCCACCCGGCTACAGCTTGGCTCCCTGCTGTGCAAGCAAAACAAACAAGCCCCAGGCACTTGAGCTAACTGCTCGTGCAGCTTATTTTAGCCCCGCACAGCCGTCTCTCTTCTCCCGGCAACTCCTTGGTTCCCTGAAGCCGGAGGGTCCTGGTGCTGGAGCAACTGCTCGCGCGGATTTAATCAGCCCCAGCACAGCCGGTTTTTTTCCGGCACCGCTACTAATTTCTCCTGGGCCCGATTCCCTCTGAGCTTGCTCAGGAGGGCCCAGCGTATGTACGCCATTGCCCTGGTTCACCCTTGAGCTTGCTCAGAAAGACGCGATAGGCAAGGCCTCAGGACACGAGGCAAGGGGCAGCCATTTTGAAGGGCCAGATTGGGGACACCATTTTGGGGCTGGGCCGACTTCTCCTTATGGCTGACAAGGCAACCTCTAGCAATAGGCTTAGTGGCAAGAGGCACAGAAAGTCGGACAGGCCCACAGATGATGACCAGTCCTCCTCATTGGTCACCTTTCTACCAAGTCCTGCAGCTCCAAGGCTTCATCAAAAGCCACTGAGCAAGCAGAACAGAGGATGGACTGGGCCTTGCAAAAAATCTATAACAGATCAGCCAAAGCCAGATCAGCAAATGAGGACACAGAGCAAGATCCCAATCCTGTCCAGGCCGCCACTGAGGCAGAGGAGGATCCCCTGGCCTTGGATGCCACTAATCTACCCAGGCCACAAGCAGACCTTTGGGAGGATTCAAACCCTAATCAGGAATCTGGGGTTACTACTGCTCCATCAGTGGGGCTCAGGAGGCCCTTCTCTCGGTCTCCCCAAACTCTACTCAGCCCCAGGCCTCAGTCAATCAACTGTCCATTGACCTGGCTATTTTCCAGTCTTTCCTCACCACTGCCCTGCAACAGGCCCTTGCAGCCAGTCTCCAGTCTCTCCCTGGACCGTTAGCCTCAACCTCGACCCAGGCTCACCCACCTTCCTCTGCGAAGGTCCTTCCAGTACCATCGGCTAGGCAGGTTAACCCTGACCACTCCTCAGATTACTCTAGTGTTAGTGGTTCAGCTGAGGACATAGTGGAGGAGAACTCGGCCATGTGGGACCTTTCAGAAGATGAGGGGATTTCTCCTGATCAACCAATTGTCAGGGTTCCAAATAGCATCCAAAATAAAATCAGAGTCTGAGGCAAAGCATTCCTCAAAGTTCAAATTTATTAACAGAGCCATGTTGGTACAGCTGTGAGAAACACGAATCTGACGCTCCCAGGGTTTCTCCACCCAGTTGAAAGATCAGACCCTTTGTCCCCACACCCACAAGTTCATGATGTTAGCTAGTCGCCTTCTGCCGACATCTCAGTTACTCCCCTCAGCTTCCGGGCAGGTGCTGGACAAAGGATGACCTTGAGAATCTAAAGGAATTTGTTATGGCTACATGTCTACATCCCTCATGCAACAGCCCCTCCCAAATTCCCACAGCAAGAATACATTCTCAAACGTAAACTGTGGCAGGCCAAAGTCTCTAATAAAATATGGCTTCGGCCTGACAGGCGGCCTCCCCTCAAGAAAAAAGTGTGTCCTGCAGAAGAGAGAGAAAATTGCATAGAGGGTTAATTCGGCATTCTTAACCAACCCTCCCCCCCCAGGGGGATCCTTTGGCTTGTCCAGGTATTTATCGTGGAATTGCTTCACTAGTCTATCAGCTTTTACCTTCCAACTTTTTACCCATGTGGATTCGGACAAAGCGTACCCCTTCAAATGGATTAAGTATTGTAATTGACCCCTAAATATTCTGGAGACTTTCTTCACTTCATAATGTGTCTCCCCTTGTATTACTACAGGGGGAGGTGGTGGTTGGGTTGGTGGTCTTATATTGGACCTAGCCACTGGTTTTAATAAGCTGCAATGGAATACTGGGTGGATTTTCCCCAATATTCTCGGCAATGCAAGCTGCACAGTGACAGGGTTAATAATTTTGGCTATGGGGAAAGGCCCCAAGAATTTTGGCCCTAGCTTTTTGCTGGGCATTCTCAATCGGATGTATTTAGTGGACAAGAAAACTTTATCCCCCACTCGAAAGGGGGGTTGGAGCAATCGGTGCTTGTCTGCTTGCTTCTTATAGGCTTCCGCCGCCTCAGCTAGTGCTTTCTTGATATCTTACCATCCTCTTCTCAATATTTCCATCCACTCAGCCAGGGACATCGAAGTGGGAGCTTTGGTAGGCAGTTCCGGCATTGGGACGAACTCCTGGCCACTGGTGATCTGGAAAGGGGTTAGTCCGGTGCTGCTGTGGACAGCGTTGTTGTACGCTACCTCTGCAAAAGGCAGCAGCTCTGCCCAATTATCCTGCTGATAATCCACATAGCAACGGATGTATTTTTCCACCATTGCGTTGGCATGTTCCGCGGCTCCATTTGTACTCGGATGAAAAGCCGAGCTGAGTCCTTCCGTGGATCCAATTGCACGTAGGAATTCTCTCCAGAACTTGGCGGTGAACTGTACACCTCAGTCTGAGATGATCCTTTTGGGGACTCCATGTAAGCGATAAATGTGCTTGAGAAACAGTTTGGTTAGATGTCTGGCTGACGGAAGTCTGGAGCAGGCGACGAAGTGGGCTTGCTTGGAAAACGAATCAATCACAGTCCAAATCACGGTGTTCCCTTTACTATCTGGGAGTTCCACTATGAAATCCATGGTTATCTCCTCCCAGGGTTTGCTGGGATTGGCTACCTGCTGCAACAGTCCAGGCGGTTTTCCCGGCCGGTGTTTTCTGGTGGCGCAGGTGGCGCAGCTTTTCACGTAGTCCTCCACCTCAGTCTTCATCTTTGGCCACCAAAACTGCCGTCGCATTAGGTGGAGGGTTTTGAGGAACCCAAAATGTCCTCCCAGCTTGGAGTCGTGACTTCGCTGGAGCACTTCTAGTCTTAGGCTGGCAGGCACGTATAGCTTGGATCCTTTCCAGGCCAAGCCTTCTCTCATCGTCAGGATTTCCTTGTTGTCGTTGAGCCAGGAGTCATTAGGCAGAGGTGCCTTTAACTTTGCGGTCCACTCATCCTGGCTTCGCACACTTGGTTGTCTGACTTGGCCCCTGGTGAGGACCGGGGCTGCTAGCTCCCTCTCTGAGGGAGGAGTGGCTTACTGGTTCCTCTGGTGAGGGGGGAATGAAGAACTTCTTCTCTTTGGCTGTCGTATTGTGGTTTTCTGGACAAGGCATCAGCCAGAAGATTTTTCCCAGCTGGGATGCGCTTCAGTTCGAACATGAATTGACTGAAGTATTGCGCCCTGCACACCTGTTTGGGTGAGAGTTTCCTGGGGGTTTTCAGGGCCTCAAGGTTTTTATGATCTGTCCATACCTCGAACGGTACCTTGCCCCCTTCTAGGAATTGTCTCCATGTAAGCAACGCCCAACGAACGGCATATGCTTCTTTCTCCCAAATGGCCCATCTCCTTTTGGTGGCCATGAGCTTCTTCAAAATGTATGCACATGGCCGGAGTTGGCCTTTCTCATCTTTCTGTAACAGCACCGCCGCCATGGCTACGTTGCTGGTGTCTAACTGGATTACGAACTGCCGCTCTGGGTCAGGGTGCTGCAGGATTGGTTCTTAGGCAAAGAGCCACTTCAGTCTTTCGAATGCTTTTTGGCATTCCATCGTCCAACCAATTGGCTGGTTGGGTTTTGGCTTGGTGGGTGATGGACCAA
>QLTV01002023.1:124912-143011 GCA_003457575.1 Thermophis baileyi
TTATTATTATTATTATTATTATTATTATTATTATTATTATTATTATTATTCCTGAATGGAAATATGACTGCAACATATCTTAAGCTAGATTCATGTTGTGTTCTGCTAAATTTTGTTTTATGAGATTGTTTTTAATAGATATACAAAAATATACTGCTTACATTTCTCTATAAATTCTTTGTTGTTCTCCATTGTGGTGGATATAGCATCCAGGAATGGGTTAATTCCGTATGCTCTATAAATTCTTTGTTGTTTTTTATACATTTTCCCACTAGAGCAATATTTTCAACCTGAGCACTGCATCACAAATTCATGATTGAAATGCAAACATATTTTGATCACCTATCAGTCCAGGAATTGTGAACCAGTTCTCCTAAAAAAACATAATCAAACTTGTTCATTCTTATTTTCACCTGTGAGATGTTAGAAAATAGGAAGATGTAGTTTAAAATACCATAAATACCTATTGTGCATTGTGAAAGATTATATACCTAACTGCATTCATGTACTTATTTGCTCTTTGGCTAAAGGTTAGCAATAATACAATTTTTATGCATATTTTTGCGATGTGTAACCTTATAACCTTTCCCCCCCCTTCCCAATAAATAATGTATTATTAAAGTGTGTTGTCCTGGAATACTTGTGTGTGTGCTTTCTTCCCTGAACTAGTAATTCATGATCATATAGCCAACTGCTTTGTTTTTATCTTGCGATCAGAAGAAGTCTGTACTAAGTACCTATATCAAATCATAGGGCTGAAAAGGACCTTGGAGGTCTTCTAGTCCAACCCCCTGCCCAAGGCTGGAGTCTTTATTCCATCTTGAGCAAATAGTTATGCAATCTTTTTTTGAAAACCTCCAGTGATGGAGCACCCACAATTCCAGGAGGCAAGCTATTCAATGGGTTAATTGTTCTGTCAGGAAATATCTCCTTAGTTCCAGGTAAGATCCGGGTAAGATCTCTTTTTAACAAGTTGCTCGTTCTGCCTACTGGTGCTTTGGAAAATAAGTCAACCCCCTCTTCTCTTTGACAGACCCTCAAGTACTGGAAAAGAGCTATCATGTCATCCCTACCCTACGTTAGGGTAGAGATACCTAGTTCCCTTAACCATTAATACCTTATGAAACCAAACTTGAAATTTTGGGACTTGAAAATTTAGAACTACGCCGCCTTCGATCTGACCTAAGTGTAGCTCACAAAATTATCTGCCACAATGTCCTACCTGTTAATGACTACTTCAGCTTCAACCGCAACAATACACGAGCTCACAATAGATACAAACTTAATGTAAACCGATCCAAACTTGATTGCAAAAAATTCGACTTCAACAACAGAGTGGTCAATGCCTGGAATACATTACCTGACCCAGTTGTTTCTTCCCCAAACCCCAAAAACTTTAACCTTAGATTATCTACCATCGACCTCACCCCATTCCTAAGAGGTCTGTAAGGGGCGTGCATAAGCGCACAATCGTGCCTACCGTCCCTGTCCTAATGTACCCATATATTCATACTTCTTGTACTCATAATCATGCTTGTACTATTATATATATATACAATCATGTTTATACTTTGTCTATACTTTGCTTGTAATCATATATGCTTGACAAATAAATAAATTAAATTAAATTAAATTAATCATACAGTTTAGCTTCCAGACCACTTACCATCTTTGTTGCTCTTCTCTGTGTTCTTTCTTGGATCTCAGCATTTATTTATTTTTTGTAACATGGCAACCAGACATGGATGCAGTATTCCAAGTGTGACCTCACAAGTGTAGTATAGAACAGTATTATCACTTCTTGTGATCTTGATGCTATCCTTCTGTTGATGTAGCCCAGAACTACATTGGGGTTTTTGGCAGCTACAGCACACTGCTGGCTCATACTTAAACATTCATTTTGTGTTCTCAGTAGAGGCATACTATAGTTTATCAATTAGTTTGTAGAATTACTAAGAATGTGGGGGGAGAGTTTCAGTGATTAGTATACAGCCTTTTCAAGCTCTGCAACTCAAACACATTTTTTCAATCATTTATTTTAAGAGGAAATTTTCTACTGATAATAGTAGAGATCAGAGATACTGTTAGGTTTTTCCATTTGCTGGGGGATGATTAAATAAGCCCCATAGATATTTTGCCAAAGAGAGTCCATATCCTCACCAGTATATTTATGCTTATGTCCTGCTTGGTAATAACTTTAATCTAGCATTAAAGCATCAGAAAGTTTTGTAGCACTTTAAAGACTAATTGTACACATGCATTGTATGTATTCGAAATGTTTATATAGCTGCCCATGTTATAAAAAACTTTAGGCAGCTCCCAATCAAATAATATATAAGCCATATGAAAACTATTAAACCAAGTGTAGCTTCCAATGTACACATCTTATTTCAGTGCTTGGGGGGGGGGAAGCCAAGTCTTTAATCCCTTATGGAATGGTTGGAAGGTTAGAAGCCTGCCAAACTCCAGGTGGAAGGGTGTTTCATAGGGCAGGAGCTGCCATGGAAAAATCATGCTTCTTAGCTCCCATAAGATGGGAATATTTAAAGCATGGGTCCTCAAACTACGGCCTGCGGGCCGCATGTGGCCCGCTGAAGCCATTAATCTGGCCCGCGCAGGACCACGAGGCTGCCCCGCCCCATCGCTCCACCCACCCTTCGGCCGAGCACAGGAGTCAGGACTTACCTTTGCAAGCCCCGCGGGCTGGAACTGAAAGGTAAGGCCAATACTTTTGGCCTGCAGAGACTTTCTGGAGGCGGGGGAGGTGAAAAATGCGGCACACAGATGCCCCAGGAGGCCAAAAACCGGGCCATTTTTGCCTGTGTTTGGCCTGCAGAATGCTGCTGGAGGCGGGGGAGGTGAAAAACGGGGCACACAGACACCCCAGGAGGCCAAAAAATGGGCAAAAATGGGCCATTTGTGGCCAAAAAATGGGCCATTTTTTCCTGTGTTTGGCCCGCAGAATGCTGCTGGAGGCGGGGGAGGGGAAAAACGGGGTGCACAGTAGCCCCAGGAGGCCAAAAAATGGGCAAAAATGGCCTGTTTTTCACCTCCCCTGCCTCCAGAAGATAGATAGATAAAGAGAGATAGATAGACAGAGAGAAGGGGGGGAGAGAGACAGAAAGAAAGAGAGAGAGAGAGAGAGAGAAAGAGAGAGAGAGAGAGAGAGAGAGAGAGAGAGAGAATGAGAGAGAGTGAGAGAAGAGAGAGAGAGAGAGAGATTTCTCAAGCTCCTTGTGGCTGAGAAGAATTGCTGCAAAACTGAGTTTTCTGAAGTGGACCACTAGACTCCTAAACAACTTAACAAATGATCTAGTAAAAAGAAAAGTCAACCAAAAGAGCAACATGCAAACAAAAGCAAATAAAACACCCCCAGGAGCAAAACAAATTAAAGTTTAATTTGTGTGCATTGTTTAATGGACTGTTAAATTGGCCACGCCCACCTAGTCACATGACCTAGCCATGCCCACCCAGCCAGTCTGGCCCCACAACAGTCTGAGGGACTGTGAATTGGCCCCCTGTTTAAAAAGTTTGAGGACCCCTGATTTAAAGGAAGGGTTTAGGACACAGGTGCATCACGTTGCCATTACGTGACGTATCATGACGTGTTTTCCCTTTGCGGAGCTGGGGTGGGCATGGCTTGTATATGATGCATCTGGCCCGCAGGCCGCCAGTTTGACACCCCTGGTCTAGGAGCATGCCCATCCTAAATAACCTGGTGGATAGGTAGATGTCCTTAGGGAGGGGTGGTTCTGCAAATAACCTGACTGTACCATAATAGAGCTTTAAAGGTGATGACCAGGATCTTGAATTGCATCCAGAAGAAAAAACCTGGAAGCCAGTGCAATTCATGCAACAAAATTGTTAGATGGGTAAACCTCACTGTACTCATCACTGTGTGCTACTGCATTCAATTTAGTTGAAATTCCTCCGTGACTTCAAGGGCAGTCCCATGTAGAGCATATTGTAGTAATCCAAATAAGAGATGACGAAGGCATGGGAGTGATCAAGAGCAAGGCCGCCTGGTCCATGAAAGGTTATAATTGGCACCATCGATGAGTCTGTGCAAAGGCCTCCCTAGCCACAGCTGCCACCTCCTTGAGCAGATGCTGTGAGTCCTGGAGGACCCCAAGCTGCATACCAGCTCAGACCGGGAAAGTGTCACCCTATCCAAAGATAAAATATCTTCTGGATCAGCAGGAGGGGGAGAGGGAATGGGCAACAACCCAGAGCCATTCTGTGTTGCCAGGGTTGGGTTGAAGCCAGTTCCTCCATATCCAGACCCTTGCAGCTTCCAGGCAACTCAAGCCAGCACTACCACATCACCACCTGTCTGTCTAGAGATGGAGATTTATAATTGGGTATCCTCAATATACTGATGATACTGGACCCTATACCAACAGATGAACTCCCCTAGCAGATTCATATGCTGTAATTGTTAAAAAGGGTGCAAAAGCCTTTGCAATATGGGCACCTCATATTGCAGGAGCTAGAACCCTAGAACTGGCCATGGAGGAAGGAGAACCACTGTAACACAGTGCCTCCCACTTCCAGCCCCCAAAGCCACTCCAGAAGGATACCATGCAATTTCAGTGCTATGCCCCAATACAGGTAATCCCTGAGTTACGACATTTTACTTAGTGACCATTTGAAGTTACACGATACCCCCCCCCAAATATTTGCAACACAGTCCAGAAATTACAAATGTTGCAGCACCACGGCAGTCATTCACCCTTATGAACCACTGCAACATTCATCCTGCCTATTTCCCCCCCCCTCAGCTCCCCACAGTTGCTTCCCCCCTCCCATCCTGCCACGCCAGACTCATCTCACGAAGATCTGTCTCCTCTCTGCTGCAGTTTCTTTGAGAAGGGGACGATTTAGCTTTGTCCTTTAAGTTCTTCATTGACTCCAAATGCCAGGTCAGAGATAGCATCTCTGGCCAGTCTGGAATTGTAATGCACAACAAGAACATCATCACGACATTGATGACATTCCCAATTGTTATCAAACAGCATATGGAAAAGGACCAAGTCCTGGAAAGCCACATGTAGAGTCTCCAAAGACTCGACCACTCCTTTCAATAACTGAAACCACTTGTTGAGGAAGGAGAATTACCATAAAATGTCATTTCCAAAGCTCAAACTTTGCAGATAGCCTGCAAAACCAATACCTTAATCAATTATATCAAATGTTGCCAAGATGTGTAATAGGATCAGGAAAGCCGCATTTCAGAAGATTACTTACTTCCAGTAGCAAGTATCATTGTTTTCCTCCTATTTCCAGTGAATAATTGAGCACAAAACAGATTCAGATAATCATTTTTTTCCTGAGATCCTGCAAATATGTTCTCCAAAATCTTAGCCAAAATGGAATGTTTGTGTGGAAATCATCTGAAGTTTAGATCAAGAAATGGTGTCTTTAAGAAGTGCATACTTCTGTCTTCTTCGGGGCAAATAGTATCAACTTCCCACTTACAGAGAGCCTGAAAATCTCCTGAATTTCTGCACACAACATGTCTAGCTTCTTAACCAAATGAGAACATTGTGAGATCCAGCTCAGAAATGATAAAACTGATGCTACAAAGCCATATTCATATCTCAGTCTACAAGCCCAGAAGAATACCAGATAGTTCACATGACATCGTCCCAATTATCTTGCAAGGTTTTGTGCAAGAGACATTTAACACAGAATGAATGTGAGCAGTTTTATCTCAAGAAAATTTGCAGACGTCACAGTGGCCTGAAGAGAGATTATTTTTATTATCATTACCCAGAAGGCTTAGGTAACCTTTAAATAACTATTGTAGGTGAATGTGCAGATGCAATCTGTGGAGAAGTAGTCACACTTTGGCATTCTTATCACTATGGTATACTCCCTAAAATGGACATTTAACCATGATTGATTGTACTGATTCCTTATTTTCTGCCACTAATGCTGTAGGTGACTTTCAGCTAGGTCATTTACTGAAGCTTTACAGAGAATCAAGAAGCCACCAATATTTGTGACCAAGCAAAAAAAACATCAAGAATAGCAATTTTAAAAGAAAAAAAGTATTTTAAAAAATCTGCAATAAATTATCCCAGAACAGAATTTATGGATGACTATATCCATCCTAATCAGTCTACCCACCACTCCTATCCAGTCCAACTTGATATATTCCAGCAGAATGGTTCTGAGAACTGATTACATTTTCAGATTAATTTCTGCCTATAATACTTCCTTTGCAGTTTCCATATTGAAACTATTAAACTTTTAAAAGTAAATACACATTTAAATTTTTTTTTAAATAATAGTCCTTAGCAGAAAGAACAAACATTTTATGGTATCTTCCAGCTGAGACTCAAAAGTCATTTAACATATAAATTGTTTAATTTAGAACCACCATCTGCTATTCTTAGGCAATTGACCACCTGTATATAGAACAAATACACCTGCCTCTAAAATCAGCTTACTACTTCTTTTCTTTTCTCCATTTATCTATTTATCATAATAGCATAGGACATGATCATATTCAAAAGGTATCAGGTTTAATTTTTGGTATTCCAAGTTGATTTCAAAAAGATCCTTAGTAGAAATCCTACATGCCTACTGCTTACTGTCATACATGTACACCAATGTGTATTGGAGTTCCCTGCAATTGTAGCCCCAATATGTTTGAAGGACACCAGGTTGACAATGTTAGTCTATCCCACTATAAAGTTATCAATAGTTCTCTCTTAACAACTGCTATGTTTAGTGACTGTTAGAAGTTATGATGGCACTGAAAAAAATAACTTTATTACCAGTCCTCACACTTATGACTGTTGCAGCATCTGTGCTGTCATGTAATAGAGATTCAAGCACTCTGCAACTGGAAGGAGTTTGTCACAGTGTCCTGCAGTCACGTGATTGTCATTTTATTTTAAAACATCAAAGCTAGTAAACAGTTCAAAATGTTTAAATTAAAAAAGAAAAACAATACATATTCCCTTTTAATTTAAGCGTTTGAACTGTTTTATTAGATTTGATGTCTTAAAATAAAATTTTAATTTATTAATCAGTTTTGTATTAGATATGGTATATAAAGAAACAAATGCTAACTTTAGACTTATTTTCTTACCAAATTTGTTTATTTAAAATATTACTTTAGCTTTTCTTTCACAATATTGAAGCTGAACAAGAGACTATCAAATTAACATTTTAGTACTAATTTTTAATATACATTTAAAGCTAAGCCGTGCAAAGTCCTATATTTCTCCGCAACAATCTTGTGAGGTAAATTGGGCTGAGAGAGAATGACAGGCCCAAAGTCATCCAGTGAGCGTCCATGACTGAAGGTAGAATAGAACCTAGATCTTGCCATTCCTTGTCCAAAACTTTAACCATTACACCACATTGGTGCACTGTGATTATCATTCCATACTGATAAACTTTTTGTCCAATTTTTCTCATGCTTTGTACAACATTTCTTGTAACCCACACCAAGTAGAATCACAGCAGAGTGAAAATCATATAAATTCACCATGGGTTGTTGTCTTCCGATATTACAAAGATGAAACTAGGACTATCCTATATAGTTATTTTTATAGAGATATCTTATAAGGGCATCTGTTTTTCTAGCATGTCCCCCACTATTATAATTGCCAAAATTACATTATTTCTCTTTGCCATAAACAGTCTTATAATTATTTAAGGCAAAAAGAGTTTACAGAATCAATTAAAACCCCAAAACAATTCCTAATTCAAAATAGATTTCAGCAATTGCAGGGTGTGAAATAGGAAACTATGTTTCACAGTGTCTAGTATTCAGGCAATTCTGAATTTTATTATTAAAATGTTGGTCTTAGAAATGATGAAGAAAGAAAAGGGGGAGGGGAGGGGAGGGGAGGGGAGAGAGGAAAGGAGAGGAGAGGAGAGGGGAAGAAAGGAAAAGGAAAAGGAAAAGGAAAAGGAAAAGGAAAGGAAAGGAAAGGAAAGGAAAGGAAAGGAAAGGAAAGGAAAGGAAAGGAAAGGAAAGGAAAGGAAAGGGAAAAAATTGGGAATCTTTGTCAATCTTTTACTTTCCAGTATTGAACTACTAATTGTAAAGTACTTGGACTAGAACAGGTTAGGAAAATCTGCATATTAGAGATTTTCAGGGACAAAGATAATAGAACATGGTGATAAAGGCAATAATTACATGTTAAATTGTGTTAGACATTTATACATTATACATTTAATACTGTTATAACATAAGTACCGTGGTCTCTGTAGATAGAGCACATGCTGAATTTCTCATTATTCTTGAAATACTTTGCTTAATTGGCAATTTCTATGCATTAATCTGGTATGGTGTTATTTAGCTGGTTGCTCCTTTTTCCTATCAAGGTTTGTGATTTTGGTATGACTGAATCTGTTCTATGATATGAGTGCCAAATATTTTAATGCATGATAGAAACCCTTTTTATCACTTTTATCACTGTGTCAGCAAGATATGAACACACCTGCTGGGTTTCTTCCCCATCCCCGTGAAAAATCCATCTGACTCTTCATTAATAAATGAGAGCCTGATGCTGCCAAGAGACACACCAGTGAGGACAATTGTCTCTTTATAGAAGCCAAAGTGCAGTCTGTGGAATCTCCATTGATAGCTCAGTGGGGGAGTACATGCTTTGCGTACCAAATGCCTCTGTTTCAATCTCTGATATCTCAAATGAAAGAGTCAGGTAGCAGGTAATAAGAAAGCCTGAGCCAGGCTAAATGCTACCAGTCACAATAGTTAGGATTGCATTCAATTGAATATCTGAAAAGCATCTAACAGAAGGTAGTAGAAGAGTTTGCTTGCCATCATATTTAGGAAAATATTAGACAAATCTGTTGGGTCATCTTTCTTTCCACATATAATATACACTAGGGAAGTTTCATCTCTCCTCAGCGGAGCCTTGAAGTTCCCTGCTGTTCCTGCTCCTCTGTTGACCCAAGGAACTGCTTGCCACTTTGCTTGGGGGGGGGGGGTGCTTTCCCTGCCCCTCTTTTGCCCAAGGAAACTGTTTCCCATTTTGTTGGGGGGGGGGGAGAACAAAGGGAGAGAATAGCAGTTGCCCCCAAATCTATGAGAGCGGAAAGCTCCACCTTCTGCCTGGAATCTAAAGTAACAGGAGCAATTTGTTGCAGCTAGACAGATTACACCCTCACTATCACCCAGAGACCCCCTTAGAGCCAACCAGACAAACCAGGGCATTCGGGGTGGGAGACTTGGTATATGCCCATAACTATGCAGGCTACCCCACATGGCTTCGGGGAAAGATAGCTACCATGACCGGCCCCAAGTCATATCAAGTTGAACTTGAAGATGGAAGACTATGGGAGAGACAAATTGACCAACTAAGGAGTAGAGTAGGAGAGTCAAGGCTAAGACAATTAAACAATCCCTTGTCCCAAAGAGACCCCGACCCAGTTGGAGAATCGATACTCCGCCCCGCGAAGCATACAAACCCACACCATACAACAGCCAAAATGAACAACCAGCCCTAGACTCAAACAACACCGAGGCCCTAGTCTCACCACTGAGTAGGGTGCGCGCACACTTACCTGAAGAAGCGGGAGCCCAGCGAGGAGATCCGGAACCCGAAGAAGAGCTGACAGGGGCGGAGTCCACCACGCCCAGGGAGAAGTTCCAGGAGGTTCCTTTCAAGGACTCAGTAGCGGCAGCAGGCCTGACTGCACAGGCCGCCGCCCCTGGAACAAGTGAACCGTGCAGGTCCGGGCGCACCCTCAAGCGCCCCGCCTACCTGCATGACTACGTAGGTTAGAACAATGGGGATTGGGTAAAAGCTTTCTAGGAGGGGAGGGGTGTTACATATGCTCGCACAGAGCACAGTATTTGCATACCTGCCACTGATTGGTTCCCCTAATGGCGGGAAAAATAAACCACTGTCAGTGGCCGGCAAGGTTGGCAGAGCTGCTTAAAAGAGAAAGCTCCGCAGCCTGCTGGCAGAGTTGCAACTGTTGCAAGTGCCGAATAAAGGTGCTGAAAGATGGTCCGTATCCTGCCTCTTCCTTTGCGCCCCCTATCTAACACAATTAAGTATGCTTGCCTTTTGTCGGCTGCCTGGGATAATGAGGTATCCTCAAATGGTGAATGGCTGCCTTTTAGAACTCTGGGGAGGGAGGCTGGTAAAGTTTCCCTGAGATGCTGTTTGGGACCGAGCTGGGTATTTGTTGGCTTTGTGCTCCATCAGTTTACAAGTTCTGCATCTTATTGTTGTGACCATCAGTCATGCTTTTACCAGGAATGATCTAGCTATATGTCCAGGGGTCCCACATTAAAAGCACAGCCCTTGATCTCTTCCTGTTTCTCTCCTGATGACAGGGATCTACTGGCTGCTCCAATTTGCATGGGTTCTCCCATGTTGGATTCTGAGGAAGTCATTGAGAGAACTGGTATGGGGAAGACAGGAAGCAGTAGGTTCTTATTCCTCCCAATCCTCAACGCTTCCAGTCAGGCAGCTATAATTACACAGTGTTTCCAGGGTATTTGGGGTGCTTCGCTTCCCTGCTCATCTCAAAGGTCATCATTTATCTGAACTGGTCAGTCGGGGCTTAGTTATTCCACCCTACAATGGCAGCAAGTAGAAAAAAAAGTCTGAAATATACTCTCCACTGTCCCTGCTAGAGCTTCCAAATCTCTCATCTATCTGTGATTCTCTGCTGGGATCCCCAAAGTGTCCTTTGAGTTTATGCGTAAAGTCCTAGTAATTGTCAAGAACCAGATTGTTTTCTTCAATGAACAGTATTGCCCACTTGGCTCCTGTTTCATCTGAACCCTGACAACCCATAGACATATGGTCATGACCGCAATTCCCTGTGGACCTGGGATGGAGTTATATAACTCAGCATCATCAGCATATTTATGATACTTCATCCACATAACCTCTCATAGTTTCATGTAGGTGTTGAATAAAATAAGTGAAAAACAAAAATCAGAACACCAAATACAAGCTGGGCAGATACGACCTCATAGATGACCCTCACTCTGTCAAGGACCTAGGAGTATTCATCTCAAACAATCTAAGCCCCAGAGCTCACTGTAACAGCATTGCCAAAAAGGCATTAAGAGTTGTTAACCTAATTTTGCAAAGCTTTTTCTCCGGTAACACTCTACTGCTAACTAGAGCATACAAAACCTTTGCCAGACCAATCCTCGAATACAGCTCATCCACACTGTATATCGGACATTAATACAATCGAGCGGGTCCAGAGGTATTTCACGAGAAGAGTACTCCACTCCTCTGCTCACAATAGAATACCTTATGCCACCAGGCTTGAAATTTTGGGCTTGGACAACCTTGAACTTTACCGCCTATGGTCTGACCTAAGCATAGTACACAAAATTGTCTTCTACAATGTCCTACCTGTCAACGACTACTTCAGCTTCAACCACAATAATACACGGGCAAACAATAGATAAAAACTCAAGGTAAACCGCTCCAAACTCGATTGCAGAAAATATGACTTCAGCAATAGACTGGTCAATGCCTGGAATGCTCTACCTGACTCCGTTGTTACTTCCTCAAACCCCCATAGCATTAACCTTAAAATGTCTACCGTGGACCTCACACCATTCCTAAGAGGTCTGTAAGGGGGTGTGCATAAGCGCATCATGCCTACCGTCCCTGTCCTACTGTCCCCATTTATTTGTATTAGTTTCATGTGCTCATGTCCATGTTTATACTTACACCTGTTATCTCGTACATGTTTGACAAACTAAATAAATAAAATAATAAAATAAAATAAAATAAAATAATAAAATAAAATAAAATAAAATAAAATAAAATAAAATAAAATAAAATAAAATAAAATAAAATAATAAATAAAATAAATGGACCGAACCCTGAACCACTTCATATCATAGTGCCTAAGGAGGGCCCACCTCTCCTCACTCCCAAACTCACAACCATCCTGCTCAAGAAGGAGTAGAACTACTACAATACCATGTCTCCAACTTTAACCCTTGCACTGAATCTTGTGTAGTCTGCATAGAGAAAAACTGGCAAAAAGCTGCATCTGAAACGTGTCTATGTCTTTCTCCATGCCAAACACCTGGCAGAACATCCAGGCAGAAAAAAAGTGGATTTAACCATGGATAGTTGCACTATTTATATTTCCTAGAAAGGCCCAGTAAAATTGAGAGCGCTGTCCCCTCATGCGATGTTGCAAGAAATGCCAAAGTTGAAATTCCTAGTCTAACTAATACATTGCCCAAAGAAATCAGAGATTTTCATGGAAAGGGAGACAGCAGGGGGAAATGACAAAATGTGACCTGTGACAAAATAATGCAAAAAAATGACTTACTATCGTCATGTTCGTAAGGACAGAGTTTGTGTAACAATATTGTTTATGTGTCATCATGTTCATATGATTTATTGCAGTTTAGGTTCTGATCTCATTATCATCTTTTTTGACATTTAAAAAAAATCTTATTTTAAAATTGGTACAGAAGCTTACGGTTTCAATGAATTAAAATTAAAATATGTGCAAATTATGTTTAAGTTTTTTTTTCTAACATTTTCTAGAAACTAATATTCTAAAACACAAATAATACCAATTCTTAATCTTGCTGAATACTTGTACTTTGGTGCAATTTTAATTTGAATTAATTTAGCAAGAAACAATTCAGTTAGAATTCATGAGGTTTCCATAGAAGTACTGGACTGTGACCTGCTTATCTCTTTCTCAGCTTTCTCCTTACAACCATTGTGTTTATTATTCATGCAATTAAGATTCAACAATTACTGCTAGTATACAGGTCACTAAATAGGCCTATATTAAACATTAACCTACAGAGATCTATGCTTATGCACCCTTCAATTATTCAGGTTTTTCATATTGATTTTCTAAATTATTCAACATGTCCTTATGTACATTAATTTGTTCAATAAATCTATATTTAATTTCTTATTATATTTCTCTGGGGTTTCTCTATGTGTGTGTGTGTGTGTGTGTGTGTGTGTGTGTGTAGATGTGTACATGCGCATGTTTGTGTGTGTATGTATCTGTTTGTTGATATTATTCAGTAACACTATCTTAATTGTCACCAATCAGCATTTTATAAATTTTTGTAAAAGTGTTATGAGATTCCAATACATAGACATTTTGAGAATAAGTAAAATAAATAAAGACAGTGATTCAAACTATAAAACTATAAATATGAGTATTAGAATACTAAAAAAAAATACTTAAAACTAATTGAATAAATTATAAAAACTGCTTTGGGAATAAAATAGTAAATTACAAAGTGAATGTGTTTGTATGTAATTACAGACCTGTGAGATGTAACAAAGACATAAAAAAATACAAAACAGCATAGAAAGCTTAAGGACAAAAATTTTACCTGTAATATTGTAAAATTAGGAGAGAGTGTTTTCCTGTGTAATGCAATGACAGCTAAAATAAATTTTGAATTCTCTTGGAGATGTTGGAATTACAATCCAACAATGAAAAGCAAATGAAATCTTGTTCAGAATCAATGAAAGTTCTTATATACCGGTAAGTGATATTTTGAAGGGAGAGCACAAGTTGCTATAGAAGAGGGACACTGAAGGAATAAATGGGATAGACTAGAGTCTCAAGTTCCTCCAGGTCACAGGGCAAAAGGAGTATTGTTATACTTTGCCTCCAATATTGTAGAGGTCAAGGCATTAAAGCAGGCTAAGAAGAAAGCTCTGAGGTATATGGGGGAGTTAATACTGAATAGTTAATTTGCTGACATGAACAATTTTCTGCTTACATCCTGCCAGTATTGATTGCTTAAATTGCCCTGCTGTACTTGGAGGTTTATAACATCTGCTCCCAGATTGTGTTTTTAACTCTGAATAGACTCATAGCCAGAATACCTTTACATAAGAAGCTGCACTGGTATAGATCATTCTGAATTCTAGTTTTTTCAGAAAGAAAGAAAAATCTAACAAAATCACAGCAGCAAGGAATCTCTAAGAAGTGAAGTGCGAGCCAGAATATAGTTGACAAATGCAACAATATGATCCCAGTTTCTAAATGGAATGCTACATTTAAAACACAGTAAGTTACTTGGAGTAGCACTCTTAGGAATCTGGACTGGATGATTTCTAAGGGCTCTAGGTTATTACAGTATATGCCTATATTCGGGTTTATGGGTTTTGCTTTAAAAGTTTTATGGCAAGAGATTTGTTCTTGACTCTTTGGGTGTGAAAGAAGCCCAGTATGGCCATGGGACAGTTATTGGCCTTATCAGAAATATATTTTAATTTGTTCACGACAGATTACAGAAGGTTGGAATATCACAACAAATGACATTTGTACTAATTTATTATTATCTGCCATTGATGGTTACTTATCTAATTTCAGTCAAGAAAACCATGATTTTGGTTTCACAAGAGTTTATTGGGAGCCTTTTCTCCCTAGACCAGTGGTTCTCAACCTTTCTAATGCCCTGACCCCCCCTGCGCCGCCGCGACCACCACCACCACCGCGACCCCCTTGCACAAAGCGTTCTGCGCATGCGCAGAGGGTAAAAGAACCCAAATGGCGGCGTCCGGGCAGGTGGGCGAAGTCTCCCGCTTCTGTCGCTACCGGCTGTCCGGCGACCCGTAGGCACGGCCGAATCGGGAGCATTTCACCCCTGCAGTGACGGTGGCACCAAGATGGTGGGCTAACGCGTGCGGCGACCCCTGTGAAATGGTCGTTCGACCCCCAAAGGGGTCGCGACCCACAGGTTGAGAACCGCTGCCCTAGACTCATCTGCTAGAGCCCCAAAACGTCTTCTAAGGCCAAGCTGAATTAGGAGAGAATGACTGCATCATTGGCATAAAGAAGCTGGCCTGCTGTCTATTGTTAAGCATACAGTGTTAGAATTCTGCTTTGATCAAGGTGCTGGCCATTCGGTTCAGATAAATACTGAAGAAGGGCCATAATACAGGCCTGTTTGCACTCTGAGATATCATCCAAGACATCTAACTTGTATAACTATGTTTTTGTGCACCATCCTAATTAAGCAAAGTAATCGCTGATCTATGGATGAATGAAAGGACTTCCACCAGAATTTTTCTGTAGGGAAGGAATCAAAAACTGGTTTTAAATCAATAATGACACAGGCATGGGTGAAATTCAAAATTATTCCCTACCGGTTCTGTGGGTGTGGCTTGGTGGACGTGGCAGGGGAAGGATACTGCAAAATCTCCATTCCCTCCCCACTCCTGGGGAAGGATATTGCAAAATCTCCATTCCCACCCCACTCTGGGGCCAGCCAGAGGTGGTATTTGCCGGTTCTCCGAACTACTCAAAATTTCCACTACCGGTTCTCCAGGACCTGTCAGAACCTGCTGAATTTCACCCCTGGACACAGGGGTATGCATGTGGGTATTTCTCTGCTAGGCCTAGGAACTATAAGACCGCATACTTATTTATTAGCAAGACATTTTTCCTGTTCTAGCCAGTTCAGAAACTGTAGCACACAGTTTCTGGGAACTGCCTACAGTTTGCTGGGAACATTTAAGAAACTCAGGTGGTAATGCTGTTGCCTTTGTTACATAGTGGGACAATAATAGAAAAGTCCAATCTTTAAGGCATTTGGAATGTGTTGTTAATATATGTTATATATTGAATGTTTAGGGAGGAGGGAAGCAAGTGGGAAAGCCCACCAATGACATTATTTTTCAAGAGTGTAGGAAGTATTAGATCACTACTGGGGGCTTTGCTTTCTCATTTTTCATTGATAAATGCTGCAGGTGGGATGGAGAGAACACTATTTAAAGGGTGAGAAGACACAAGAACTAATGGAGAAGGAACTGTATAGCCTGTTGTAAAAGTCTTGCCAGTTCTCAGAGGAAATCTTAGTTTCTAGCCAAACCATCTTGTTAGCTGTGGATCTTGCAATTATCTTCAAAGAAGAGTGGCATTTCTATCCCTTGTGGCTTTGAAAAATCTATCTCAGTTGGTTTGTATAACTTCTTTAGTTCTCTAGTGCATTCTTTTGAATGTAATCCACATTCTCCCATATGTTTGACTGATGGAGTTTAAAGAAAATGGGCCTTGGCAATTAGAGATTCTGTTTTGTTATTATTACACACTACTGTTTCTCTAAGATATTTCAAGATTCTCTCCTATAGACCTCTTCAGTCTAATGCCTTTTTAAAAAGTTTCTTGAGACCAGCAATCTTAATGTCTGTTTATAAGCAGTAAGAATCTTGCCCTTTAAACTGATGAAATTAATGAAGGAACAGAACTATGATTCTTTATGAAGAACAAGGACTTTTGAACAATCACCCAGTTTTGTAAAATCAAAGCAAAATAAAAGAGTGAGAAGGAAAATGGAAAAAGAACACAAGGAGATAACAGTCCCTGCATCCTGCTATTGTATTGCAAAATCAATGATCACCTGAATAGGAATCATAACAGTGATTCCAGAATGTATCTAGGTACAGAATATATATTTATTCTCCTTTACTACATGCCAAAGTACAACCTTAAATTCTATTACTAAGTCCAACTGCATTCAGTGTTACTGTTTTTAAACTTTTAATTGGGCATACTATATTCATATTATATAATTACTTCAGTTTTCTAGAATGAATTATGACATTATATAGTGTAAATATGTATTTTATTACTCTTCCATATTCATTTTTGAAAAGCAGAAGATGAGAGCCCTGGCCTGAATTTTGAAGCTTTGTTGTTGTTGTTGTTGTTAGTTGCGAAGTTGTGTCCGACCCATCGTGACCCCATGGGCAACATTTCTCCAGGCCTTCCTGTCCTCTACCATCCCCCGGAGTCTATTTAAGCTCACGCCAACTGCTTCAGTGATTCCATCCAGCCACCTCATTCTCTGTCATCCCCTTCTTCTTTTGCCCTCAGTCTTTCCCAGCATTAGGTTTTTCTCCAGTGAGTCCTTCCTTCTCATTAGGTGGCCAAAGTATTTGAGTTTCATCTTAGGATCTGGCCTTCTAAAGAGCAGTCAGGGTTAATCTCCTCTAGGACTGACCGGTTGGATCGCCTTGCAGTCCAAGGGACTCGCAGGAGGCTTCTCCAGCACCCTTATGGTCCAGCT
The DNA here is from genome assembly GCA_003457575.1 of Thermophis baileyi. Classification (NCBI taxonomy): domain Eukaryota; kingdom Metazoa; phylum Chordata; class Lepidosauria; order Squamata; family Dipsadidae; genus Thermophis; species Thermophis baileyi. The sequence goes on from QLTV01002023.1 coordinate 141,957, forward strand.
TTCACAGCCATACATTGCAACTGGGAAAACCATAGCCTTGACTATACGCACTTTTGTTGGCAGGGTGATGTCTCTGCTTTGTAGTATGCTGTCTAGGTTTGCCATAGCTTTCCTCCCCAGGAGCAAGCGTCTTTTAATTTCTTGGCTGTAGTCCCCCATCTGCGGTGATCTTGGAGCCCAGGAAAATAAAATCTGTCGCTACCTCCATTTCTTCCCCATCTATTTGCCAGGAATTGAGAGGGCTGGATGCCATGAATTTTGAAGCTAAATATGCTGAATCTAGCTAGTACTTGGATGATAGACCACTAATAAATATTATTATGAATCTGTTCTGATTGGAGCAGCCTATAGGCTTGGTAACATAATGCATACATTAATGTATACTACATAACAGCATTATAGGCTAGACTGGGAAGACAAAAATTCAACTGGATCAACTAGTATCCAACAACACCAGACTCAAAAACTGCCTTGATCTCATCTTCTGTAACAGTTCAAACTTAATTTATGGATTACAAATAAAAGAACCCTTTTCCAACAGTGATCACAGCATGATTGACTTCAATCTCAATATACACCCTTACAAAAATCATAATGACAGGATCCCCAGTTATAACTTTAAAAAAGCCAACTATGATCTCATAAACACTGACCTCTCATCTCTTGATTGGCAAACCCTATTCACTGGCTGTAACACTGCCGAAGACCACTACAACATTTTCTTACTTGAAGTCAAAAGAGTCATTAAACTATACGTACCCCCAATAACTCCCCAAAACAGGAAAACCAAACTACCCATAACAATAAGAAAGCTCCAAGCAAAAAAAAAACCTCTCTGGCGAAAAAACAAAACTGGCTACATAGCCAACTACAAAAGCCGCTACAAAAACTTATGCCAACAAATAAAAACTGAATGCACTAATTATCATATCAAACAAGAGGAAAACCTCCTGCGCACCAAATCCAACCGTGCCTTCTACAATTTTGTAAACAACAAACTTAAAGAGACAAGAACCATCCCACCCCTAACAGGACCTAACAATAAAGGCTGTTAT
>QLTV01002023.1:143983-168238 GCA_003457575.1 Thermophis baileyi
AAACTTAGAACTACGCCGCCTTCGATCTGACCTAAGTGTAGCCCACAAAATTATCTGCTACAATGTCCTACCTGTCAATGACTACTTCAGCTTCAACCGCAACAACACACAAGCACACAATAGATACAAACTTAACGTAAACCGATCCAAACTAGATTGCAAAAAATTCGACTTCAGCAACAGAGTGGTCAATGCCTGGAATATATTACCCGACTCTGTAGTTTCTTCCCCAAACCCCCACAACTTTAACCTTAGACTGTCCACCGTCGACCTCACCCCATTCCTAAGAGGTCTGTAAGGGGCGTGCATAAGCGCACCAGCGTGCCTACCGTCCCTGTCCTAATGTACCCATATACTCTTTAAATTTCTTGTACTCATAACCATGCTTGTACTTATATATTCACAAACATGTTTATACTCTGTTTATACTTTGTTCGTAATCATATGTACGCTTGACAAATAAATAAATAAAATAAATAAAATAAAAAGCCTCCTGAGGGAAGGTAGCAGCACACCACTTTTATATTTTTGCCAAGAAAATTGCATTGATGTAATCATGTAGGAGAGAGCCCGTTTGCTGTCATGGGTAAGGCATCAAGCTATAAATTGGGAAACTGCGAGTTCTAGTCCACCTTGGACACAAAGTCACTGGATGTCCTGAGCCAATCACTTTCTCTTAGCCCTAGAAAAAAAGCAATGGCAAACCACTGGGAAAAAAAAAACCTGCCAAGAAAACTTCAGGGACTTATCTAGGCAGTCTCCAAGAATCTGGCATGGTTGAACAGAAGAAAAAAATAATCATGAAGACACTAGGAATCAAGCTTGACTTAAAGGAGACTTATCCTTAAGCAACTTACTGAGGAGTATAAAGGAAAAAATGTGAAGGTAAAGAATCACAGTATTCTTTTGTATCCTTAAGCTACTTAACTATGAGATAGTCATGTCTTCCTCTTTTTGCAAATTATTATTTTGGGATAAAGATGATCCTTCTGGCTTAAATCTCAATGACAATATGCACTGGTTATAGAAATGATTACCAAACACTGCAGAACTTACAAGAGGAAAAGACATGACCTGGTATTGATGCTTAATATCAAACATTCATGGGAGGAACATCAAGGAAATATCATGGCAAAACAAGAATCTCCATGGGAAGTGCCATTGACAGATAGCTGAGATGGTTGACACTGTGAAATCCTATCAGTGACTGGAAAGTATTAGATTACAAGACAGCACTGGATTACTGATAGCAGCACAGGAACAGGCATTAAGCACCAGATTCATAGAAGCCAGGGGTTTACCACACTAGGCAGGACCCAAGGTGCAGACCCTGCAGAGAGAGGCCTCAGAGACAGTCCAACATATAATGGCAGGGTATAAGATGCAGGTGGGATCAGCATAAACTGAATGCCATGACCAAGTAGCTGGCATTGCACAGAGGAACATTTGCACAGTGTATATTGACTATACTCTCCCAAGTCCAGATGTGAGATTCTATAAAAAGTCATGGAGAATAACAGGGCTAAGATTCTGTGAGATTTCCAAATCCAGATGGACAGGCAAGGACTAGCCAATCAACCAAACATTGTGGTAGTTGACCCAGGCTAGAAGATAGGGGGGATGATATATGTAGTGGTACCTAATCATAGCAACATCAGAAAGAAACAATATGAGAGGCTGGAGAAAAATCACAGCCTGAAGGAGAAACTGGAGAAAATATGGAAAGCCAAAGCCAAGATGGTTGCAGTGACGGGAGGACCACTCAGGGAAGTCACTCCTAAGCTGGGAGAGTGGCTCCAACGGTTCCAAGAACATCAGAACTCTCTGTTCAGAAGAGTGCAGTGCTAGAAACAGGTAGGATACTATGCAGAACTCCCAAACCCTCAAAACAAGATTAAGGAAGACACATACCATCCATTGAAGTGAGAAGAGATAATACACATATAAATTACATGTTCATGTTCATATTCATATATATTTATGTATATATAGCCAGTTATTTCTGATTGCTTTTCCTGGCCCTGACTTGAAAAGTATTTCACATGAATATAAGTGGTTAGGAATGCAGCCAATATTATTTGCTGCCCCAATACATATAAATCCGGTCATTATTCCTACTCATTTAAAAAGTCAAGTCACATTGGTTAATTTCTGAAATGTGATTATGATGTAAAATACCAGGGATCAAATAACATTCAATAGATTTTTTCACAGATGGGGGGGAAGCCTATATTAATATGAATATGAGACTTCCAAGGAATTCTACATCATCTTTTTTTAATAAAGGAACTTCAAAATCAGTTCTGTGAATAATCATAACGGGCATGCTGTTCTTTGCATTCATCGGAAAGAAAATACTTTGATGTAAAATAGTAATGAAATATTTATTTACTGCACATTAGACTTACACGCTCCTTGAAGCTCATGACAGCTTACAATATAAAATCAAAGAAGCACAGACATAATGTAAAATAAATAGGAATTAGTCTTTAGATAGCGAAAGATTTTAGGCCATAGAATGTGGGTGCATGGGGGACGAGGGAAATGTCAAAATTATTCTGCCGTTTCAATGTCTAGCATAACATTAAATAATAAAGAGAATGTGCAAGTATATATTTATATATCTTGTACAAAACCATTGATCACAGGCTGATCCAATAAAAACAGCAATAGTGATATCAGGAACAAAAACAAGATGTATCCTGACATGAAGAATAAAATGGACCTTCTCATTCCAATTCTAAAAAGCTATCTGGATTGGATGGAGTCAGCAGGCCATTATGTGTAGCTCTCTACTACTCAAAATCTTGCTGCCATCATCCAACATCAAAGTGGGTTTAGTTACTATAGTCTGGCATATGCTGGTATCTGCTCATTGGCTAGAAGAACAACATGGTGGATCAACTGCATTCTTTTTGTGGAAGCATTCTGGCTTAGTCAAACTAATTCAACACTTTTCATGACTTTTTTCTTGCTTGTCCTGTCTCTTCCCCCACCTTTTAAAAGTTTTAAGTCTAAGGGCAGGGCCTATTTTTAATTGATATGAATAGTTCTGGATATAACTTTTGTCTGATGATAAGAAGATTTTTAAGGAAGGAAAGAGAAGAAAAGGATGACCAGCTGTAGGGGGGATGACTGAAGTGATTGAATACTTTATTTGTCTAAGTCTGATTAGACACACAAGAGATTTGGCTCTGGTGCAAAAGCACTCAGTGTACATTCAAAACGACAGAATCATCATCATCATACCAATAAGAGGGGTGAATATATATAGGAATAAAGAAGATAATAAGGATAATAATAATACTACAGCCATACTACATGGGTGAATACACATAGACATTAGGCAGCACTGTGAGAATTAACAGAGTGATGCACAAGGGGAAAAACTGTCCCTGTGTCTAGTTGTTTGGGCATGCAATGCCCTATAGCGCTGTCCCGAGGGGAGGAGTTGAAACAGTTTATGTCCAGGATGTGAGAGATCTGCAGATATCTTCTCAGTCCTCCTTCTGATCGGCACAAGATTCGGTTCTTCTATGGAAGGCAGGATGGTTGCAATTGTTCTTTCTGCAGTCTTTCGGTAGGATGGACTTGATTATAGTGGTGATGGGTATACTGTTAGAAGACCTAAAGGTCAGTCTGTGGACAGACCATGTTGGAGAAGATACCTGAATGGTTGCTAAAAGTAATGCTGTCTTGATGGCACATAATCAATAAAAATCATTTTAAAAAAGTAAATAATTTAAACCTTTGATAAGAAATTGCTCTTTTTTAATATTTTCTTTTTCAGACATTTCAGCAGATCATGCTAGTTATGGTAGATGTATAAATTAATTTTCAAGATGTTTTCAGATGTCATGCTGAAATAAAATAAAAACAATGAGATCTAGCCCAACAGTAGCTGCACACGCTCCTTAGATCCACTGCTTTTAAACAGTAAGTTGGCAAATCGTTTTTTATTGTCCTTGAAAATGTTAACCTGTAAATACATCTTCATGCAATTTCTTTGCTTAATGAAATCCAAGCATTTGATCATTCGCTTGTCTATCTGTGTCCCTCCTGTGCATTTCCCCATTGATTAAGTGTGATGTAGTGAGGAACTAAGTCTGTGTTGATGTGATTTAAAGATTAGCTTAGACTGCCATCTCATTTGGAGTCATCTAGAGGAAATTACTTTTAAAGGGCTGTTACTTGGGAGCAATAGCACAGATATCTCTTACTGCATACAGAAAGCTTGGATAAAGTATTTAACACACAATGACAGTGAATCCTCTTAGCAGAGAGTTACACACATCTTAAACTCCAGAATAACAGTTATCAAGAGGGCTAATGTGTACAGCAAAGACAGTATCAAGAGAAAAGAGTCAGTACACAAGCCGCAAAGGGCTAAATGCTGTAGTCATTCACATTTTATAACTCCACAAGGAATCAAGCAAATCCTACATGATCTTTTAAGACATCCTCAGTGATTTCAAGTTGCGTTCCCCTTGCAAAGAAAGATAGATAGAATTACTGATTTATGTTTTTGAGTGATTTCCCTTACACATGCTCACAGTTGATTCATACAAGGTGACTTAGCTATCAGAAGCTAGCATTCTATACAAACTTATATTTAATCAATGAGATGAGGGCACATTTTTCTACCAAGCCCAAACTAGATGCCCATTGATCTACTTTGTCCACCTAAATGTTCTCTCTCTTCCCAGCCCAATATGTTCAGTGTTAGTAAAATTTGGGAACATGCATGGCTCACAGAGAAACAGAGTCTTAGCCAAATCTGCATTTAGGACTGTTCCCATTGTTTTTCACCTGCCTTTTAGGTATCAGGAAACTATACTGGCATAAAATTTGCTGTTCTCCTTGTCAATTCCTTTCCTACTCTAATGTCTCTGTTCCCAGTTGCTGTCAGACATAGGGTGAAAAACTTTAATAGATTGTATATAAATTACGGCTGCCTTGCCATGTTGGAATAAGGGGAAAAAACACATTAACACAAGTATATCTGAGGATGGTATAAAGAAAACTCTTGTCTGGGATCAGATGAAGGCAATGTCATGGGAACAGATTCTGCCAAAACATATTTCTGTCAGGGATCTTGCCAAATGTCCTTGGGCATGATACTGAGCTATTAAAGGTTTCCTAGAAAAACAGAAAAGAGAACAAAATTGGCTAAAGTAGAATGTTTGGACATCCCATAGTACACAGTTGTAATTCCATGGATGGGACAAGTGGTACCATTTCTACTAGCTCCAGGCACGTTCCCCCTGTTGACTGATTCCACCAATCACATGGAAAATGAAAAAGGCTAAAGGTCATATTCACTGTTCTGGATCCCAATTTGAGGGAGGGAGGGAGGGAGGGAGGAGTATCAAGTGGAAAGCCATTGTCCCCACTTTTAGATAATGATCATATGGTGAGAAGGTCCAATATAGTCTATGAAGGCAAACACCCTTTTCAATGCAGAGGTCTAAATTTAAGCATCCCTAATAGTGTTATGTGACTTTGCTTGATGATTCAAATCCAGAAGAAACAATCACCATCAAGTGGAAGCCAGATGTTGCTGTGGGAAATGTGAAAACCATTCTGGGATGATCCCTATATTCTGACAGTGTTTAACAGTCTAGATCCCATGGTAATTTGGAAAAGTGGTCAAAAGCTGGCGAGATCTTGTTAACTCCTCAAGAAATATTTGTATGTTAAGCTCTTTTGCAGTGTTATATCTAGGGGCTAGTTCTTTTGAGATAAACATTTATAACCATTAGGAAAATGGACCTTTCTATATGTTGTTGGCTGGTTAGTATATTGTTAGTAGACTGATCACCAAAAATTCACTATGTCTCTCTGCATATTCTCTAAAAGTTAATTACTTTGAACTTTCAAGTAGATTAAAAACAAATTAGCAAAGTTAAGGTCATTTACACTTACTTGGAATTCTGTATGTATCTGAATACTAGAGCCACATGACCCCTTACTTTATGAAGCCAGAGAACAAAACTCATGCAAAGTTTGTTTGTTGAGAACAGGTTTTTCCAACATCTTTTAATTCACCTCTGTTATATCTGCTTCTTCACATCTCATTTGTGAAAACTTTTGTATTATTGCTTTGTTGTGCAATATCATGAAGGATAACAAGAAGCTCTGCTCAGGCTTCTCCTTGGCAAGACCAGGCTTGAAGCAATTAAATAGGCATGCTACAGTCCAGCAACTTCTGATAAGTAAAGATTGTAGAAAAGCAACAAAGACATTATAAAAACAATCCCTATGTATGGAAAATGTGTATCAAAACCCACTCCTATTTATAGTAAAATCAAAGCTCATATTTTATCTCTTTCTCTTGGCCAAGCTATGCAATGAACTTCTAGACAGGCCAAGTTTCCCTTGTTTCACATAGATAATGGAAAGATTTGATATCAAATTATTTCCTCTGTGCAAAAAGTAAATCTCACAGCATCTCCCCTTCCCTCATTCTTAGAGGAATCTTCACTCTTCATTCATTCTTCCTTACCTAATAGCAAGCTCAGAGAGGATGTGTTTCTTTCATTATTTACATGTGTTCATGGAGGCTGTAGAGCTCTTCTACCAGGGGTGAAATCCAGCAGGTTCTAACAGGTTCTGGAGAACCGGTAGCAGAAATTTTGAGTAGTTCGGAGAACCGGCAAATACTACCTCTGGCTGGCCCCAGAGTGGGGTGGGAATGGAGATTTTGCAATATCCTTCCCCCAGGAGTAGGGAGGGAATGGGGATTTTGCAGTATCCTTCCCCTGGAGTGGGGTGGGAATGGAGATTTTGCAGTATCCTTCCCCTGCCATGCCCACCAAGCCACGCCCACCAAGCCATACCACGCCCAGCAAGCCACACCCATAGAACCGGTAGTAAAAAAATTGGATTTCACCACTGTCTTCTACTTTATTATAAGGTTACATTAACAGAATATTTCAAGTCTGAATGTACAATTCTTCCCCCCCACACACACACATCCCTCCCCCCCCACCCCTTAAGAAATTAGGGAAGATCTCTTCTGAGCCTCTTACTCCAGTCTCTATTCAACTGTGGACTATGCTGTCTCTTATCTGACCATTCCCCAGGCAGTGTCCCTGTCTCCCAAGGTCATTTTTATATACCATTGCAACAACAGAGTAAGTGGAAGCAGGAAGCCTAATTTCCAACTATCTCTTGTTTTGGAAAAAAAATCAGATCTGATACAGATTGTTTTTCTCTTTGTGAGAATTAACTCTCACACCTTCACTTCAATTATAGCATAAATCAGTAAATCCTGTAAAGGCCTGACATTGTAATTATTCATCCTCAAAAGCAAGAAAAAATTCCATTTGAATCTGACATTCCTATAATCAAGCATGCACGAAGGGCAAAATTATGACACAGAGGTAGATTGCGTGTGGATTTTTTTTCAGCATCCTTTCCAATTGTCTGCCAATGCTGGTATGGACAACACTTGGCAACCTGTAAGATGATACATTTCAAAAATCCCCAGGATACTGATTGCCCAGCACTAGAAAATTGATAATTTGCATGAACTCATGAAAAAAAAAGCTCATTGCAACCTATAAAACTGGCAATCTAATTTCTTACAATGTGCAGGAAAATATGCAACAACATATTTTACTTTGCCATGAATGTTAGCAGAAATTATGAACAAAAGTCTTAATAATTTCCTTATGGACAGTTTGGAAGACATATTTATATAACTCAGATAATCGTGATAAATTATGGGTAAATTTGTCACAGGCCATACAAAGGTATACATTTTGTATGCTTGTAATACGTTTTATGTACCCATAGGTTTTTTGCAACCTTGTTAACAAATGTATGATCAGCAGTAACTAAATTTACATCTTCCTCTGCATACATGATCAATGTTAGCACTTTAGTTTATTGAATTAGAGCAATTAATATATTCAGTGAAATTATATTCATATAATACTTTGTTAAAACCTCACAAATTATAATGAAGATAAAATCATTCAATATTCCATTCAATTTGGACAAATATTCTAACTTTAATTCTAGTATTATTCATAGTGAATCCCATTAGTTGTCAACCTATTTCTGATTTAGAATAATTATGGAATATTTAAGGTTGATTAAATTTAAGAATTCCTACCATTGGCCTGGTCACACAAAGTGCTGCAGCATAATGTGGTTTCTTTGCTTTGCTGTAGCTTGTAGAAATTCAAGCATTGCGGTTTGTAAATTATGGTTTATAGCTTAGTGTATTGTATATCGAATTGAATGTAGATCCTTTAACCCTGCTTAAGAAAAGAATGATTTAACATAAAGTTGGAACTCAGTCAGTTTATCAAAGGAAATATTTTTTCCAGGTCAGGCTTGTGTGGAATGGAATAAATGGTGAGATGGAATCTGAATGTAGAAAGTAAGTTTCCTAACTCAGAATTGCTTTTTAAAATATAGCTGCTAAATCTGACAGTGCAGAAGGGGAAAAAAAACATATTGCCTTTTAGGACTAGCAACGACAAAAAGAGCTCAGGCTCCAGAATATGCAGAATACCATGCCTGACTAATCCAGATTTTCACTCTGCTTGCTATCTGCAGAGTTTAATATTGCATTCCTTCATTCTCTTCTATAATTAAAGAGGACCAAGGCTCAGTCTGTACAATTACATGGTAACTTCAGTGAGTTTATCTAAAAATAGAATCCTGAATCTACATATTATTTCTAACCATAATGTACAATCAGCAATATCGCCACTTATTGCACTAACCTGAGCATGTTATTCCAATATAGGTTAATTGATATTTCAGTGTGTCTTTAAGTACTCTGTTCTTTCCCATCTTACCTTTGAGGTTCATCAGAAATATCCTACAAACAAATCTGATTGCCCATCTTCCAAATTTGTGCACATAGAAATATCAAGTAGAAAAGGACCTGATTTTAAATTACATACCCCCCCAAAAAAGTAGAACAAAATTTGAATGACCTTTCTAGTAAAAATAAAATAAAATATCCATTAGGGTCACTATCACAAAGATTGGCACTTGTATAATTTTACCTTAAATAATGGGGCAGAATAAAAATTGATTGATTCTACTAATTGTTTTTTTTCTGCATTTGAATTATGCAATAAGAAATCCTCATCAGATTATTTTGTTCTTAGTAATGCAATGCATTTTCAACCAAAAGAGAAATCTCCAAATATTGAAAGGAAAAAAAGCAGAATATTTAAAAGGTCAAGACTTTATGACAGAGTATTTTAATTCGTAAAATATGGAATGCAGTCTAAATGCTTCTTGACACCTCATTCCAGTGATGAATATTATAATAAGAATGACAAAATTGAACAAATTATTTCATTCACTTTACTAAGATTATGATAGGAATGCAAAATGGCACAAATTTTATTAGTTCTTTTTACATTATTTAATCTTCCCCTTTTCAAACGTATTATTTAGAAATACAATAATCATATTTTGAATCCATATATAATACGATTTTTTAGAAAAGGAAATGAATCAGACTTCTCTCCAACTATAAATATATTTAATTTTTAATAACAAAATAAGTTAACACTCTGTTATTTACTCTTTTTAACGTAATGATTTATGTGAGTGTGTTATATTAAATCTCATTCCTTTCAGAAAATGCTCCATTGGAGCATAAATCTCATCTCACAAGAGTGGATAATATTGATAAAATGCATTAATAGGCTTCTTAGGAAGCCTGTTAATGTAGACTTTTTCCGCAATCCATTTAAATATTTGTGAAAGTGTATTGTTATTTTTGTCCTTTTGTGGTTTTCTTCTGCTTTAAAGCATGTATATTTCTTGAATCTTTTTTTTTTTTAGATTAACAGAGTTGGAAGGGACCTTGCAGGTCATCTAGTCCAGCCCCCTGCTCAAGCAGGAGACCCTACACCATTTCTGACAAATGGCAGTCCAATGTCTTCTTGAAATGATGTGGGAGCTTCATCTCAAGTGATGAAGCTCCCACAACTTCCAAAGGCAAGCTGTTCCATTGGTTGATTGTTCTCACTGTCAGAAAGTTCCTCCTTATTTCTAGGTTGAATCTCTCCTTGATCAGTTTCCATCCATTATTCCTTGTCTGGCCTTCGGGTGCTTTGGAGAATAGCTACACTCCCTCCTCTCTGTGGCAGCCCCTCAAATATTGGAACACTGCTATCATGTCTCCCCTGGTCTTTCTCTTCGCTAGACTATCCATGCCCAGTTCCTGCAACCGCTCTTCATATGTTTTAGTCTCCAGTCCCCTGATCATCCTGGTTGCTCTCCTCTGCACTTTTTCTACAGTCTCAATATCTTTTTTATAGTGCGGTGACCAAAACTGGATGCAATACTCCAGGTGCAGTCTAACTAAGTCTTTATAGAGTCGTATTATTACCTCACTTGGTCTAGATTGTATCCCTCTGTTAATGCAACTTAGGATTGCATTGACTTTTTTGGCCACCGCCGCACACTGCTGGCTCAGATTTAACTGCCTGCTCATATTTAACATATTTAAGACTCCAAGGCTATACTTGGAGAAGAATAATTCTTAAAAAAATACAGCACTGTATTCTTCCCTATGCCTAATTACGTTATTCTCCTGTCCTTTTGCATCATGCCCATGCTGAAAACCACATTTTGAGTTGTTGAGTATGGTTTGTCAGCCAGTTGTGGATCCATCTGGTGGTTAGGTTGTCTATCCCACTTTTTTCTACCTTACTAAGAAGTAGGTTATGGTCTACTTTGTTGAATGCCTTGCTGAAGTCTAGGTATATTATGTCCACAGTTTACTTTACTTTACTGCATAGTGATTCTATTTTTAATGTGTTCCCATTTCAGGACTTTTGACTGGAGATAAGGAAGAAAGTACTGTAGGTGTTATATGAGCTATGCAGTATAATACAATATACACTGGAGAACAAATTGACCAAAGCAAAGGTGAGCTACCATTTGAGGTGAATTCCATCACAGGAAGTAGACACAATCAACTCAAAAAGTGATAGGTGTGTTTCAGTTGCGAGGATCTGCCCTAACCTATTGAGATGGGCTGCCTCAGGTGGCGAATACCTGGGCCAGTCCATTAGAAGCATTATAACCTCTAAGTCAGTGTACTTAATTACTGTATATTAGTGCAAGATGTTTAAAAATATGCTCTTCATCCAGAAAGATTCCCACAGCTATTCTAAACAATCTAAACAAAGTATAGCTAGGTTTATATTATTTGCATAAATGATTCATGGATCATATTCCATAATTCAGCTAACTGACCCAGTCAGTGTAGAGAGTAAGGAAAATGATCTTGACAAAAATATACAAGAATCATTATTAGGCAAAAAGAGCTCAAGCATTTTTTAAAAGTCCAGAACAATGAGATAACATATGGAAGTGGCTCAGGCAGATGTCTCTCTAATTCACTAAACTACTAGAAGGAGGACAAGATACAGAATTACCACATTTGCAAGATTCATTATTATGATCAATCTTCATAAAAATAGCTGTAGATATCTTGTGAAGTTGATTTTCTGACTGATCTACTTAGCAGGGTTTACAGTCAGTTATCCGGGTAGGTTTGAATTAGTCCCAAACAGCTCTAATTCTGATTCCCTATGAACCTCTTCCCGAGGATTCCTAGAAAGGAAAAAGGGCTTCACCGGGCAGCCTGTCTCTAAACCATCTTAGTTTATATGATCCATGATCACTTAGGGGGATGAGAAGGGCAGCTTCCATCTATGGGAACTGGGAATATTCCTCCAACTCTTCTTATATAACTCAATTGCCTCCCCACAGATTACAAACTAGGCGTTGGACCTACCTGATACGCCTCTTCTCATCCGGGGGGAGCCAGCATTCAGGATGGGTTGTCCTCGTCCAATCCGGTGAAGGACCGAATCTGTCTATTTCTTTTTTTATATTAGGATCTGCCTCCTGTAACTCCATATTTGATGACTCCCGAAGACTAGACTCGACGTGGCAACTCCTAACCCAGGTAAGCACCACTAACGGTAGGTATAATTGGAAAAATGGACAGGCAAGGGTGGGACTGAATGCTGGCTCCCCCCGGATGAGAAGAGGCGTATCAAGTAGGTCCAACGCCTATTCTCCATCCTGGGGTGGAGCCAGCATTCAGGATGGGACATACCAAAGCATGTAGTCCCCTAAGGGAGGGATCTGTCCTGGCCAGCCAATCGGTGATCAGACTCCACCACTCGTTGAAGGACTCGATGACCAAAGGCCGCATCTGCTGAAGCATATGCATCTATTTTGTAATGTCTGATGAATTGCGTAGGAGAGGCCCAGGTGGCCGCCCGGCACACCTCATCCAGAGACGCTTGCGTGGCCCAAGTGGCTGAAGTGGCTGCACTGCGGGTGGAATGAGCAGTGATACCCGATGGCTTGGGCAAGGACGCCAGGTCATATGCAGTTGCGATCGTGCTCCTGATCCATCGACCAATGGTGGAAGAAGACACCCTAGTGCCCAAGGAACGAGGCTGAAAAGCCACAAACAGAGCTTCTGACTTACGGAAGGACTTAGTTTGTTCAATGTAAACCTTGAGAGCTCTCCTGACATCCAGAGCATGCCAACTACGTTCCCGCCGGTGAACCGGTCGAACACAAAAAGATGGAAGAACGAGCTCCTGTGACCTGTGAAACACCGAGTTCATCTTAGGAAGAAAGGTAGGGTCGAGACATAGAACCACCTTGTCCGCGTGGAAAATACACAGGTCACCCCTTACCGAGAGGGCGGATAGCTCAGAAATCCGTCTTGCTGATGTGATGGCGACCAGAAAGGCCACCTTGAAGGTAAGATGTCTCAAGGAAACCTCCCTGATAGGCTCGTAGGGATGACCAGTAAGGGATGGCAGCACGCGAGGAAGGTCCCAGGTTGGATACCTATGGATCACAGGAGGCCGTAGGTTGGAAGCACCCTTAAGAAATCGTCGAATTGTGGGAAACTGGGCAAGCGAGTCCACCTGGTCGCAAGACAGGATCGATGAAAGAGCCGCCACCTGGCAGCAGAGTGTATTCGGGGTGAGACCCTTGAGGAAACCGTGCTGTAAAAATCGGAGAATCTTGGGAATGGGAATGGGAATGCGGTGGGAGGAGAGCCCTTCCGCTCGACACCAGGCACAAAATTTCCTCCAGGTGGCTGAATAGATACGGTCGGTAGACGGACGACGGGATGCCTGGATGGTGACTATGACATCCTGATCATAGGCCTGACTGGTTAAAGCGCGCCGCTCAATCTCCAAGTGGTCAGTTGAAGCCATGCTGGGTTGGGATGCTGCAGAGCACCCTGGCTGAGCATGTCTGCTGAGAGAGGCAACCGCCATGGGGGCTCGATTGATAGAGCCTGGAGGTCGGCAAACCAGGTCCGGCGGGGCCAATGAGGAGCCAGAAGGATCAACTCCGCCCGTTCTTGTAGAAGCTTCTGGACCAGGTCTGGAATGACTGGAAGCGGGGGAAAGGCATATAGGAGCCCTGGGGGCCAGTCGCTCCTGAGACCGTTCACTCCTTCCGCTCCCCTGGACTGGAACCGGGAAAAGAATCTTGGTAGATGTGAATTTTGAGGGGTTGCGAAGAGGTCGACCAGTGGGGGTCCAAATCACTGAGAAATCTGAAGAAACAGAGACGGATGGAGACGCCATTCCACCTGATCCACTGTGGTCCGGGACAGCCAGTCTGCCTGAATGTTGGAGGCTCCTGCGATGTGGTCTGCTGAGAGCGAGAGCAGGTGTTTTTCTGCCCATAGGCCCAGCCGCATCGCCTCTGCCAGGAGAGATTTGGAGCGTGTCCCACCTTGCCGGTTGATGTGTGCTTTGGTCGCGATGTTGTCTGTCAGGATGAGGACATGACGGCCCGAAACCTGATGGCGAAACCGGCGCAGAGCCAGGAAGACTGCTCGGAGTTCCAGCCAGTTGATGGAATGAAGGATCTCCGCCTGAGACCATTGACCCTGCGTCATCATGCCCCGTCCGTTAGCCCCCCAGCCCGAAAGGCTGGCATCTGTCATCACCACCACTCTTTGGGTCACTCAGAAAAGAGAGCCCTGGGAGAGAGCCGATGAATTCCACCAAGCGAGAGAGCGCAGGACCGCTGCTGGAACCAGGACCCTGCAGGAAGACGTTCTGAGACCCGCTTTCTGGAGAGGCAAAAGGAACCACTGAAGATCCCGGGAATGGAGGTGAGCCCAGGGAACAATAGCTATGCATGATATCATTTTGCCAAGTAGGGTTGCTAAAAGGGAAACAGGAACCCTACCTTCACCCCTGACCCGGAGAACCATCTCTCTAATGCTGGCCTGGCGATCAGGGGAGAGAAAAACTTGGCACCGTGCAGAATCAATCATGGCCCCTAAATGAAGTATGGAAGAGGAAGGGGACAGGTGACTTTTGGCCAAATTTATGGAAAACCCATGGCTCCTCAGAGTGGACATAGTTATGTGGAGATGCTGGAGAGCCATCTCCCTAGAGGAGGCATGGACCAAAATGTCATCCAGATAACACTGGATGTGGATAGGAATTTTCCTCAGACTGGCAGCCAGGGCTGCAAGTATCTTTGTAAACACCCTGGGGGCTGAGGACAGGCCGAAGAGAAGAGCCCTATATTGGAAGTGCTCAGAGGCATAACAGAAACGAAGATACTTCCTGTGATCCCTGAGGATGGGGATGTGAAGATATGCCTCCGTCAGATCTAAGGATGCCATGAAGTCACCCTGACGGAGAGAGGTCAAAATAGACGACAGATAGTGCATTTTAAATTTGCGGTACTTAATAAAAGAATTTAGACATTTTAAATCCAAAATTGCCCTCCAATCCCCCGAAGGCTTTGGAACCACAAAAAGGATAGAGTAGAAACCCTCACCCTGTTGTTCCAGAGGAACCCTTTGAATGGCTCTGATGGAAAGTAGATGCTGAATAGCCTCATCCATCAAACATCTTTTTGAAGGCACAGAAGAGACCGAGCAGGAAACAAAGAACTTCGGGGGAATGGAGAGGAATTCCAGAGCAAGGCCGAATTGAACCGTATTTGTCACCCAGGAGTCTTGGGTGGAGGCTTCCCATGCCGCAAAGAATTTGGACAAGCAGCCCCCTATTGGAATGGAAGGATCCTCACCACTTGGGGCGCCTGAAGGATCTATTGGAAGGACCTCCTCTCACCTGTCTGCGGAATTGACTCCCCCTGCCCGTCCTATCTGCCTGAGGGCACTGACGGGAGAAATACTGACCTGGGGCCTGGTGGGAGGAAGGACCCTGGACAGTCGTCTGAAAGGGCCGGCGGTAGTAGGGAGCTGTCCGAGGGAAACCCCGTCTAGTGAGGGACGGAAGGACCTTCCTCCAATCTGAGGATTCTACTAGGAGAGGTTCCAGGCTCTGACCAAAAAGGGATTGCCCGCAAATCGGACCTGACGCTAGACGCCACTTATGGCGAGCGTCCGCAGACCACTGGCGGAGCCAGTGCATGCGCCTAGCCACCACAGAGGAGGCTAATGCCTTAGAGGCGAAACGGGAGGCCTGCAGCATGGAATCTGCCAGAAACTGAGTAGCTGCGAAGATTTTGTTGAGATCTTGCTGAGCTCTCAGATTTGAGGCAGGAATGTGGTCCTGGATCTGGCGGAGCCATATCAAGGTGGTCCTCGCGAAGAAGGAAGAAGTTGAGGAGGCCTTGATGGACCAGGCCGCCGCCTGATGCGCCTTTGTGAGTGCCTGTTCCATTCTCCTGTCTTCTGGCTTGAGAAGTTCCTCAGCGTCCCCTGGCATGGCAGTCGGGGAAAGCAGAGCCCTAATTGGTTCGTCCACGGAAGGCACCAAAAGAATGTCGGCTAAATTTGAAGCGACATTGAAGAACCTCTTATCTTGGGAAGAAGGAGAGGGACCTGAGGCCGGAGAGACCCACTGGTGTTCCACCGTTTCCAGGAAAAGTTGGGGGGCCGGCACGACATCCAGTTCTCGTCTGGTTTCTGAGAACAAGGGATCCAGATGCCCTTCGGTGGCAGGAATGGAAGTCGAAGGTGCAGGGTCCAAACCCGCAGCAGCACGTGCCTTGAAGAGAAGGGATTTAAACAAGCCAGATGGAAATAGCCCCGCTGGAATGGGCTGGTCAGAAGGAAGGCCCTCATCCTCTGATAGATCCTAGATATTCTCCTTCTCTCCCTGCATGTCTTCTGCCCCACTGCTCCCCTCCGATTCCACCGAGGAATGTTCCTGTGTACCCTGTAGTAGAGTGAGATCTGGAAGGGGATGAGGTCTGGAACTGCCCATCCCCTGAGGGGCCATGGAGGCCCCTGGGGCTTTAAATGATTGTAGACTGGAAGAAAGGGCTTGCTGGAGAGCAGCAGTGATGATGGCCTGGAAGGCAGCCTGATCTAGGGGCACTTGTGGAGTTGATGCCTGAGGGGACACTTGAGCCTCAGAATCCCCAGCCACAGAAACCTGAACCCCTTCTGGGTGAGGCAGGGAAGTCATGGTTTCTTGGGCCACCTGAGAAGCACCCCATAGATTATCCTGGGGCCTAGGCAAATTAGTAGCATCAAGGGCCAAAGGATAATCCCTGTTTCGGCCGAGGGAGTTAAAATAGGCAGGGCCTGAGCCAGCTGCAAGGATTGTTGTTGTTTAGCAGAACGTTCAAAAATCCTTTGTAAAGCCCTGTTTCTCCTCTTTTCAGCATGCTCAGTTGCTTTGGAAGAGGCCTCCCTGGAGGAACGTGACCTGGTAGAGGGGTGACCAGAAGAGGAAGAATGATCATCCTTGGGAATGCCCCTGTTGGTCTTTCTGAGACGCTTGCCCCCAGGCTTATCCTGAAGAAGAGCCTTGTCTGCCATGAGATTAAGGTAAGGCCTGGCCCAGAACAGGGAAGTCCAAAATTTTGCCCAACAAAATGGCCGCTCCTGCCACGTGGTCCTTAATGAGTCTGCAAAGTTGCTCTCCCGAGCAAGCTCAAGGGATTAATGATGATAAGTATAGCAACTGCAGATTACCAAATATACTGGCCCTCCCGAGCAAGCTCTGAGGAAAAGAATGGGCTCAGTAAGGCAGAAATCAGCGATGCCAAGGGAAACGGCTGTGCTGGGACCGAGTGGAGCCGCACGAGCGTTTGCTCAAGCGCCCAAATTTGGAGGCTCAGCAGGGGACCTGAATAACAATAATGGCCCAGGCAGAAACAGTGATCCTGGTAATGCAGCCTTCCAACTCTCTGAGGAGGCTAAGAAGCCTGCGTGAGCGTTTGCTCCAGCACTGCCTGGTTATCAGCTGTGAGTCGGGAATCGAAAGTAAGGCAAGCCCAAACTGCGCCGAGTAACTCACACATGGCAGAAACGGGCTGCTACAAGTTTACGCGAGCAGTTGCTCCAGCGTCTATGCAATGCTGGCAATTTTAGCACAATGGAGGATCGGAGACCCTTAAAAGGTGATCTGGTGCACCCCCGGGGGTTCCCGACAAGCTGGGAGGAGGAGGGGGGAATAGGGGGGAATTCAAACCGTCCACAAACAAAGCCGTAGTTCTTCTTGCTTCCTGGAATGAAGTCGGCGAACTTCGAAGGAATAGAGCCACCTGGTGGCATTTACAGAGTTGTTCAGATGAAGAGAGGTTAATTTGGAAGAGAAAGGCCTAATTTGGTGATTTGACTAAATCTAAAGGATGGGAGTCCAGTTGCCAGCGTCCTTCTCGTGAGAGGACCGAGTCAAATCTGGAGTTACAGGAGGCGGATCCTAATATAAAAAAAGAAATAGACAGACTCAGTCCTTCACCGGATTGGACGAGGACAACCCATCCTGAATGCTGGCTCCACCCCAGGATGGAGAATAACCCTGAAGATGTAGGAATTAAAAATAGGAAGGTAGTTGTAATCCCATAACAAATGCTTTCAAGGCAATTACTAACTGATGGGTGAATTAGAATTAATTCTTAGTCCATGGGAAATACTCCAAACTGGGTGACAACAAAAATAAAATACCAATTTTTAAATGTACATTGATCAAAATGTACGCTTAACATATTTGGCTCCAAAGTAATTATTTTGTGTCTACACTCCATTTTTGAACATGGACAAATTAGGACTATCAGATCTGACATGAAGAAATCTGAACGACAACTTGGGGGCAACAAAAAGTTGATGTTTTTCTGGTAGCCCTATCTAAGGTTCAGATTCACTACAAAATTTGGCATTTTTATAATGTACCATATTTATACATAAATATCTGTTTGAATATAATAATATTTCAAAGCATTAACATTTCAATAGATTTTCTTTTCTACATGTTTTTAAGAATGGTTTAAGTGAGTCGTGATGGCACAGTGGTTAGAATGCAGTACTGCAGGCTAACTCTGCTGACTGCAGGCAGTTTGATCCTGACTGGCTCAAGGTTGACTCAGCCTTCCATTCTTCTGAGGTTGGTAAAATGAGAACCCAGATTGTTGGGAGCAATATGCTGACACTGTAAATTGCTTAGAGAGGGCTGTAAAACACTGTGAAGCGGTAAAAAAAATCTAAGTGCTATTGCTATTCCTATTAACACTATAAGAGCAAGTTAACTCCAATGGCAAGTTGATTGAAATATCAGGCTAAGCTGGCTCCTTTCTTTTGCCTTGAGCAGGGAAAGGCAACCTGAGGCCATTTGGATGTGGATTTCCAGTTGCTACGGTATTAGTTATAGCAACATGGCCAATGGAAGGAATGACAGGAATTGAGGTTCAGTAACACCAGGGAGGCAATGTCCTGCTTACCAATGGCCTAAAAAAAGAAATCAAAGAGTAAATTGTCTTATATTCTGAACAGGATCTAATAAAATTGTCTTCCCTATAGAGTGGGGGCAAGAAGCTTCCCACCAAGTCCTAAATTTCTTTGCAAATAGAGGCCTTTATAAGGAACCCTTGAAGAACCTTTCAGCACATCAAAGCTGGAAAAATACTTAGGTTTCTTTTGCCAATCAGTGCTTGAGAGATGACACACACACACATGCTCAGAGATGACAGACAGACAGACAGACAGACAGACAGACAGGTTTTTCCAGCTTTCAAACTTTATTACATTTCCTTTCAGATTTTCCTTAGATTCTCTCATTTTATGCACTTTTGCATTGTATTATTTCAGGAGAAGAAAACCATTTGTATCCTTTTTATTTGGCATTTTAACATTTTTGTCCTGTGGTTTTGCTCCCTTTTCCAGACATTCTTGTCTCAGTTTGTACAAAGTCACCTCAGCTACCCAAGCAAGACTTTTGTTGCTATCGCTGTCTCTTATTGCTACCTCTGTACTCATTGATACACCATATGAAGGACATTATACCAAAAGAAATCACATCTTATCTCCCTCTTTTAAAAATTGTAATGTAAAGAATTCTGAAAAGATTTTATTAAAAAAAAATAGATTTTCAAAAATAATCAGAGAAGATAAGCTAACTAAAGAAAGACCAGTTTGAGGGTATATGTATACGAGCAATTCTAGAATTTGAAATAAATACAAAAATACCAAGAGTAATTTATAGAAATATATGCACAGAAGCTGGATGAAACAAAATAATGTACATTCCCATTCTTTTTTTAAACTGCATATTTCAGTATCTTAATATGACTCTAGCAAGGTTATACAGAACAATACAAATAAGATTATAAATGCACTCAAAAGACTGAAGGAAGAAAAGAAATCTTACTTTGTACTTCTTATATCTGAGTTGTTGAATCTGAATGAAATTCTGATCTCCAACCTGAAATACAAAGAAATATACTATATGTACAAGAATAGAAATAGATTTAAAAGTCATGTATATGTATAGATTAAATTTGCTTCTTTCTATTGTATAATCCCAGTATGAGGCACCATCTGCATTCATAACATATTTCAACCTCGGTGAAATTTTACTATGATAATTCTTTGTGGTTTTTGTTTTGTCCTCTTTTGAAAAACAAATACTGTTGAATTACAATATTTCCCCTTTAAAATTAATGTATCTCCTAGTTTTGTCCTCAATGATCTGCTGTTACTTTTTACATACATACACACATACATACATACATACATACATACATACATACATACATACAATCTGGTTTGTTGTTTCAGAAAATCAATAAGCCTATTCTTTAAGCATAAACTCTTCACAAGTTGATAATGATGCATTAGTATCAACTTAAAGATGACTGTATGTCATCTTTTTAAAGTAAATTTACTAGCATAGAATGCAATGGACCAATCTTCCTTCTCTTATTGGAAGTAGGTTTTCTTCTTTCCCAGACTCCATTCTCATAACACCTATAAAATCTCATTCATCTTGTTCAAATAAATGTCTGTGATCTTGACCTTGCTAGAGTCATATTTTAACTATTGTCTTTTTCCAATAAAATACCCATGACAATAAAAACCAAAATGTATTCGAAGAAAGCGTTGAACTTCTTGAACTTCCTTTCCACATAAGGTCATTTGATAGTTTGCTTCAATGCTATTTTGCCAGGTATTTAGATTTGTTGACTATGTTTCCTGCTGTCTTTTTTGTTTTTTAATATCCCATTCCTATGCTTAACAATTTCGTTCTGGATTCTTGGATTTTATTGAATTAGCTGTAAGCAATGTGATTCCAGTTAAAGAACACCTTGTAACTTGTTCCACTATAACTTAGAACTTGCGAGGGAAATAGAAACAATCAAAGAATGGGTGGAGACAATTGGGCTGGCCTCTTGACTTCTCCCAGCAGAAATAAGAATTATGGATGGTTCTTATTGGACCCTACTGGGTAAGCTATAAAGGAGCTGTCTCAACAGAAAACTGAAGTCATTTTATATTAGCTGACAGCTGTCTATTCTTCTCTGGAAGAGCAGTCTGTTCTTTTTATGAATGTGGAATCTAATGTAGGGGATAAGGGGTCCTTGGTGCTCCCTGAGCTTGCAGAGGTTTCATTACCCAAACTAGGTGATATCATCAGTGATAGACTAGCACTAATGACATTACCTAGTTTGGGTAATGAAATATTTGCAAAAAAACAACCAAACTCAGAGAACACCAAGGACCCCTCATTTCAACCCTGATTTACAAATATTGTGCTTTATTAGCATGTAGGAACTCATCTTCTGAAGAAGGTAGAAGAGCTAAATCTTTAGGCTGAGAAAAGGGAGAAGCAGGAGAGCCATTACAAAGCATTCTCGTTTGTAACCTAATCAGGGCACAGTGGTAAGATAACAGGATATTTGGGGAAGGGCTCTTGTTAAAAAGTGGGTTCTGTACTTATTATTTCTAGATGTCTATAATAAATCACCCTTGTATAGAAAGCAATGGAATATCCATAAATGTGTTTATAATCAGACTGCAAACTTTAAATACAATTATTTAAAATCACAGGCATTATGATGTCATAATCTACCATCTTTGAAACGTAACACAACTTTTGTTAGGAGTCTTATACACTCTGCAAAAAGAAAAGGTCTACTAGGAACAAAAGGAAAATGCTTTACAAATAAAATAAATGGGCAACATAAAGCATAACCAAAGAATTCTAGATGAAAATACAGAAGATTTTCTGTGGAATACAAGTAGAACACTATTATAATAAAGTGTATAAATAGTTTGACATACCTTATGGTGTAACAGACCATTTTTCTGACAACTAAAAATTGTGCAAAATAATATACTGTAGGCCATCCATCTCCAATTACTAAAATTTCAGATGTCCTTGATAGTCTTTCATTTCATAATCATGAGTTACTTGGAAGCATAATTACCTTTATAGATAAAAAGACAAATTTTCTCTAGAGAATTAATTGTAGCAATTTAAAATACCACTGTGAATCGTTAACATCTCTTAACAATCACCCAGAGACTCGTGTTGTAAATGTTAGTAAGGCTATTCAAAGCATGGCATAAATTCATGATTTAATTATGTAATGCAGCACAGTTTCTGAAGTAATAGACCTTTCCTGAGGTAATATACATAAGGACATGATGCTACAGTAACATTCTATAAAGATAGTTCTCAACTTACAACTGATCACTTAGTGACTGGCATTTACTTCTGGTTTTGAGCAACACTCGGTAGCAAACAATATCCTCACTTAATGACTGCTGTGCTCACTTAATGATCATGGCATTTGCTTTATGACAGCCATGTTTGCTTAATGGTTCATTCAAAAAAAGGTTGTAAAATAAGATCTGGTCATATGGTGACCCATTTTACAACCATGATGAGTTACAAACATAGTTGTGTGGTACATTTTGTGGTCATAACTCAAGGACTACCTCTAGGTTCAATTTCTCAAAATAGGAAATGGTTAGATATAATACTTATGATGCAATACATTTGCAATAGTAGCTTCATATTTCATGAAACTGTTGTTTATTTTTTTTAAAAGCCTGCATATACATTTTATTGAGTTACACCTCAATAAAACACTCCAGATATACTGCTACTGGATACATGGATATTCATGCTCTGTTTTCACACTTTCTGTGTTTGCTTTGGGAATAACCTGTGTACAAATCAGGGGTGGGTTCCAACTTACCTCGCTGCAGGTTCGCTCCCTCCCGTGCCACGTGGGCGAGCCTCATGGGCGCACACGCACCTCGTGCACACGCGCATGCGCAGTAACGAAAAATCCATTTTTTAAAAAAAAAAAGCTGAAAACAAGATGGCGACCGCATGCACAGTGCCGGAACTCGGCTTCTGCACATGCTTAGAAGGAAATTTTTTAAAAAAAAAATCAATTTTTTTTTAAAAAAAAGATGGCGACGCCCACGGACCGGCACCGACTGAACCGGGTCGGTGACTTCATTGTGACGTCACCAGCGGGTCGCTACAGGTTCAGGAGAACTGGTCCAAACCGGGAGGAACCCACCCCTGGTACAAATGGTTAGTCCACAAGCTTTGAACTTAATGATAATGATGATATAAAATTGTGTGATTTGGATCATAGCAAAGTGAAAATTCTTAACCTTTCTACAGAAAATCTAAATATCTACTTTGTCTTTTCTGGGCCAATTCCCCATTCTTCTTTTCTCCAAAGAAAAATATTTTGATATGAAATGCAGGTAACCAACAATAGGGAGGATGCACTGAAGGTAGTAGAAAGTAAGCCAGACATTCCTTAACTATAGATGACACCCCTAATTGTATTGAAGAACATAATTTCCTATTAAAGAGCAGAAGACAGAAATGTAAAGAGGAAAGTGCAGATCTTTTGCCCAACAAATGTTTCATCTTAACAGGCAACATAGGACTGAAGTTTTTGTCTAATACTTGGGAAGCAGAGGATAATACAATAGCTATGTTTCCTAGGAGATATGGTGATTATTTTTTTGATAATGACAAAGGTTGCAAGATCTCTCTCTTCTCTGAGCCTTGTCTATTGCTTGTCTATCTGTGTTTTCTCAAAAAGGGGGCAGGCAGTAAAAAGGCAGTTGGGGGTTGGCAAGAGAGGCTTTTATGGCTACAGAAATGAATGGGTTAGTCTTAAGCTTCCAGAGAAAAATACTATTAGCATTTTAGGAGGTCCTATCAAAGCAAAGGTAACACGGTGGCTCAGTGGCTAAGACACTGAGCTTGTTGATCAAAAGATCGGCAGTTCAGCGGTTCAAATCCCTAGTGCCGTGTAACAGGGTGAGCTCCCGTTACTTGTCCCAGCTTCTGCCAACCTAGCAGTTCGAAAGCACGTAAAAAATGCAAGTAGAAAAATAGGGACCACCTTTGGTGGGAAGGTAACAGCGTTCCGTGCGCCTTTGGCATTTAGACATGCCGGCCACATGACCACAGAGACGTCTTCGGACAGCGCTGGCTCTTCGGCTTTGAAACGGAGATGAGCACTGCCCCCTAGAGTCAGGAACGACTAGCACATATGTGCGAGGGGAACCTTTACCTTTACCTTTTTATCAAAGCAAACATTTTACATTTTCAGCCAAATTCATCTATCAAAAAATAAAGTGCAGTTTATAATATAGTTCTTTAGTATGTATTCATGGTTATTCTTTTTTTTTAATCTTAACAAATATAAGTGTCTTCAGAAAGTGAAAAAAAAATCAGTAGCTGGAAGAATCCAAACCAATCTGGAAATAATATCTTTAGGATGCAATCATTATGTTATTATTTCTACTTACTTGTAGATGGGTGCAAGGAATACAGGACTCCTCTTATAAATGGTATAGGACAGGGGTGGGTTCTAACTTATGTCGCTGCCTGTTCGCTTCCTCCCGTGCCGCGTGGCCATGCCTTGTGGGCGCGTGCGCGCATGCGCAGTGCAAAAAACTAAAAATAAAATTAAAAAATTAAAAAAGCCAAAAACAAGATGGTGACGCATGCGCAGTGC
>QLTV01002023.1:193870-208075 GCA_003457575.1 Thermophis baileyi
GGCAGCTTCCCCTCATTTCCTAGTCGTACCACAACCAATTGCAATGATCTAATCCATATTGATTTTACTGAAGATACCGTCAAAAGGGCACTACACAACCTAAAGCCATCTCAATCTATTGGTCCTGATGGAATATGTGCCTACTTTCTAAAAAAGCTCTCCACCGCCATAGCTGAACCTCTAAGCACCATCTATGAAGTATCTTTTAGAATGAACTCCTTGCCTGACCTATGGTCATTAGCAACAGTCATACCTATCTTCAAAAAAGGAGACCCTGGCCTTGTTGAGAATTACAGACCAATCTCCCTTTGCTGCGTCACCTGTAAAGTCATGGAATCCATCATAAACTAATCCATCACCCTCCACTTAGAGACAAACAACCTACTCTCTAATAAGCAATTTGGTTTCAGGAAAAATTTGTCCTGTAATCTGCAACTAATACACTGCAAAAACATTTGGACCTCTCAACTCGACCAGGGTAAAGCAATAGATGCAATCTACATAGACTTCTGCAAAGCCTTTGATTCAGTGGTACATGACAAACTTCTGTTAAAACTAAGTTCTTACGGCATTTCTGGATCTTTGCACAAGTGGATAGCTGCATTTCTATCAAACAGGCAACAGGTAGTCAAAATTGGAAATGCTATATCAAACCGTATATCTTAATGCCTCAGACTTTTGTCTCACTGTCTGAAGCTCTGTTTGAAACTCCTGGTTATCTATTATGTGTGCGCAGTTACAAGTACAATTGCACTGAAAATAGTGAAACTTAGTTTTGAGTAAGCATAAATATATTTAGAATTGAGCTGCAAATGTTCACACACATATTCTTACTATTTAGGCATCCATCTAAATAATATCACTAGTGACAGTAGAAATAAAACAATGGATTCAGATCGTTTTAATCATGTGACTCTAATAAATCCCTTGCATAAAGATAAAATGTTGTAAACACTTTCTCTTTGAAAGCTTTGCTAGATAATTAAACTCTATCTCTTTGAAAATATGTAATCTTTCTGTCTATCACAGTAACAACTTTAGAATGAGGCCATTGTTCATCATGTTAATTTGCTGTGCTAAGAGAGAATGTTTACTACTCTGGTTGACTTTTAGGATGGTCACTGATGCATTGAAAAAGAGAAAGTCATCATCAAAAAAGGCAAGGGAAGATAAAAGAAGATGTACATTTATATTCTGCACTTTCCATGAATAGGGGCATATAAAAGAGAAGGTCATCTCAATTCATCATCAAGCTTAATAAGACAGCTGAGTATTTTACTGGACTTTGTTACAATACAGGGATGTCTTTTTATGCTACAGTATTTAGAAAATCTACTGTTACTTGGATGACTTAACATATTGTTGAAGAAGTTGTATCAGGTAGAAAAGGCTGCTTTTAACACTTACCCAACTTGGTGACCAACATCTCATATTGTCCTACTAATGACTGATTTTCTAAAGCAAATACATCTGTTTCCAACAGAGAATCATGGGTCAGGATTGCATTTTAAATCTGGGTGCAGCCAGCTATCTTCAATTAAGACTGCTTCTCTCTTGCTTGGCAAGGAACTTCAAGTGAGTGTCTTTGCTCTGACCTCCACTCTCTACTTGCTGAATCCAAGGGCTTGCTTGGCAGTCAGACCTCATCATCTGAATGCTCCAGTTCTTCTGATAATGTCTATGTTTGATTAGTCTCAGGTGATTCTTAGTTTGGTGTATCCTGAAGCTGACATTCTACTGGTTCAGTTGGAGTGTCGTCTTCAGAGTCGGAGTTCTAGGCCAAGGCAACAGGAGGGGAGAGGTTACTCAGCCCTGTGGCATTCCATAAAAGAGGAGTCACCAGCTGGACCTTTCCCCACATCAATACCAACTGGGACCAGCTGTGGAGGAAGGAGGGGAACAAGCATAAGTCCATGTTGCCCACCCCCAATTCCCAGAGATGACCAAGAAGCATATCATGGTTGATTGCACTGAAAGCTGCTGAGATGTAAAGAACAGTACGGATGGATGCATCATCCCCATCCTATCAGATTATCCAAGAGTGAGATCACGGCCATCTTGTTCCATAACCAGGTCTGAACTCTGATTGAAAGAGGTCCAGGTAATCCACTTCTTCAAGGGTCCTCTGAAGCTGCAATACAATAATCTTTTCTAAAAAGCACGTTCCTTTAATTGTTTATAAAAAGGGAAGGTTAGAAACGAATGTTGGAGTCTAGTGATGGCCTCTACAGGTGGTGGCAAACCAAGTCTCCTTAAGGGATGGCAGCCATACCTCTTTCCTCAAGGAGGAATTAATTACTGCCAGAACCTAACCACACATCCCTTCCCAGAAAGTCTTGATCAGTTAGGAGAGACATGGGTTTAACACAGAAGTAGCTGCACTAACAACCCTGATGGCCCTCCCCATTCCTTCTCTCCCCAGATAACCAAGCTAATCCCAGTTACCTCCATAGGACTTGCAACAAGGCCAGAGTCCAATACAGAATAGATTCAATTGATTTTGTCCATCACCAATCCTGTAGCACCTAGGGTTCAGGTCACCCAAAGCAAGGCTGCTGGACAACTATCCACAGAGTAGCCTCTAACTGATGCTCAGTTGAGTTTGCTTCTTGTTGCCCTCCAGCAGTGCTCAGGTATCTCTTCTCCTATTTTATCTCCATTAGCTCCTTAGTACACCAGGGTAAGTTCTGGGATCTGTAGGGTGGGGAAAGGGAGAGAAGCCAGGACTCTTATTGGTAAACAATTAAAAATACCAATAATGTAAAATGAAGATAAAAGTTAAGGATACACAAGAATAAAAAAGTGACAGCTAAAGATAAACTACAAAATGGTTAACAATGTCTCATAGGCTCATTAGCCTCCTAACTTTGGCTTTCTGTTAATAGTTCCCATTTGTCTTCTATATATGGGAATTGTTTTTATTATATTCTGATATATTCTTTATATCTGTAATTGAAATATATCATATAGACCTTATTACACTTTTAAGTCATACTCATGTAAAATCTATTGCTTTATTTGATAGAATTGATCGTATACTAGCTGAATGATAAAAGATTTTATTAAAGAGATGAAAAAAAGAAATAGAAGAGAGGATTTTTTTCCCCATATCAGAGGAACTGGGCACATTACTTTACAGTAACGGTATCACATAAACACTCATGTGGCCAAATTATGGTGTATTATTTTAAAAGAAGCAATAATTGCCTAAAGTTAATTTTTAGAGGAAAAAGTTAAATAATTATTAAGCCATTATGTATTCTCTCCATGTACTGACGGATCTAGAACTTTGGTTTGCACTAAGAATGAATTTAACATGTAATGTTTCCAAAACACATTTTATTTCATAGCACTAAATAATGATATTAGGAAAGGAGAGAAGACTTATAAGTTATTGGCCTTCAGACTCAAGTTAACCTATACAATACTGCATCTTCCATTTGCTTTATAAATATAATTTATATAAATTTTGTTTACTCTTACTTTATACTGTATAGTTCTAATTCTTCATCACAAGTTGAAGGCCAATTTGCTTTTTGGTCCAATTCAGGGTGTTAGTTATTGCCTTTAAAACCCTTCACAGCAAGGTACCAGGTTATATTGTCCCAATTACATCGACTCGTCCCACCCACTCAAGCAGGGACAGCATGCTGTGAATCCCATCAGTTAAAGAACTTTGCCTGGTGGGGTCTAGGGCTTTCTCTGCCATTGCTCCTGTCCTTTAGAACATCTTACCCCCAGAGGTGAGGCAAGCCCTCACTCTTCTGGCCTTCTGGAAGAGAGTTAAGACCTGACTCTGCCAATTAGCCTGCAAAGTCTAAGGGTGTTGTGCAACCCAAGGAATGGCTGGTTACTTGAGGCCACTCCTTCCATCTTTTTAAACTTTTAGCCTTATTAATACCTATCTTAACTCTGACGTTCTACTTTTAACATCTAAAATTTAAACTTGTTTTTAATTTTGTTTTAGCTGTACTTTTTTGTATTATTTTAAGATGTTTTAAACTGCCCAGAATCACTTAAGTGAGATGGGTGGTTTAGAAATTTGCTAAATTGAATAAGATTACTAAATAAGATTTTTTAAAAATAAATAAGATTTTAAAAAACAAAATGAAATGATCCCACTTACCAGAGGATCAGGATATTAATCATATATTGTCTGTTTTACTTTAAAAAACTGTAGTTGCAATTAAAACTATGAGATTGGGGGGAAAATTCTAGATACTGATTGTTTTCCAATGAATTAGTACATTAGGTATACTCTCTCTCTCTCTCCCTCCCTCTCTCCCTCCCTCCCTCCCTCCCTCCCTGTGTGTGTGTGTGTGTGTGTATGTGTGTGTGTGTGTGTGTAGGGCTGCTCTGCTATTTGTCCTTCAATTTTAGCTTGAATCTTAGTTGTTCCGTGAACATTTCAAAACCATTTTCTTACCAATAGCATGGAAGTGATTTGCCACTGCCTTCATCCCAGATGTGTTTCAACTTTTCAGTCTTCTGTGGTCCTGTTAAAGTCTACTTATCTCCCATCCGAGTACTAGTCAAACCCATCCTGCTTTGCTTTGAATTTAGACAAAGTCTCCTGTTTGCTGCCCCCTGCTGAGGTTCTAGGTTCACAGTGACACTTTTTCAAATACTCCCTTTCTTTTTAGTTTTAATGGAACAACTATTATATCATTCATGAACTGGGAAAGTATTTTGATTAAAGACCTGTTTCCTTCAGAAATGAAAATGTTTTTAAGAGTACTTTGGACCATAGATTACAGTTTGTTCTTCCAACTGTTGTGCATTCAGCTCCAACTGAATTTAAAGAGGACTGCCAAAAATCTGATAGTATAAGATTTTAAAATGATGTTCTTGCTCTAACACAAAATAGACAGTATTCAGCACCCATTTCTTTCAGAAAGTTTTTGAATTTTGGGGGGGGCAGGGTGGGTGGGTAAAGTTTTGTGAGTAGTTTTTGGCTTATTTTGATTTTTCCTAATCTTTTATATTTTTGATTGATAAGTTCCAATCAACACCGACATCACAGGTGATTTATTAATGGTGCTCTTCGTCCTTGCTAACATTTATGTCCAAATCATACCAAGAATGGCCCATTTCTTCCATTCTTTTTAATGTGGCTTTAGAACCTCTTGCTGTATAATTAGAAATTCTGAAAACATGAATGGAATTACAATGGAGAAGGCAGAGCATAAATTTATTCTATGTCATTAATATTGTATGTTTAGAGATAAACCAGAGATTTCTATTCCTCTTTTCCATTTCATTAATGCATATGTTTGGTATCTTTCATTGTTATTCTATAAATTGAAATAAATCAGATTCAAAATCACTGAAGCATGGCAACAGTTTAGGGATATATTAAAGATTGGGAAGTTAGACTGTGTTCTTTGTTTATCTTGATGTGAGGCTATGAGAATTGTTCATCTTGGTATGAGAATTCCCAGACAGCTTTCTTAATTGGTAATTCTAAACTTATCCTATGCTGATGTAAATGAAAGAAAATATAGACAGATTGTCAGAATTCCTTTGAGTAATGTGATAAGATAAATGAGGTTAAGATGAATTTAATTTTAAATTTTGCTAACATTTTGAGAGACCTTCCTCTGTTTATTCCATCACATGTACAGAGTACTGAAAACAATTATTCAGCAAAATCGCCTATGGCTTTTGAATTGCAAAAATTGCCAAAGGAGGGAAAGTTGAGTTTAACTTTTCATACTTTTAGACATATAATTAGGCCTTTATTACAGCTACAGTCATTGGGTGAAATAAGGAACTTCAGAATTCAATTAATCTTTGCACTTAAGAGTTAGCATTGAAATCTTGACAAGTATTGAGATCCTTTATTGTGTGGGGATGAACCTTACTATGTGTACAATGCCAATATCTGAAAAATATTGGATTGCATATACAGTATAATTTTGGTCTGTTTATCCAGCTTTAATGTAGCTGGTAGCTTCATAGTTTGGATAAACTGAGATTCTTTAACTGAGTTAAAAAGAAATTCTGAAGAAGTTATTTAAAAACATTTGCAAAATATAATAAAATGAACCTGATTCATCCAATTGTGCTTCCTGGCTTTCAACTCATGCATTTGCTATTCAGTTTGTATAATCCAAGGTTATTGCTCTTCTCAAAGTTTATTTACCATTTATTTAATCAATTTATATAGCTGCCCTACTTATTATACAACCCAGGGTGGCATCAATAATGGAATAATAAATAAAAACCACATAATGAAATAAAATATTAAAAACACAATCAAAAGGAGCAACAGAGAAACACATAAACACCACAAATAAGCACATAAATACATACCCTCCTCCAGCACGTCAGATCATTCTCAGACCCAATGCTTGAGGGGGGGGGAGGGAGTCTTTAATGCCTTCCAAAAAGGGGGCAGCATTGGAGCTAACTGAATCTCAAGGGGGCTGAGATGTTCCAAAGGGTAGGAAGTTAGGAACAGCAACAGAAAAGTTCCATATGTTTTTAGGTTTTGGAGGCATGAGCTATGGCTCCTAGCTAATAACTCACTATAGAAAGCTGAAGAATATTAATAACATTATTATTAGTTATTTACATGGCACCTGGAATGATGAGCTTGAATGAAGCAAGCCTTCTCCCCCATAGTGCCTGAATTGGTAGGAGTTGGTTGGGATACAAATTTAATACTGTAAATCATCATCGGAATGATATATCCTGAGATTCATATGTCCCCATCCTGATGTTATTTAA
The DNA here is from genome assembly GCA_003457575.1 of Thermophis baileyi. Classification (NCBI taxonomy): domain Eukaryota; kingdom Metazoa; phylum Chordata; class Lepidosauria; order Squamata; family Dipsadidae; genus Thermophis; species Thermophis baileyi. Next base: position 200,603 of record QLTV01002023.1, read on the forward strand.
ATGAGCCCTTGAGGCTTTACAATGTCTGCCAACTTTCCTGTTCCACATTATTCTATTTGTTAAAATCCTTTTAATTAAATTAATAACCTGGTACTTTTGGCATACTGCAATGCAAAGTGCCAGGCTCTGGTTTATTTTTTATTTCAAAGAACGTAACTGCCCCACAAAGGCCCTTAGGTATTCTTGGATAATACCTCTCACTTTGTAGACAATATGTGTAGCCAATGTATATAGAAAATTAGGCTCCTATTCAACTTCACAAACAAGTTAACATTGGCTTCCTGATCATTTCCACTTCTCCTTCTGCTTAGCTATTTAGGTAAGAGGGATTTCCATTTATTATAATCTGATGGACAGAAGAGCTGCTTTAGAGAAAAGGCAAAGGTTTGAGCAGTACATCATATGTGGTCTAGATATCTCCTTGGCCAGGGACTGGTGGTAGCTTTAGTTTTCTTGTTTGCTAGTCTAGTGTTTTTCAAACTTGGCAACTTTAAGATGGCTGGACTTCAATTCCCAGAATTCCTTCTACAGACTGGAGAATTCTAGAAGTTGGTCCACTCATCTGAAAGTTGCCAAGTGTGAAAAATACTGGTCCAGTGTGAAGCAATCCAAGGGAAAGAAAGAATCCATGGAATATTGCATGTTTCTTCCTCTCTTCAGAATGGGATGTGGCTTCCTCTTGTTCCTCCTTCTATTTTCTCTCCTCTCAGACATTTTATAGCTTAACTTACTCCCCTCTTACTGCTACTTTCCTTTCCTAGATTTCTCAGCTTTTATCTTCCATGCACATGCAAATACAAAAGGGATGGAACTTGGACTGTGGCACCACACCTACCATCTTGCAGATTTTTACTCCCTCTGGTAAATGTTGCCAAGATGTATCTTGGTTATGTTTGTGTGCCACTGCCTGATACAGTCCTCGATTTACAACCACAACTGAGCCCAAAATTTTTGTTGCTAAGTGAAACAATTGTTAAGTGAGTTTTATGACCTTTCTTGCCACAGTTGTTAAGTGAATCATTGCACTTGTTATGTTAGTAACATGGTTGTTAAGTGAATCTGGTTTCCCCATTAATTGTGCTTGTCAGAAGGTGTGCAGAAGGTGATCACATGACCCCAAGACAGTGTAGCCATCATAAATATGAGTCAGTTGCCAAGCATCTGAACTTTGATCATGTGACCATGGGGATGATACAAAGATCGTCAGTGTGAAAAACCGTCATAAGTCACTTTTTTCAGTGCCATTGTAACTTTAAACGGTCACTAAATGAACTGTGGTAAGTCGAGGACTACCTGTACTCTCCATATCTCTTTAAAATTGGCACTTCTAACAACTGCTAGCCCATTTGTTTCTTAGATAAGGAGCAGTTGCTAATAATTTACCTACATATATCAATTTGTAAGAATTGTAATTTGTAAGAATATAAATACATGTAAATTTAAATATAAAGTTAGATACATATATTGTTTGAACCCTTCTTACAGAGTTCCTGGGCTGACCATATGACCAAATAATGTTGCACTGGCTTCTAATTATTTTATTTAATTTGGGGTGGCTGCATAACCCCCAGTTATAGATGAATGCATCCCCAAAAACTTTTGACCAAGTGGCTTGGAAGTCCTCTTTTACTTACTGTTAAACAAATCAGTTCGACCCTTAACAAAAAATCTATAGCAACACTTCAGAACAAGCCTGTATCATAATTTTCTTAGCTGCCCTGCTATGCAGAATTCCTTCATTTGTTGATAAATTTCATATACTGGAAGTACAGCATAGGAAAACATGAACATTTTTCACATATTGCTTTGAAATCATATTGAGGGCCCTTTGCTTCCAGACAAAAATGTACCCGTTAGTGACTCCCTAAAGTATCATTCATGCTGGCTCATTGAAATAGAAGTCTAATATATCTGGAGGATAGCAGAGAAAGCTGTTATATGGGAATACATGAAGCAACAATAAATATCTTGAAAAAGGACTTGGGAAGAAAGCCAACTTATGTAACATAATATATATATAACCTTCAAAAGCAACGTGATCAGATATTTTTAATATTGCACAACCCAAGCATGTTTTGGTTGGGGTTCTGCAAGTTTATTTGTCACCTCTGATCAGAGGTGGGTTCCTCCCGGTTCGCACCGGTTCTATAGAACTGGTAGTAAACCGGTGGTGACATCACGGAGCCGGTTCTGTCGGTGTCGGTCCATGGACGCCGCCATCTTTTTTTTTGGATTTATTTTTTTTTGGGAAAAAAAATTTGGGGGGGGATTTTTGCTGGTTTTTGCTTCTGCGCATGCGCAGAAGCTGAGTTTTCGGCACTGCGCACGCACAGCCACGCGCACAAAGCACGTGCATGCCCATGCAGCACAGCCACACGGCACGCAATGTGCGCGCAGCCACGTGGCGCAGGAGGAAGCGAACCGGCGGCGAGGTAAGTTAGAACCCACCCCTGCCTCTGATGCCTATTTTTCACTGTCTGTTCTCAGGATTTAATGAAAAACATAGTACCAAACACTTTTTGAGGGTTCCCCCCCCCCTTCAAAGCACATATATCCTTTTCTCCATCTACTTTTGTTTTCTGCAGCCTAGTTAGAGGTTTATAAGTGGATACTAATCTATTCTCCATTTGATGATAATTCATCGTAGCTTGACTTCCCAAATGCCTTGTATTGTGGCTTTTTCTGCTCAGGGAGGGGTAGTACTTTTGATGAAAGAACCTGCTGTGCCCTTTTTAGGGCTGCTTATTCACCTTTGGTTGCCACCCAGTGCTCAGCTCTCATCTGTAGCTGTAACAAGTCCAGCAGCCAAATCCTTATAATCCAACCACACAAACTCTAGCAAACAAAGCCCTTCATATGAAATTGTTATTATTCATGACTTAACTCAGACAGGAGAGTGCAATTCAAATAAGTAACTTAAGCAAATTAGTACATTTCCCTTCCAGCCAGCCAAGACTTCAAAATAAAGGTTGGAATGACCCAACTTGATTTATAGATTGATTTCCTTCCTAGTCTCTCTCTCTCTCTACAAAAGTAATGTTTTACTACCATGTCAATTTGTTTATTTTATAACATAGCACAGGTGTGGCTATGGACAAATTCCCATCTTAAGAATTTGATCAAGCGTATTAATTACAGTATCTGTCACAGCCAGCTCTCACTCTGAAGAGTTGAAGGTTCAGGACGTTACTTCAGATTACCTTGTTAGGAACGACTAGTCTGCTTGCTGGATATTCTGTTTCTTTGTGCCCTGAAAAATCTGCCTGTGAAAACTCAGTGATTTTGAACCTGGATTAGCTGATGACACACAATGACTCTACAATCGCTAGACTAATGATGCTTCTACCTGCTTCTTGGAACTTTTGCTTACTGCATGGGTGTCAAACTTGATTGTGTCACGTAACGTCACATGACGTATCGTGACGTTTTTTGCCTTTGCAGAGCCAGGGTGGGCGTGGCCTGCATTCAGCCCATGGGCCACCAGTTTCACATCCCTGGCTTACTGGGACCTTGCTTGTAAGTTTTCGAAGGATTTGGAACTGTTTGGAATCTACATGCTACTGTAATGATTCAAATCAAGTAAAGTCTTTGAAATATACTCCTTTGTGGATCTGTGTGTGTGTGTCATGCCTGGGGCAGGACATTATCCTTATCTGGGAATCTCTCATAGTTAGCAGATTTTCTTGAGTCTTGCTTTGATCTTCTTCCTCCCTAGAGGAAGGATAGACATGATCCTTCATCTCTGGTATTTTTCCATCACTCCAGAATTCATCCATGGTCTTCAGTCTGCTGTGGAATAGGCAATTCTTCAGAAACCCAAACTGTTAAAATCTAACTTTCTCAAAAAGTCTTAATGGCAGCTCTATTTCTTTGCTAGATCTTTGACACATTTCAGCTTTTTATGCACCCAACATGAGAAATTCTTTCTCTGTGAACACCATAGACATCCCTAATATTTTCCTAGACCAAGGATATCAACTACATGTATACATGTCTGTTTGGGAAATTACATGACAGGATGGTACAAAGTGCTTTGCTTCTCTATTCTGTCACGTACAATAATACTTAATGTATCATGTAGCAAGATAATACGCAATGCAAACAATAGAATAAATTATGGAATTGTGTCCTGAAATAAAAAATAATTTTATAAATTAATATGTATAATATTCATAATTACCCCAGCATTTATTTTCTACAATGACTTTTATTCTGGTAAAACTCAGGAGAATCAGAGAAAGGAATGCTACTGACCTCTCTCCTATTTTTTTCCTGCATAGTCAAACAATGTACTGTATGCCATCAACATTCAGCCTTTCTCTGCATTTGCTGTAGGAACTTTGGCTGGGCCAGAGGCTATTAATTGGTCTCAGAGCTCTCCATCGCGGGGAATTATAGCTATCACAGCTGAACACTGAGCACATAATCTCTTTATCGCGAGCCTCTCCCAAAATCGCCACATTGCAGTCATTGTTATAGACTTTACAACTATTACAGTCTTGTTATAAAATCTAATCACTTCCCATATTCATTTGAGTTCTTTCCTCCCTCCAGTTAGCTTTTTGACATGATTAGTCATAATTGGTAACATTCTTGTCAAGCTTCTTTATAGCAGATGGGATCAACTATCAGATTGCTTTCATGATTGCTAGATAAAGGAAGAAGAACCTTTTAAAATCTCAAACTTTAGCTATAGTTGATGGAAAAATGAAAAGTTTCTATTATATGATTTTTTTTTCAAATTGAAAACACCATTCTGTATTTTATATTAAAATATACTCAAATGTTTACATACACACAGACCCACAGCAAAAGACACATAAAACTATTTAGAGATATATTTTTAATCACATATTCTTGAAAAACAAGATAGTAACATGGAGCTGACCACAACTGCACTGGACATCTGATGACTTAAGAACAACTGAGCAGCCTTCTTTTAATTCAGAATTGGCCATAAATGACCTCCAGTCAATGTTTACTCTCATGGCATCATTCCCATCATTCAAGCAATTCAAATTTTTAAAAAGTGTCTCATACTGGGGAGAGCAGCTAATTTCCATGTGGGAGGGTGGGAGGGGATTTCAGAGTACCAACTGGGGAAAAGGATTTAGTTTCCAATCCTTGCCCTTCTCAGCCTTCCTATGACAATTCTGGGGAGACTGACAGAGTCTATGTGTTTTAGGAAATTGCAGATGGGGTTAAAATTCTACTCACTGGGGTTTTACTGACCTAGAAAGAAACATATGAAACTTATTAAAATGTGTCATAAAATTGCTCAGTGAATTAGCAATTTTGAAAAAGGTTTTATTAGAGTTTATTGTACAAATGGCAATAAAGATCAGAAAGAGGAAAAGAATGCAAAAGAAAAAGGAAATTGACTTCTAAATGTTTTTGGTGTATTATAATATAAATATAATTGCAACCTCAACTTTTGCTTTACATTTCTAATAGATATAAGCCATTTCCTGCCGAAAACCTAGAAAGTGTGCAGAGAAGAGCAACAAAGATAATAAGGCTGAAGGTCTGAAGGCTAAACGGTATGATGAACATCCCACAGGTGCTTTTTCAAGAGGCAACTAGATTTTCTAGTTTTTCTTTGAAGATGTTTCGCTTCTCATCCTGAAGCTGAAGAAGCTTCGTGTATGAGAAACAAAATGTCTTCAAAGAAAAACCAGAAAGTCCAGTTGCCTCTTGGTCATGGTTGCCTCATTGGACAACCATGACCTGGATGACTGAGTATCTCCATAGACATACGATGAACAGTTAAGTATGTCTAGACTATCGAAGAGAAGGATTGGTAGCTGTCTTCCAATACTTGAGGGGCTGTCATGGAGAAGAGGGGCTTGACTTAATCTCCAAAGCACCTGAGGGCAGGACAAGAAGCAATGGGTTGAAGCTCATTAAAGAGAGATCCAACCTAGAACTAAGGAGAAATTTCCTGGCAATGAGTCAACGGTTGTTTTCTAGAGTTGTGGGTGCTCCATTGTTGGAGGTTTTCAAGGACAGACTGGATAACCATTTGTCTGGGATAGTATAAGGTCCTTGAGAAAGACTAGAAGACCTCCAAGGTCTCTTCCAGCCTTATGATTCTATGATTCTAAGACAAAATTCTGGCCCCAATATTTCTTTGCTTTATCACAAGTCCAAGTGCATTGCCAAGAAAAGGAAGCCGTTTTAGAAGTTTGCAAACTATACATGTAGATGAGTCCCATCAATCCAGATTTCTATAGGCATGAAAGAGTCAATAAAACAGAAATCTGAAAGAATACATTATAATGGTTTAAAGGGGGATTTAGGGTCTAGTTCCTATCAGGGGTATACTTTGAAGCAGCTAGCTTCAAAATGGCAGGAGCAAGTAATGATTAAAGCCCCATCTCACTTTATGTGTATGCAATAATTGAGACTCATGTTTAACATGGAGAGTGATATTTCCTGCAAGCACCCCTATTTGCTTGGCAATGGACTTTTAAGTCCTAATTCCCCACTGAAAGGATTTTAGGCTGTTTTAAAGTTTTGCCTACATATAAAAATATGAACCTAAATCAAAAAGTTAGCAATAAAATACTGGCTTTAGTATCTTTCCCTTTTTTCCAAGAAAGCTATTTATACTAACTCAGCTCTTGACAGCTTATTGCCTTCTCCACTTTATTCAATTCTTGGTCTTTCCACCACATGTCCATTGACCTTCTGGACTCCCTTCATGGGATGCAGCCAGATGCCAAGAACACCGTTTCCAAAAGAGGACAAGAACACAGGACTCAGAAATAAAAATTTGCATGCTGCATTCTATTGTAATTCTGTCACTGGTATCTCAGTGGAATAAGTATGATCTTGCAGCCTTGCATTGCTTCATCTCAGCAGGTGATGCCCTTTTTAGGAATGACCTGCTTGATGACCTCAACTCTCTTCAATATTTTCAGCCCTCAACCAATTTTGATTCTCTCATATTTTAGAAATGGCAGTGTGTGTAGGGAGAGGGATGAAAGTTAACTCTGGGATTCACAACTGAAGTAATCAGGGGTGGGTTCCACTTACCTTCCCCACCGGTTCGCATCGCGACATTTTGTGCGCGCGTGTGTGCTCTGCTCGCACGCATGTGCGCCAGGGGTGGGTTCCAAATTTTTTTACTACCACTGTGGGCGTGGCTTAATTTTGTGGGAGTGGCTTGACGGCCATGTGACCGGGTGGGAGTGGCTTGACGGCCATGTGACTGGGTGGGAGTGGCTTGATGGCCATGTGACTGGGTGGGAGTGGCTTGGTGGTCATGTGACCGGGTGGGAGTGGCCAACTTGTAAAATGTGAAAAGTGACTTATGACCATTTTTCACACTTAACGACCGTCGGTCGTTAAGTGTGAAAAATGGTCATAAGTCACTTTTTTCACTGCCATTGTAACTTTGAACAGTCACTAAACTGGTCATAAGTCGGTCGTTAAGTGTGAAAAATGAAAAGCCACACACAGATGAACACA
>QLTV01002023.1:226356-250828 GCA_003457575.1 Thermophis baileyi
TTCTATTCTATTCTATTCTATTCTATTCTATTCTATTCTATTCTATTCTATTCTATTCTATTGTTATGCAAAGCACAAAAAGAAGTAAGAAATAGTAAGCAAAGTAAATTAAATGTACGGTGTTATCGAGTGTACAGCAACACCATTGATTACAGCTCTCTAAACTTTTCTTCTTGCAAATATCTTTGACTCTATCACCTCCTTATGCCCTTCAAAATATTGTCTTTTGTACTAGAATCTTCAGAAAAAGAGAGATGAAAACTTTCATCATCTGAAATAACTCATTTGTTTTCATTCTTCCCCTTGCACCCAGCCTGCTCATTCTTCCTTCATATGAGTGTTTTACAACTTCATCTACATGATGATCTACATCATTCTCTTTCTGTGATTAAGCAACCTCAATATATTTAATGTGTTAACTCACTTTTGTATTCAATCCACATTCATTCAGCACCTGTTCATTCTTGACCCTATCTCTTATTTTACATCACTTACTGTATTTCTGAAGTAACCCATTCCCTCTATATTTGGTTTATTTGTATGTTTCTTCTGATACACATGTCTCATTCTCATATAACCGATGCCAAAGCACATTCATGTATTCCAGATACAAAATGTTCTTCCATATATATTTGCATATTAGTTAGTAGCTAGTTCAAGTCTGGCTTAGTAATTTGTGAAACCCCAGCCAAATTTGCTCTAGTCAATAGTTCTATGGTTAAGCATACCGTAGGGCCATAAAACTACATCTTCTCTTCTGCAGATTCAGAGTATTCAAACAACAGAGAGAAAATATTTTACTTCTGTTGTGCTTTTTTTTTTTTTTAAGAAGAGAATTAAGGAAGTATAGGGAATGAGGTTTTGCAGCTGGGCAAGTCCTAATCCTTTTGGACATGGTCTTTGACCTCATCTTCTTCCTTTTCAGGTATATGGCACAGCTTTGGGTTATGAGTCATATAGTAATTTCCCACTTGTCACCACCATCTTCTTGGAGGAAAGACATGCCTTGACCAGGCTCTTCCTCGTCCTTCAAGCTTGTAAAAGAGATAAGGCTTATTCATCCATTAACTTGGAATGAAAATAACACAGTAACAACCCACTCTAGCATAACCTCTTGGCATTTAATAGTTTTGAGCATGTGGCTAGAGAACAGCAGTTCTGTCTCCTATTGAAGAGATTAGAACAAAAGCACTCATGATTTAAGCTTTATTAGAAATAAGTAAAATTTATTAGAAATAAGCATATTTTTCTTTATTTTTGAATATTTATTGTGAAATTTGCACAGCATATCTTTTTTCTTATTAACATGTATAAAAAAGAATATAGTTTGAATATTTCTTTCTTCTTTTTATTTTCAACAGTCTAAGCCAGTGATGGCGAACCTTTTTTGGCTCGGGTGCCAAAAGGGTGCGCGCGTGCGCGATAGTATGCACGTGGGTGCCCACACCCATAATGCAATGCCCTCCCCCCACGCATGCACACAACCCCTGCGCTGCCCCCCCCTGCACATTCGCACAGGCTTCACTGAAGCTGTGGAGCTGCCCTACTACTTACCTTCGGATAGTTGCAACCAGGCCTCCCACACCTCGGCCCATTTCTTCTGCAGCCTGCAAGGCTTTCCTGAAGGCCTCTGTAGCCGATAACAGAGCTCCAGATCGATCGATCGATCCTGGGGCGGGGCACTGGAACTTTGGGTTGGAATGGCTTGACTTGAGGTGGGACGTTGCCTAACAGTTGGTGGGATTCATTTAACAATAGCAATGAGGAATGATAGGATTGCCATTAAGTTAAGTTTAAGTTTAAGTTAGTTTTATTTCTATGCCCGCCCAACTCCCGGAGGACTCTGGGCAGCTTACAACTATAAAAACATTATAAAAATATAAAAACTAGTAACAAGAAACATATTAAAAAACATTCAACAACAAATAAAAACCCATACACACCGTTTCGTGGCCGGATCTCGCCAAATTACAGAGGCGAGATCAACGGCCCCAAGCCTGCCGGAACAGCCAGGTCTTCACGGCTTTCCGGAAGGCCAGCAGGGTGGGGGTAGTCCGGATCTCAGGAGGTAACTGGTTCCAGAGGGCCGGGGCAGCCACAGAGAATGCCCTCCCCCGCGGGCCCGCCAGCCAGCACTGTTTAGCTGACGGGACCTGGAGGAGCCCAACCCTGGGAGCTATGTGGTAGAAGGTGGTCTCGAAGATAACCTGGCCCTGAGCCATATAGAGTTCCCACCCACAGCAAGGAGAACCAGTTCAGCAAGTCCAGGCCAATATCTTTCTCCCCCTTCTCTTGAGAGGCTTGGATTTTAAGCTAATCAGGAATCTCTTGGTCACCCTCTGTTCTCAAGCACTGTAAGTTTGCTTAGATGAAGCTGTTGTTCCATGCCTAGGCATCATATATCAAACTTGAAGCTGTAGTAAATGTGGGGAGGGGAAGGGAAGGGTCTGGCATTCTTTGCCTAAGTGAAAAGAGGAAATGGGTACTTTAAACCTTCATAATTGAAGGTCTCCTTCGGAATGAAACTTGGCTCCACCTACTTTCTGAATGTATTCTTTACATATCATACTAAGTCTGTTGTGACCTACAAGCTGCTGGGATTTGCACATTCTTTCTTTAGCTCAATATGCAGATCGAGTCAATTATATCTTTAGTTTTAGTAAACAAATACATATGGAGGAACAGCAATTAATCTGAAAATAAAGGTGAAACATTTGATAGAGAAGATGAAAATAAATGACTCTTTAAATCACTTTTCTCCAGCCATGGATATATATTTGGCCAAACCCTTTTAGCAGTACATTATGATGTTTACACACTTAACAAAAATCATTTCTCAAAAGGATGTAAATCTGCTTTTCTTCTGGGGCCTGTCTAACTCAAATGTTTATTGCATATTTTCATTTGGCAGCATCAGTCTAGAAATGTTTTGGGGAAAAAAATCAATATAAGCTACTTATTTGAAAATGAAATCTATTACATTTTCCTCATTTGCCTCTATAATTACAATATTACTAATATATTTTTTTACTGGAAGCATCAGGAGAAGTAATTCTATTTAGTGATCAGACAAGTCAATACCATTCAATAAGGTGGCATGTGCTTGGAAGTTACATGTACACAAATTATTTTTATGTAAATAATAACAATAACCACCAGTGTGATGGTAGAAGAGTACTATTTTACTGGACTACATTAATCCATTGTTCTTTTTAATGTAGATTCCCTCATATCATTTTCAGTAAAGGATATTTCAAGAGAGAAAACAAAAAACCCTGAGAGCAGCCGAGGGGGAAATCTTAGTTGGATCACATTATCAAACTGGCACAATATTCCTATTTGCTATTCCAACTTACAAAGTCCTTATTAAACAGTACTGAGCTGATTTCTGAAAATGACAAGGATCAAATTGCCAATTATTTTGCCCAAGTATAGCTTCTGTGCCTCGGGAAAATTGCACAGCAAGATGTTGCACTAAGGCAACCGATTGTGAAAGGAAATATGCTTCCTGTTCTTTTCATAGTTACTGAGGTGTGCAAATCACTGGTGTAAGTTATTGTACAACAGCCCTGGATCAGTTTAGTAGTATTTATTAAAAGTAAGAAAACTTCCCCAGTTAAGGTTTTTCATCCCCCTTCAGAAGATAACTTCACCTGCTGGTTGCCTGTCAAGCTGCTTCCAACAGGAAATTTTCCAACATAGGAAAATGGCTAGAATTACAGTGATATGGATAATGGCATAGGCTTTGAATTGGGTCTGCAAAAGCACTGTGAGCAAGGAACCAAAAATAAGACTTAATTTTTAGCAGTTGTAGTAGGGAATATGTGGACCATAGAGGTCATAATAGATGTTTATATATATATATATTCTGGGCCCTTATTTCAAGCATTTCTTCTGCTGTTGGGGGAAAGTATTATTATAGTGTCTGTTACAGACATTATAATAATACTTTTGTTTTAACTTCCAAAGTTGCACTAGAAATCAATGAGTAGCATTTTTTTTTCTTGCGCATTGGCTGTGCACTTCAAAAACAGGGTAGGCACGTTTTGGTGGCCAGGTGTCACCCAATATTTAACTTTGAAAAAGCAAACAGCTTCATGGGTAGCCCATGAGTTTACATGCGAAATCAATTTAGAGTTTATGCTGTAGGCTAAACATGTTTCCCACCCAACTCACAAGAAAATCCCACTAAATTCCAGTGGGAAGAAAAAAAATGGGATTAACAAGTGATAAGCAGTGACTTAGGCACATGTTGCCTATTCCTACTCAAATATATGCCAGTTAAAGTAATAATAATTGATTGGACAGTAGCACCTGGCATTTACCAACAACATTTTTATTTTATTATGTTTGTGAGGGCCACAGTCATCTCTCTTGAGGTTCATATAATAATGAGAAAAGAAAAAAAAGTTTTATTAATATGTTTTAGCCAGGATGCTTTTTTAAATATGAGATGAACAGATGCTGCATTTCAAACTATAGATTTGTTCTTTTTACTCCTGTGTATGGATAGTTTTGTCTGAGTTGAGACAATGTACATTGTAAAGCCAAGTCTTTTCGTAATGTTATCATCTGAATGAGGGGCACATAACTAATACAGGGACTGTCTATAATTATTGTCTTATTCCATGATTTGTAGGTTATCCTTGTAACAAAATATTTCTGAGCATCTTTTAGGTTAAATAGGAAGGTTTAAAATACTATAATTAGCAAAGGCTAATTTGCATTGTCTGCCTGATATTACAGTATTTGCAACTTTGATTAATTTTAAAACACAATTTAGGATATAAATGAATATTAGTACAAGACATGCAATGCCAGCAATCTCCATTATGAATTATTTTGCTAGCCATCAGCTCCAACAAGGTTTCTGTTGGATTAAATAAATGTTCTAAATTTTAAATATTCTGAGTTTTATATCATACAAACATCCTTCCTTTTCAATATATAGTCTGTTTATCAGGACCTTTCTTTCTAAAATTAATTTCCTTTTATTTCTCCAGCATGCTGTTCATATTCACTTTTGTTGAATTCAAGAAAACAAAATTATATATAGCTTATACTTTTCAACTAACAACTGTAAATCTCTAAGCATGCTAGTTGATATTTTTACCATTTAACAGTGACCCAGATTTTTTTTTCATAATGAGCTCTCCTAAATCTTTTATTTTCAACAACAAAAGTGACATCTTATCTCAAACAGTTAGCATTTCAACCTCCAATTTTGTTTCCAGCTATCATCCTTTCAAATCCTACCATTCTTATATATTCTCTATTTAAATTAAAAAGATATGGGAACAAGATACATCCTTGTCTCTTTTTTATTCTGAAGCACTCTTTTTCTCCCTTTCAGTTCTTATAGTAGTTCCTTGCCCATTATAAAGACTCCTCAGAGGAATAATCAGGTATTGTAGCACACCCATTAACTTTAATATATTCCACATACTAACGTGATTGACATATTCAAAGGCCTTGCTGTAGTTAATAACTTATTAGCCATTATCCATCTTACTTTTGCTATCTGATCATGTGTTCCTCCTCCTCCTCCTCCTCCTCCTCCTCCTCCTCCTCTTCTTCTTCTTCTTCTTCTTCTTCTTCTTCTTCTTCTTCTTCTTCTTACTTTCTGGGCCATTTGACATGTTTCTTTGTATTCATTGCTCAATTCTTCTTTGTAAGATATTAACATTATAATTGCAACCTTGGCTTGAGTTCTAACTGTAGGCCAAGACATTTGGAAGGTTTTCCAAATACAAAGGGTTTCCAGAGTAAGACAACATGGATTTCAAAGAATACAAGGTAGTATGAGGACTGTGGAAGAGCAGTGTGGCCCTGTCAAAATTGTAGTCCCATAATTTTCAACATATAAAAGTACCATTATTTGGCACTTTGAGTACTTTCCAACCTTATTTAATTCCAAAAACAATATTGAGAAAGATAATAAGGCCTGAAGGCCTGTCAGAGTGTTTGGTTGCTATGACATGGATATTTCCTTTTGGATCCAATACAAAACATATAGAGCACCAACAATAAAACTTCCCCAGTTAAGTTTGTCTGATGTTTTGCATTATCTTCTATACACATTTCATTTATACATTTAGTTTGTTTTCTATACATAAATTACCTTATAGTTCACTGGACATTTTGTTAATTCCTGTATTTTATTTTTAAACTTTTTTCAGTTATTAAAGCTATTATAGTTTTGAGAGTAGCTATAATTAGTAGGATATCCATTTATCTAGTATTTTAGAAATGACTTTGCATAGGTAACTTTCATGTGTTTTGGAGTTCTTTTAAATAAAACATTTGTGACCATAGGTAATTATTTTTGTTTTTAACATACTTCCAATTCATGCATATTTTTGTGCATCTTTATATACATAATTTTATTAAAACTTTTAAACAAGGATATTAAAAACTAACACAAACTAATAAAAAGTAAAGAAAAAAAGAAACAAAAAAGCAAAAAGTGCAAGACAAGAAAAAATAAAGATAGAAAAGAAGGAAAAAAGACTAATTTAATTGATTATTTGGAGCTTGTTGATGCATGGAGATATAAAAGAAGTGATTCAAAAGAATATACTTATTTTTCTGACAGACAGATATTTTTGAAGAATAGACATGATTTGGATTTCTAAGACTTTGGCTATTTGGCTATATTTCTAAAGCAGAGATATTAACAAATACCTTTTCAGTTTTTTTATATTGATCTCCAAGCAAAAATTTTTGCCTACAATTCAATTTTTCTATAACCCCCATCCATTTTTTTTTCTGTTTTGACATATTAGTACTACCTTTTGTTTTATTTGGTCAATTTTTGAATAAGGTATTTGTTCATCTCACAAATAGAATTAGAACTGATATGATCTCATAGTGTAATGGTTAAAATTATATTCACATATTTGCTGTTTTCTTGGATTTGTGATTTCAGACTTTTTTGCCTATCAGTTTTGCCTTTCACCAACTCACCTCTCTTCCCTTTCTCTCTCCCCTCCCCCTCTCTCTTTACTTTCTCTGCAAGTTAATCACAATTCAAGAGTTGCTACAATCAGGATAGAGCTACTCATTTCCAGCTTTCAAATCTTTTTCTTATGTGGCTGCACATTTTTGGAACTGAAATGTAAAATATCTGCTTCAGGAAGACTCTTCTTGAAATACTTGATAATGATGTGAATGCCGCACACAAAATACAAATAGTCCAAAATAATAATTCAATCAAATGTCATTAAAATGTTATACTCGTGTATTTAAATTGGTGGCAACTTTTGGAGACTGCACCAGGGTTTTTAGGAGCACTAGTGGCCTTGGGCATCAGGTTATACATTCCTAAGGGTAAGTAATATGAGTTTTGCCTTAGCCCAGCATTTCTCAAATTTTCTACAATCAGCAACTACTAATTAAATTGTCAGAAAATGCAGGGATTCCCTAATTAACTAACCACTTCTTTCTATGCTCGTGTTTAAATATGTGAAAATTCACTTTTTTGATAAATAAGGTGATTATAAATGTATTCATGTATGCCTTTCCTTTGCCTTCATTTTTAAAGACCTCTTAAAATTAAAATGTGTATTTTAAAATTTAATCAAAATGTTTTTCTTTGCCATTAGATTTATTCTATGTATCTTTCCCCATATAATGTATGGGGAAAACCTTAATGCTAATATTCATGTTGATGCTTATGTAATCAGCTGTATGCTCCAATGCATTTTCAACCCACTGATCCATTTGCACAATCCAGCAACATTAACTTCTAACTCTAGTCTGCCCAGTTGACTGGGATCAGAGAACTGACAGCATAAGACTTGGTGTTGCATGTTTTTGATGCATCTAGCAGTGCTAAGAGTGGATGGGGGCAACTTTATTAGGGATGTTGGTGAGTAAAGAGGTAAAAAAAACTACTTCCTTTTCCCCCACACCTGCCCAAAGGTATATGGATCTGGGAAACACTAACCAGAGATTGAGGGGTATATACATGCCCGCAGCAGTAGGAAGCCAATAAAAGCAGGGCAGGTTCTCATTCCTAATTTTACCCCAAGACATTACTTATAAATTATCCAAAAAGCTAGGTTTCTATTGGCTAAAGGCAGGAAACATCACCTTAAAACTGGAACAGGAAAAGATGAGGTTGCTTTCATGGTGGGTTAGGGTTAACAAATTCATCCATTTATGTCTTCCTGAAACACAAGCTATTTCTCTGCCCAATTAGATGGTCATATAAAAATGTCTGAAATGGGATCAGATCAGATTAGTAGCTGAATGAAAGAACTCTTGGGAGTACCAGGACTATAAGGTTGACTGGGCAAACCATTTCTACATATTTGCTATGATTGTATACACGAATTACCAGAAGTGAACCTGAATTAAAGAAGGCTTCAATTTTATTATAAATTTGATCAATAGCATTCAGCTGCAGAGAAATGGGAGTGAGATGTTTCTTATCTTCTTTTTATGCCTTCTTCTAATTCTACATACTGTATCTGAACTAAACAAAAACTATATTTGCTATTCCCTTACTTATGTAGATGTTATGAAAACAAAATAAATGCAGTAGCACGGAAATATTATGGTATTGTTGCAATACCATCATATGTTTTATAGCTTTATTTATAGCTTAGTTATAGACTAAAATTGTTTTGCATGTAGGTCTGCAGTGTAATCTTTGGATCTCTAATAAAACAAACATCATATTGCAAGTACTAATGTTAAACAATGTTGATCAGAGAGCTTCCTCGATGTCTAAATAATTTGACCTACTACAAGGCAATTTATATATTCCTTAGTAACATCAGGGTGATACTTGTTTTTCCATGATGCAGTGAATTGATCAGTTTTCTAATTGCCATTATTTTATACTAGAAGAAAAATGCCTTTCAATCTTCTATGTATTTTATATTTTCAAAGCCAGAGACTCTATTTCAGATGTCCTAGTTACAGGCAGAAAATTAATCTGTATAAAGTGATTCTTCCTGACTATGCACTCTTACTGTAAGCTAAATTAGGTGTTAAGGGAAGGACATTTTCTTTTAAGTCTCTTCACCACTGACATGTAAAGCTGCCTGGTTTTGAAATTAAGACTTATTTGATCACTGACATATTTAAAGAAAAATCACCATGCACAAACTATCAATATGAAAACATACTCATGTGTACTGGACACTTTAAAAACTTGGATGAAATTACCTTGCTGTTAGAAAAAAAAATCACAAGTTAGAACTTTTAAGTTATGCGGCTTGGACTTGTTTTATTTTTGCCACATTTGGGACTTAAATCGATAGGACTGTTTAGGCTGATAGTTGCATAACATTGTATGTATTCCTCATTATACACCAGGATGTGGAAATTATCAAGACATTATTAAACATTTGGGGCATGAGGAGTGGAGGCTGGCCAAAATATTCAAGAATAATCTACGCCTGATTTGTAGCAGTGGATTCCGGTGATATGTTATGCCTTTTGTATAAAGATTTGTTTCTGCTGATTTGACACGAGGGCATCGGAAAAACTCCTGCCTGAATCCCCGGAGAATTTGCTGCTGGACAATGAAAACTCTATTGGTCAAGATGGCCTGATTGAGAACACGGAGGGGAAAGAAGGCAGCGCTCCCCAAATACCTAAGAATCACACAGATCGAGTACATGTTCTTTATCTCCCAGAGAGCTGGACACGGAATAGTGGTTTTTTTTTATTATCAATATTTATAAGAAGGCGGACTCTGATTAGATACCAAGACAAACTTCCTAATGCGGAACTTGACAGTGGAGCCAGTTACCTTAGGCAGCTGGAGGGTTTTTCACTGCAGGACAGCGGGCTTTCTTTTAAACTGTATTCCTGCATTTCGCAGGGACTGGCCAAAATGGCCCCTTTCGGTTCTGCGATTCTGGCTCAGATGACAGCAAGCCGTCCATCCTCTCCAGGGGTCCCGGGGAGGGGGGGGAGGCGAGGGGAGAATTCCGCGCTCTGCCAAGAGGAGAGGACGGGACGCGGCTGTGCATCGCTCCGAAAAGGCGGAGTCGCAGATGCGGCGAGGGCCCGGGAAAGGCGGTGGGGACAGACATCCGCAACCCCCCCCCCACCCACAGAGAGCCAGGCTGTTCCATCCAATCTCTGTCTTATGTTCCTCCTCGATTGGCCCCTGTCGGCTAGGTGAGAGCCGGGATTGGTCGGCATTGGCCAGGCCGCGGGCGGGATTGGCTCGGGTAGCTTTCAGTCCCCAGACCGTCTGTGTGTATGTGCGTGTGTGTGTGTGTGTTGCGACTGCCGCTGGTGGTGCCCTCTCGGCCTTTGGCTTGAGAAGCGGGTAAGTGGCTGCGTCCGGAGTTTGGGGGCCGCCGAAGGCTGGACGAGAGACGGGCCGGAGATGCTTGTGTCCATGTGGAGGGTGGGAAGAAGGCGGGGGCGCGGCGGGGGCGCGGGTTTGGTTCTCCGCCACCTACCTGTCTCGGCGTTGCGGCCTGTGTTGGAGGAGGGAAAGCAGGCCGCGCCTTCCAGGCCGGCTTTCCCCCTGCCTGATCTTGGTCGCCGCAGCCCGGATTGGGTTGATGCACTGGGTTATTCTGAGGCTGATCCTCAGGATCGCTTGAGCTGAGGGGAGGAAGCGGCCGACGGCGCCGGGAGGGCGCGGTGACAGGGTTGCACGATACGACATCCTATTCTGGCAGGCAGGGGAGATGGAAGGTCGGGGAGGGAGGGGGGTGGGCTTGCGGACCTGAAGAGCTGAATCCTGAGCTCGCTTCTGAAAAGAGCCTTTATTCGGGTCAATGGGGAGAATGCGGTGGGGTGAGGTTCACTTGACAGCTTTGCCAGGCTTGGACTGTTTCCAGGCTGCTGGGTTGGGGAGATCGGAGACGTGTTGTCAATTGGTCAGTTTAGGTCAGAACCAACCGAATGGCTCTCTTCCGCATTGAAGTGTTTGCTTATAGTACACCAGGAACTAGGTAGGCAGGGGGAAATTGTTTTAAGCGGCCTGGAGGGGCATAAATCTGTTTTTCTCTTTTATCCGACTCTAATTGGGACAGACATGTTTTTTTTTCCCACATCAGAATGTTTTCTCTAATTTGATACCAGATCAGTCTTATCAAGAGATGGCTAAAACTTTTGGGTAAATAGAAAACAGACTGGCCCCATCACATCTGTTTTGTGCATATTAAATCCTGCTAGTCAAACAGTTCTGAATCATCCCCCCTCCTTTACATCTTATGCCTGTATATAGGATAGATATTTCTTATCCACTTTGGCTTATATCATGTATGCATTCATAAAGTTTTACACATTTGAGCAGAATGTACATGGAATGATTCTATTTTCCTAGTCCATATTTCTTCCCGTATATCATTTTAGCTCTTGAACAATAAAAACTAGCCATTAACTAGTGTTTCATAGAATATCAGAACATTTATTCTAAGTCTCGCTAAACATTTCATTTTCACTCTACCATCAAGCTGTGTGATCCAATATATTGTCAGAAAAGGTTATGTTCTTCTATAAAAATGCTTCTATGGCAAGCAAGTGATGACTTATGTCATCCATGAATCAGAATTGAGGATATTTAAAGCTAGGCACTATCTCAGAAAAGTGCAAGTGACATTCTTTTTTTTCTTTAGCTGAAAATAAGAAAACGTACTGAACTTAAATATATGGGTAAAGGTTTAGTGTATTGGTTAAAATAAAAATGAGAAAGCTTGTTTGTATTTATACATTCATTTCATTTTGATTAATTGCATTACCATCTAAAAGTTGTACATTTTAAATAAATTAAATGGAAAGTGGGTGCTGTGCTAAATCAGGTGCTGTTCTTCTTAATTTTAAAAATGTCTAAATTGAAAATGCATTTTCAAATGTTCATTTATAATGTGGCAGAGTTTATCCCTGCATTTAATACACTCAGGGGGAGCGAGGGCTCAACGGTATAGACACTGAGCTTGTCAGCTGGAAAGCTGACAGTCCAGGTTTGAGACCCAAGCACTGCATGACAGGGTGAGCTCCCATCCTTGCCCCAGCTCCTGCCCACCTAGTAGTTTGAAAGCATGCAAATGCAAATAGATAAATAGTACCACTACTTAAGTGGGAAGGTAACAGCATTCAGTGCACGTCCGCATATAGTTATAGACATGATCACAGAAATGTCTTTGGACAATGCTGGGTCCCTCAGCTAAAAAGTGGAGATGAGCACCGCCCCGTATAGCGAGCACTTCTCCCTAGAGATGGAAACAACTGGATAGGAGAAACCTTTACATTTACCTTTTTAGTGCGCTCACATTAAATATTTTAATGTGCTATATAATGGCCAGTTGATATGTAGTAGGTTTTATTGAGGTCAATTATTGTTACATTCTAAGATCTATGCTTAGAGTGTTAAACCTATTCTTCTTTTGCCACAGTCCTCCCAATTCTAATATGTTCACATGTGGGTAAAAGTACATAATGCTGTTTTGTGCTTACACAGCTTTAGTAAATAATATATCCATTTTTGCTTGGTAATTATTGGAAAACAGTTTTTGGAGATTTAGCTATATCTGAAATACATGCTGATCCAAGTCATGACTGGCTTGATATTTATAATATACAGAAAATATGCAAAAGAAATAATTATATAATTATTGTATCAGGAATAACTTCATATATTGCATGAAATCCATATTGAAACACAGATATGTAAATGATTATGCTGAGACTCTAAAACTGAGTGGTTAGAGAAAGAAGAACTCATGAAAAATTTTAATGTGAGAGGATGGAGGGAGGCAATAGGTCTGTATTGGACCTAATAGCATGTAACCTGAATCAATGAAATATTGAAATATTAAATATTAAATATGTATAATAAGTAATGAAAATATAAGGATAAGGTGTTAAGTACTTCTTATGTACTTTTTGTGGTGATTTAAAGTTAAGATGCATGTGTGTGTTGTGTACAATATTTTTTGCAAAAATAAAAATGAAATTGCTTGGAGGCAGAGCAATGTAGTAGGAATAGTTATCTCAAAATGGCTGATGCTGTAGTTATAACAGCATTTGACTTTTCAACTGGCAACAATGAAATATTGTATACCGTATTTCAATATCAATGTTCCAGTAGTTTTAAGCTGTGTAAAATAAGGTATAAGAATTTCTTATAACTGGTTACTGATATAATGAAAATATTATCTTAAAAGAGAGTATGAACAGATTCACAAAATTGTTAAGAGATTTTCTTTAAAGAAATGCCTCAGAAAGAAAACTTATCATATTTTTCGGAATATAAGACGCACCTGTGTATAAGACGCACAAAGATTTTGAAGAGGTAAGTAAGAAAAAAAAAGTTTTTGCCCTCCCCCAGCCCCCAGGAGCACTCTGCAGACCTCCCAAACCCTCTGCGCACCCTTTTTCGCGCGAGGTGGGGCTTCGGGAGGCCAAAAATGGCTGTATTCGGTGTATAAGACACACCAACATTTCCACCCTCTTTTAGGGGGGAAAAAGTGTGTCTTATACTCCGAAAAATACGGTACTTCTAAAGTAAAATTATAAAATATTTACAGAGAAAAATATAGAAAAAAAGAGCTAGTCATTTATATGTGCTTGAAAGTATGATTTTTCAACTCTTTCAGGCTGCAGAACCTGTTAATTACATTTTTGGAACCCCTGGTTCAAAGGCAAAGTGCTGATGATAGAAAATTGGCTATAAAGTGGAAAATAAATGGTGATTATACATTTTATTTGTTTATTGAAAGGATTTATTGAAAAGTGTACCTTTTTAAGCGAATCCCATGCTGTCGTTAAGCGAGGATGTCACAAAGTCACCATTTGCGATTTCCTGCCAACTACACAATTGACTTTGATTGTAGGAAACCAGTAAAGGTCGCAGCCATGTAATTGCAGGGATGCTGCAACAGCCAGAACTTTTGAGGAGCAGACGTAAATACCACTTATTCAATACTGTCTCAATTTCAAACAATTGCTGAACAAGTGGTCATTAAGCAAGGACCATCTGTACTTTAAAGCAGGGTGAAAGACTGCCTTTATCAGTAATTGGACAAAATGAATGAAAGCAGACCTGGTGAGATAGAGTTGAAATAGCTTAGCTTCCATAGAATGGGCAAGAAAGGATCTTCCTTTAAAAATTGCATATTCTGACCAATGGAGGTATCTCAAAATACTTTTGAGATGCTATAAATATGAAAATGGGCTGGTTAATGTTCCAAGGTTTGGTTTTTTTAAAAAAAAAAACTAATAGAATATCCTATCAGTACAGTGAGAATATGGTGAAAGACCTACCAAATATAGTAAGAGGGAATAACGTTGATTTTGGTATGCATTTATTTATTTAGCTTTCAGCCCTCCACATCTCAGATGTGTTTTTCACTTAAATAGTTCAAGAGAAAACTGTTTAAAAGGTTTAAATGTACTGAAGGAACATTGCATTGGCTCCTGAGTTGGCGGGGAAGTGCCACAAGAAGGAAGACCTCCAGTAATATTTAGCACCACCTGGCATGCTAGAAGAATAGTTCTGATATGATGTTAATAAGTCTGACATTAGAATTACTTTAATAAAAAAAAACACTCCTGTAGTTTTTCCTGAAGTTTATGTAGAATGGGAAATTGCAGTGAATAAGTACTCTATAGCAATAGCAATAGCACTTAGACTTATATACCGCTTTACAGTGCTTTACAGCCCTCTCTAAGCGGTTCACAGAGTCAGCATATTGCCCCCAACAATCTGGGTCCTCATTTTACCCACCTCGGAAGGATGGAAGGCTGAGTCAACCTTGAGCCGGTGAGATTTGAACCGCCGAGCTGCAGCTAGCAGTCAGCTGAAGTAGCCTGCAGTGCTGCACTCTAACCACTGCGCCACCTCGGCTCCTCTATGACTCCTGGGATGTTCTTGTCATGTAGTCTCTGTACATTTTTTCATAACAAAATGCTTCAATTTATCTATTTTGATCTATTGAAAGTATTTGAAACTATTTTGAAAGTATTTGAAACTATAACTATGCACATTATTTGTTTATATAGTTTTAATTAACAAGGGTATATCACATATTAAGAGATACTAACTCAATTTAGGGCATTAATTTTTTTTGTTGTAGAAAACATGCACTGGTGACCAACAACACACTATATATTGAACAGATATATTTAATATATTATCGATGATCCATTGTCTACCCATCCTTTGAATATACAAGAAAACCTACGGTTCAACAGAATTTCTTTTAGCTGGCTGTACTGTACTAAGAACCTAGCAGGAGAACTTCCATTAAAGTCAGAAAGACATGGAACCTTGGTTGAATGGAGTTGGCTCTTCAGAGAGAGAGAATTAGAAATTTTAACAACAAAAGACAATGTATA
Source organism: Thermophis baileyi (assembly GCA_003457575.1). Lineage (NCBI taxonomy): Eukaryota > Metazoa > Chordata > Lepidosauria > Squamata > Dipsadidae > Thermophis > Thermophis baileyi. The sequence continues at coordinate 241,675 of QLTV01002023.1, forward strand.
AAACAGTACATGAATGTGATGGAAACTTGCAAGGATAGATAAGCATAGAGAGGTATATTAAAAAGTGTTGGTATAAAATAACAAATCTGTATTATTTTTTTTATCATTTTCTGCCTTTAATTTTCTTTGTCCATTATATCTCACCACTTCTCTGTGCTTTGCATAATATTGTTTATCTTGAAAGGGAATGGTGCGGTGGGTTATTTCCTCAGTAAGAGTTACAAGAGACAATCAAATTTCCTAGGAGAAATAATACAGGCAAAACATACTTGTTGCAAGTTATTAGAACATGTCCTTTTGCCTTCATTAAAATAAAAAACTCACAGGAAACAGATCTTAGAAATTTATAGCCACAAGAGTTGTTCTTTATTGCTTTTTTTAGTTGTAGTGGGAAGAATGGTTTCTTAGATTAACAGATTAACAGAGTTGGAAGGGACCTTGTAGGTCATCTATTCCAACACCCTGCTCAAGCAATAGACCCTACACCATTTCTGACAAATGGCAGACAATCTCTTCTTGAAAGTCTCAAGTGATGAAGTTCCCACAGCTTCCTAGGGCAAGCTGTTCCATTGGTTGATTGTTCTCACTGTCAGAAAGTTCCTCCTTATTTCCAGGTTGAATCTCTCCTTGATCAGTTTCCATCCATTATTCCTTGTCTGGCCTTCAGGTGCTTTGGAGAATAGCTTGACCCCCTCCTCTCTGTGGCAGCCCCTCAAATATTGGAACACTGCTATCATGTCTCCCCTGGTCCTTCTCTTCACTAGACTATCCATGCCCAGTTCCTGCAACCACTCTTCATATGTTTTAGTCTCCAGTCCCCTGATCATCCTGGTTGCTCTCCTCTGCACTTTTTCTAGAGTCCCAGTATCTTTTAAGATTGATTGTATTCTACTATCAAAAGGTAACTACATCAATGTAGTATAGATATATTGCTACAAGAAGGTGTCTCAAGTAATGAATATAGGAGCATTTGCAAATGATGATTCTAATACATGTTGTCTATAATAGAAACTTTATATGTATTCCAAATCTTATCACCTGGATCAACCAGATTCATCAGATTCCTATTAATTCCCAGATAAGGCAAACAAAAACGGTCCATTACTTCCAGGCTTTCAGTGTGATTAGGTCAGTATTTAAGGTCCTGAGGATTAGAAAAGTATGTAAGTACTAAAAATGTAAGTACTGGGTATTATCAAAATAGGATATTGTCAAAGTTAATAGTATGCTATACTATTGATCAATGGCCTATTAAGGTGAACAGTCTATGCAGATACAAGATATCTAGGATATAATGATTAGATTAGACAGTAATCTTGAAATACCCTGTAGGTATATTGTAACTTGAGTTATCAGACAGTTGATATGCTGGGAATTCTATGGTTGTATTCACAGTATATCTGTAAATTAGCAGATTAGGAAATGCCGAATTAGAACACAATTCTCTATCCTGATGTATTTATTGGGAGAACTGCATGTAGTTTGAGGGTGAAATTGCAAGCTTTCCCAGCTATCTTTTTAAAAATTAAAATCCAACATTTTTCAACTAATGCAAAATGCATATTTACAATTAATTTGCTTCTGCATTCTGACCAGAGAGATCAGAGCCAGAATATTCTCATTTTTTAAAAAATAAGGGTTCATCCTGTTAATCTGAAACTGTATACATGTCACCATAATTTCACTAAATAAAAGCATTTTGTTTTTGCTATTGTTAAATAACTGGGCATTTTTGGGTGATGGAAAACTTGCTAGCTGCCATTGTATCCCTGGTTTACAAAAGTCACATGAAAGTGGATTGCAGAGGGAAATTAGTGTCATCTGGAGCAATTTTTTCATCCTCCAGTAAAGCACTAACTAATCAGCTGGAAACAAATAGAGTCTGCTTGCTGACTGTTGTTCATTTACTAGAAAAAATTCTAAGGGGTGCTTTTAGTAGCTCAAAGGCCATAAACTAGCAAATCCTAGGGAAGTAAACTCTAAGAAACTATATGCAAAAGATCTATCATATTTTTGGCAAAAAAGAGCAATTCCTTATTTTTCAAGAATAGATCTCATCACTGAATTATAGTATTAGAGTTATAGTACTATTCCCTCCCTTCCCCCAATTTTCAGTCAGCAGAAGGGTATATGAATTTTGCTATTCTCATTCCCTACTATTCCCATTCTCTATTTCTTGGCATTGTTTCATTGCGATGAGACTAAGACTAAGGTGATGTGTAACAAAACATTATAGACTTTACACATCTCAAAGATGTCTCTGGATGGTACCACCTTAAGAGGGAAAACAATACATTTAAGGAAAGTTTTACTATAAGCCCATTTTATTCATGGACTGGAGATAAGAAGGACACGGGGAAATACAGAAAAAAAATTCCTGCCATCTGCTTTACGGGACGGGGGGAGCCCACAGAAAATCTGGACTAACCAGAACATTTTTCATATAGTATCTATACATTTTCTAAACCGAAGCTCTCTTTAATTATATTTATTTATTTATTTATTTTGCAAAATTTGTATGCCGCCCAATATGTGTTATGGCACCAAGATAGGCCTTTGCTTTAAAAGATAGAAATGCCCTCTTTATTTATGCTGATCCAAGATAGCATGTTAACTGTAGCATGTAGTTTGCTGATGTATTTATTGCCCAACTGTTTTAAATAATCCTGAGCCTAATCTCCAAAACCAGCATATTTGAGTGCCTCAGTATGAAACTCCATGTCTGCTTGACTAGGAATATGTGATTGTTCCACTGTACGGTCTGGAAAGGGTAGATTTCAGATATTAAACTATATAGTATTTTGGTCCTCTTACAATTCTCAGTATAAGAAGTAACAAGAAATAATAGTCAACATTTTTTGCTTGACTAAAGTGTGATTAATCTTATTATACTAATTTTAAAAATAAAAATTATGCTTAATATGAATACCTAGATAGCTTGAAGTAATATCTAATGGCAAATTTCATGTGATCTGAAACAGATGATTTAAGGTGCTTGACTAAAGTATAATCTTATTTTACTAATTTTAAAAATATAAATTATACTTAATATGAATACCTAGATAGCTTGAAGGTTAATATTAAAACTTAATATTACTACTTAATATTCCTGTGCAGTATTCATTTGATCGTTTATATTGAGCTTATTCTATTGTCATCACAATAAAGTTGATTTACTATTATTTATTTATTAAGTAATTTTGTATGATCGCGTATATAAATAACATAATTTAATTTATCATTTACCTTATAGAACAGCCTACTTAGTTAAATATTCAGTTTACAACCCAAGTCATTGCATTCTTTAGGAATGGATGTTATTAATCTATGGGCAATAAGTCCATACATTTTTAAAACCAAACAAATGGTTTGAATTTCATATGGATGGTTCTATCATCATTGGAAATGTTCTGATGAAATACTTACCATTCTGACTCCCCATAAGGTCAGTATCTTTTTTAGATTTCTGTAGAAGACAATAACCTTATAAAAAGCAATGGACAACTTAATTGCAATGTACCATTTCTTTTAGGCACTTTTTTAAAAAAAATAAAAAGTACTTTTAAACTTGGTTTAAAAGGTGCTAATTAAAATCATGTGATTGGCATCATACAGGTTTCATGGACAAATAAAATGATAGATCAGATGGACAGACAGATGGCAGAAAGAGACATACTGGGAAAATATGGCTCAGACTGATGTACTTTCTTACAGGACCCTGCTGAATTGTAGGTATTCTGAAATAATCAGACTTTGATGAAAATATACATGGAACCCAGGAACAACTTTCTACATATAAGGGACAGTTCAGATATTGCAGAGAAAACTATTGAAAACACATCATGAGTTTACATAGATTTTGTCTTGTCTTTGTCTCTTTCTTCCTCTATTCTTTGGCTATCTTTGATTAATGTTAAATCAAAGTTCAGAAGACCTCTTTAGCTGCAGTGTATGGACAATCTTATTCAGAGATGCAATGGATTGGGAGTAATCATAGAACCCCAGATTTGGCATTGTGATGTGAATCAAGATGTAGAAAAGATAATGACTGCAAATTAAGTATGAACATGAAACATGTGCCTTGATAAGCATTGGGCATTTGAACTATTCAATTTATCTAAACCTATAAAATCAGTTTATACATCATAAATTATTAACTTATTGGACAGGTGGGATCTAGATGTTGTTACTCAGTATATTTTTGTTTCAGTTGTAATTCCATATTCCACTACTCTAATTGTAATGTAAAGTGGATTGTGTGGACAGAAATCAAAGCATATTAAGCAAATGTTGGCAAGGTTTTATGTTATGTTTATGTTATGTTGGCAATGTTTTATAGCACTTCAGTTGAAATCAGTAAGATTTACTTTTGATAGAAATATATATAATGGCATTATAGGTCTATACTAAGTAAACAGACATGCATACAAATTTTTATTTGGTTGAATATAAATCCAATATATAATATATTGAATTATAGATGAAGAAATCATATTATTAGCATTAACATGATGCAGATTAAATATAATAGATTAAAATTGTATAGTCAAAGTCAAAGAGAATATGCTTATTAATTTTTTCATTCAACTAGCAAGATTATATCTAGACTTCATCTTAATATGTAGCTGGATACATTTGCTAGTTGCGACACTGTTATTTTTTGAAATGAATGTAGTTTCAATTCCTGCAGAGAAGATACAGATACTCCTATTGAAATCTTCAATGTCCTGCCCAAAGTTCCATATCACAGAGTTCCTTCTCATTTCAATGATAAAAGGTGAAAGAATTAGAAAAATTATGAATTCCATTTTCATTCAGATGAGATAGACCAGAGGTGTCAAACTTGCGGCCCACGGGCCAGATGCATCATGTGCTGCCCTGCACCCGCCCGGTTTAGCGAAGGGGGGAAAAGTCCTGATACATCACGTAATGTCGCCGTGATGATGCGAGTTTGACACCCCTGTGATAGACCATCCAATCCAATTTGGAGTAGGTATAACTTCACACAAACAATGTGAATTTGGAAGAATGATAACTTGCAGAAGGAACTAAATACTGAAATAAATAAATATATTTATTTGTGTTGATCCTCCTGTGTCCTACGTGTGTTTCATTACACACATAGTTTTTCCCCCCAAAAAATTCTTAATTTTAGAATTATTTATCTCTATTATTGAAGTGTTGAAGAAGAGTTAACTTCTTCCATTTCTGATGTCAGATATCAGTTAAGAAGTACTGAAGCTTTATATTGATTAAAGGCAACTAGCCTCATCCTCTATATCTCAGAGTTTTGATGCATCTGCTAAAGACTGGAAAACAATTTGAGTTTTAAATTATAATTTATATAATGCTACTCAAATATTTTAAAGTGAAATCGACCTATACATTTAATTTTTCAAGACAAACATGCTCATATTTCATCTTTTCAACCCTAATTTTTTTAGTGGACTTGCTGGATTTTGTGGATGGTTTTATACATGCTATTCCAAATGTTTACCATCAGAATGCCTACAGTATGCAAAAATATTTTTATGGTGGGAATGGTGACATGCAAAATACCAGTTTTAAGAAGACATTATAATGAAGCTAAAAGATAAGTAACTGGCATGGTGATTATAGTAATAAATTAGGACTAGGGAAGATCAGATTCATACCTAGTTATAGAGTTTCAATAATGTCTTGAAAAATATTATCTCCCAACCCAACATATCTTGCAAGATTATTTCTAAAAAAAACCCAGTGGAAATACTATATAGGTTTCCCTTGGGATCCTGAAGGAAAAATGGTCTATAAATCTACAAATATAAAATATAAAAAAAGACAGTTGCTGATCGTCAGAATACAAAACAGTTTTTAACTTTATTTATTTATTTATTTAGTCAGGTTCTTTTCCATTATTCCAAATATAGTTATGGAACATTCTGAGAAATTAAGTGATTTTTCCTCCCAAAAGATAGCTGAACATTTTGAGGAACGTGAGCAAAATCTTTCATTAAATATTTTGTCTAAGATGATTTGTACAATAAGATTTTATTTAATATACACTATGAAAATGTTTAAGTCACTGTATAGTATCACAAAATGGTAAGTCTTCAACAAAATGGGCATTACCCAAACTCAGTTTTATAACAATATTGAAAATCTTCCTATGATATTGCAAATCAATTCTAAACCATTTGCTAATTGAGACAGATATAAACTACATAAATAAACTAAATTTATGCTTAGTATCTGCCTGGTATGGATTTGTTTCCAGTTTTGCTTATATAAAATAATTCACTTATCTAGTTCAGTTTGGAACTCTTGTATACCTGCTCCCTTGCTATGTCACCAACTTTCAGGTCTCTTCATTTTATTTCCCATAGCCCCCAGGTTTATAAAGAGACGCACACACATGCAAACACTTTCTTTACTTCCCCATTTCTCTCTTTTCTTTTATAAGGTCTAATATGGTTAAAGCTAGAAGACATTGCAATAGCCTCTAGCTGAGTCATTCTTTCTCTAATGGAAGATTGCTTAGTACTGAGAGAACTAATTAGAATTTGAAAGGTGAAGAGTGATTTGTTTGACAGTTCTTACTCTGCTTTCTGGCTTCCCTAAATTTAAAAAAAGCATACTTTATAGTATATATTAAAAATTAGAAATCCTTTACATTGTGCCAAGGGCATTCACCAAATTATGATATACATCAGGGGTGTCAAACTCAAGGCCCGGGGGCCGGATCCGGCCCACGGGGCTTCCCTGGAAACAGCGAAGGATTTGCCCCTAGTGCCTCTGCCAGTGAAAACGGAGCTCACGAGGGCCGCAGGCGGCCCTCCCAAGCTCTGTTTTCACTGGCAGAGGATTGCAGGAGGCAGTCGCAGGTGAAAATGGAGCTCAGGAGCCCGTTTTTGCTGGCAGAGCGCTCAGACCCCACAGGAGCCCCCAACACGAGTGACGTTGAGCTGGCCGTGCCCACCCTGGCCACGCCCATCCCGGCCCCCCGAGATCAAACACAACCCTGGTGCAGCCCTCAATGAAATCGAGTTTGACACCCCTGATATACATGAATCCTATATTACTGTCCCTAGAATAATTGTGCTAATTGATTCTTTGCTTTCATGCTAATTGATACTCTTTCGTTAGCATTTATATTTATACCACAAATATGTTTAGTATTAAAATTAAAATTAAATTAATTAAAACTGTTCTATTATATTTAGAATTACATTTTCCTCCTTTCCATTCTCCCCCTCTCTTGCAGTGATGGGTCAGGAAGCTGGAAAACCCACATGGCCAAAACCAGCAGGAGGCTATCAGACTATTACAGGGAGAAGATATGGAAGAAGACATGCCTATGTCAGTTTTAGACCATCTCTGATGAATCAAGAAAGATATTCAAACCAACACACAGAAGAATGTGAAGGATTAGAACTAGACAGTGTTCTAAAAGAAAATTTATTGTGTGTGTGTCACATAATTACAAATTATTATTATTTGATTCAGAGAAAACTTTCTACTTTGGGCAAACATTATACAAAAAGCTAGGATGTTGTGAACTTACATAATTTGGATATATCGTATTGATCTTTTTTATCTATAACATATATCTGAACCTTATTTGAATAATATGTAGTTATTATGTGTAATACAAGTCTGCTCCCAGGTTTGCTGTATTTATTTATTTATTTATTTATTTATTTATTTATTTATTTATTTATTTATTTATTTATTTATGAGGACCCAGATTGTTGGGGGCAATATGCTGACTCTGTGAACCGCTTAGAGAGGGCTGTAAAGCACTGTAAAGCGGTATATAAGTCTAAGTGCTATTGTTATTACTATTTTTAAGTCAGCCTGTCTTATATAAAATAGATGATAAAAGTAGGTAATCAGTGCTCATTTTCTTTTGTTATACATTCAAAGATATCTTTGAATATTAATATTTTGGGGTATCCATAGTTATGCTATTATCTACCATACTTGTAATTTCTAATTCATTATTATTTTCCGGGTTGCTTTAATTGGTATAGTTTGTTAGTTTACCTTTCAAAATTATTAACATTATATGATTGGTTCTTTTTATGTTGAATACTATCAAATTTCTGTGATTGGTTTGGCTAAATCTGCTTGCATTTTAAATTTCTAAGAACTATTAGAAGTTTTCTTCAATCAGATTGTACAAAATAATATTCCTCAATTGTATTACTGCAGTCATAGAGGCAATATTACGTAGGATGCCCTTCTATTTATTTAACACATTTATATAATATTACTTTACCAAAGCTGACTCACAACACATAGAATGTGAATTACAATAAAGGATATTATGTGTACCATTAGAATAGTAATCAGAAGCGAACATCAGTAACTAAATATCTCAAACTCCATCATAATGTTTTTTTCTAAATGAGAAACATTAAAGAGGAAGTTTGATGAAGGGAAAGAAGAAGCAAATCTAGAATCAAATAAAATCAGTCAATGAAACATCTGTTCACAAAGTAGTGACACTACTTGTACCATGTTGAATGAAATACTACAGTGGGGCAAAAAAGTATTTAGTCAGCCACCAATTATGCAAGTTCTCCCACTTAAAAAGATGAGAGAGGCCTGTAATTGACATCATAGGTAGACCTCAACTATGAGAGACAAAATGAGAAAACAAATCCAGACAATCACATTGCCTGATTTGGAAAGAATTTATTTGCAAATTATGGTGGAAAATAAGTATTTGGTCACCTAAAGACAAGCAAGATTTCTGGCTCTCACAGACCTGTAACTTCTTCTTTAAGAGGCTCCTCTGTCCTCCACTCATTACCTGTATGAATGGCACCTGTTTGCACTTGTTATCAGTATAAAGGACACCTGTCCACAACCTCAAACAGTCACACTCCAAACTCCACTATGGTGAAGACCAAAGAGCTGTCGAAGGACACCAGAAACAAAATTGTAGATCTGCACCAGGCTGGGAAGACTGAATCTGCAATAGGCAAGCAGCTTGGTGTGAAGTAATCAACTGTGGGAGCAATAATTAGAAAATGGAAGACATACAAGACCACTGATAATCTCCCTCGATCTGGGGCTCCACGCAAGATCTCACCCCGTGGGGTCAAAATGATCACAAGAACGGTGAGCAAAAATCCCAGAACACACGGGGGGACCTAGTGAAAGACCT
>QLTV01002023.1:251229-273750 GCA_003457575.1 Thermophis baileyi
AAAACCTTTGGAGGGAGTTGAAAGTCCGTGTTGCCCAGCGACAGCCCCAAAACATCACTGTTCTAGAGGAGATCTGCATGGAGGAATGGGCCAACATACCAGCAACAGTGTGTGCCAACCTTGTGAAGACTTACAGAAAACGTTTGACCTCTGTCATTGCCAACAAAGGATATATAACAAAGTATTGAGATGAACTTTTGATATTGACCAAATACTTATTTTCCACCATAATTTGCAAATAAATTCTTTCCAAATCAGGCAATGTGATTGTCTGGATTTGTTTTCTCATTTTGTCTCTCATAGTTGAGGTTTACCTATGATGTCAATTACAGGCCTCTCTCATCTTTTTAAGTGGGAGAACTTGCACAAGGTGGCTGACTAAATACTTTTTTGCCCCACTGTATATATTTGGGGTGATTCTGTTTAGTATTAATGATAAAATACCCTATTCCTAATCTATAATAAAATTATTTTTACTAGTGGGCAATTGCATAAGATTTTCAGAACAAGATTATTCATAATGAAGGCAGCAAATTAATACTGTATAATGATTTGGAAGTATTATATAGCATGCTACAACCAATTACATAATTTCATTGTTTAAATACATAGTCTGATTCAGCCGTAGAGAGAAGTCAAAATGCTGGTTTATTGTGAATAGTTAAGCATGGTAGTGAATTGTATTTTATTGCTAGCATCTGCTCTTTATGCCTCTTTTTCATTTTGTTTAAAAAAAATCTTTATCCTTATTTATTGATTGATTTGTTTGCCATCCATCTCATCTTGAGGTGACTATTTAATTTCTTTAGTGCTACATCTGATCCTATGAAGTCATTCTTTGTTCTACAATTTTAACATGGTTTGTTGAGCAAGTTAACAAGCTGAACATTCCTGTTTTTATGTATCCCTGAACAAAATGGAGGGAAGATCCCCGATTTACTTAGTAATTTTTGCTGGCAAGATATGTCTAATTGGAACAGTGGAACTGTATCCACCAATGTGTTTGATTACTCACAACAAACCAAAAGTTTTTTGAATTATTTTTCCATTGGAATCATGCCAATAAATAGCATATTAGTAACTTTATTGGTGTAGTATTGAAAGATGAGGTAGAATTGCAAATTGTTGCAAATAGATTTTCTTCCAAAAATGAGAAATATCTTAGTTATTTTGATATCTAGCCACTTTTTCTAAATGACTAACTGTATATATTCATTATGTTCTGATGAATTTATACTTGAGTCTATACCACTTTGCTAGTTTATTTAAAAAAAAACCAGCTGTAGATTGATATAACATCTTTAATTACTGATTTTATCATGTCTGTTTTACTATATAATCCAATAACTGGTCTTCTCCTTCCAATGTATCTTTCTTTATGATTCTATATAAAGGTTCCAGTCCACATGTCCCAGTATGTTCTCCATTGGTAGATGCATCATTATTACCAAATGTTGGATCAGAAGAACCTGTTTGTGAAGCTGATTCTAGCCAAGCTGTCAACACAGATACTTCCATGTTTTCTTCAACATGCTACAATTTGTGTGATCACCAAAATGTTGTCAACAATGAGAATTCTAATGACAATGTGGGGTCTACTTCTGAAGAGTGCAATAATCTTCATGGCCAGAATGGAATTGCCTTTGTAAACATTGACTCTTATGAACCAGACAGCAGTGATGGAGAGGAAGATGGTTTCCAGAGTGCTATCACATTAGCTAAAGAAGAAACAGGACTATTTCAAGAAAAACTGGACAATATGCTTTCCAGGTTAGAAAAAGATATGGACTCCTTCAGTGATCTGCAGTCACATCTGCCTAGTTTCAGTCATAATACCATAAGTAAAAGTTTTGAAGATCTTAGACTAGTGCCTTTTAGAAGACTTTCTAGCATAGAATCAGATACTGTTTATCAAAATAAGTCGCTTTCGAAAATATCTAATGAAGAAACTTTAGCAAAAAATAACTTTGTTTCTACTTATGACTTAGAACAGAAAAACAGTACAGCTGAGCCTACAATTAGGACACATGTAGGAATTTGTAATGCACTGAGTACTACAAGCATGAAGGTGGACCAAGAGAATTCAGCTGAATTGGTAGTAAGACCCAAAGTTAGAAAACAGAATCCTGTTAGCGAAATTGATAAAAAAAAGTCTGTAATGAATGCAGAGGAAGAAAAGAGAAGTAGTAAAATGTGGACTGATAATGTGGATGACCAGCAATGCAATGCTGAAATTATCTCAAAGCATAATAAAGAAAAAAAATCTAATATGGTTTTTGACGCCAAAGAGTATGAATTGGCTGAAAAGAAAGTACAAAATGAACCAAGGAAACAAAATACAAGTCTTCAAGAAAAAAGTAAAATAGATGATAGTGCTTTTTGGGATGAATTTGAAGATTGTGGTAGAAATCTATCTAGTTCCAACAAAGATGAAGATGACAGGTAAGTTTTTTTTAAGAAGTTTAATTTTACATTTTCCAAATATGTGATTATTTTTGGTTAATATGTGTAAATTTAAAATTGACCAAAAAATTCCTGAATCCTCAATGTTGCAGTGTTATAATTCCTTTTCCGATATCATAGTGATATCTGAACAGTGTATTTCTTCCAATTGTGTGTTGTACTTACAAGTGGCTGGATCAGGCACTGTACCTTTAAATATCACAATCCATTTAGTTTCAGCTAAATGTATTCATCTAATTTTTTCTATCAATAAGCAAATAAATGTTTTGAGAAACTATACAAAAATGTGGTTTGCAGTACTTTTGTTTTTGGAAATAAATTTATTTTACCAAGAAGAATACTTCGGTGACTTCTACAACAACATGGCTTGGATCCCAAATCATCTTACTGGAATAGAAAAACACTCAAATGTGTTCAGAGGAATCCCACCAAACTCCTTACAATCCTATGTTCCTGTACAAGCCAGTGTGGCTAATCTTTAAGATTATAGCCAATCCATTAGTCTTTTGAGGTTATTTTTGAGGGAACAAGTAAGAAGACAACTGTTACATAAGAATTCTGCTCAGTGATCTCTGAATCGAACATTAACAACAAAATAGCATAAATGTACTTAATTTTTTCTTCAGTGGTATTGTCTGAACATCCTAAGAGCATTTAACAATTTTATAAGATATTATTGGCATCTCATAGAAAGTTGCCTATGTGCAGTACTGTGTCTGCAGTTGGTTAAAAAAAAAATACAGAGCAATGAAGAACTGAAAAGTGATTAAATGCATAGGTAATATCCGATTTCATACGATCAAAGAGAGTTTTCCTCTTAATTCTCAGACCTTCAAAAGTTGGTCCAAAGGGTTGGGAAACCCTCCAGAGCAAGTACAAGGTAAACAATTACCACCCCTTCATTTAATTAGTTTTATTTGTTCTATTTGTTTTGAACTGCGCAAATGCAGTGTTAATGCACTTCTTAGGTTTGATTAAGCTGAAGATTATACAAAATTATACAGCCTGTTGACATATGGTTAAGATAGCACTAATATGTTCAAACTAAAATGTTTCATCTGCCAAAACTACTTCTGAAACTTGCAGGAAAGGTTCATCATACATAATCACTATTAAAGGATTATGATACTTCCTAATAAATTAGAAACTTTTTTGGGGTGAATGGAATACATCAGAGCTTACAATATTTTTCCTGAATATTTGAATGCATTTCCTTATTTTTCACTATATCTCGGTCAAATATGAATCTGCCAGAAATGTTCCTCCTCCTTTAAATCTGTGTTGAAGAATTGAGAAATGCTCAGTTTGCTTTGTACCTTGAACCTGGCTTCCAAAGAAAGAAACATTAACCTAAGATTAATACATTACTCCAACCTTTCTCCCAGGTGATTGCCTTGCTTTCCTTGGGGATGAGGAATATCCCATTGTGTACAGTTGGGGTCTCTTTAAGATGAAACATACCTTCAAATAAAGAATACAAAGAAAATTTTGGAAGCCTAAGGTGGAGGCTGAGGATTTTTGGAAGTCTCAAACTGATTTAGATTTCTTTGTACAGTATATACCTAAAGTAAGGAGATAGTAGATTTGGAACAGAAACAAAAATATTCTGAAATTATGTCTACTATTTTAGTAATTAAATGGGAAGGCTTTAGTTTCATAATTTTAGGATGGTAAAACTATTTTATAGTAAAAATATTGCCTAGATTTGAATGAAAATGAAATTTTCAAGATTTTTTAAAACAAAAACTTGTCACAAAGACCAATGCTATTTTTCTATTCATATTATTATTATTACATTAGATTTATATCTCTCTTATTTTGTATGTTGAATCTACTTTGTGATATAAGTTATTTAACAATGAAGAAAAATAGAAAATAATGGAAGTATTCATAATACGTCTTAAAACTGGCAGCATTCCAAGTTTGCTGTTAATCATTCCCTTAGTGCTTACAGGCATTGCTGTCCAATATCATTAGGAAAAGGCTTTGGATTTTAAATGTAATTAGAAAGTACTGGAATTTTACAGGGGTATCCTGTTAGCAAATAGTTCAGAACTGGGATTATGTAATGTTGAGGACAAGGGATAAATGAAAAATAGTACAAAGACCATAATTTATATATAAAAATCAAAGCTTTAAAATATTCAGGAATTTCTATTCTATATCTAGCTCCTTGTGATATGGTTGATAATCTTGATGTTTATAGGAGCAAATTATGTTTAGCAAATTTGATTCCACCAAGCTACCAACTGCTTATTCATTCATTATTTATTTATAATTTCTGTTTAAAATTTAGGTATGTATAAGAAGAAAAAGAGAGCAATATATGAAAGTCCATAAAATTGTTTGTTTCATCATGTTCTCAGCATTTTATTTTATTTTATTTATTTATTTATTTGTCAAACATGTACAAGATAGCAGGTATAGGTATAAACATAAACATAATCAAAGTGAATACAGATAGATGAGGACAATAGGACAGTAGGACAGGGACGGTAGGCACGCTGGTGCGCTTATGCACACCCCTTACAGCATGTTTATTAGAAGTTTAAAAGATGTTTATTGCCAGTCCTGTATTATTAAATACACATTTTCATATCAGAAATGAGCTTAAAGAAAGTGTTATTTTTCTTTGCATTAGGCCAGTTCTAGTCTGATGCTGCTGAGGAATCTAAAGTCTAGTATCCAAGAGGGGATTTTTAATAAAATAGATCCTAATTTTCTTGGTGCTCCTTCAGATTACAAATATTGTATTTTATTTCTTTGATAGGAGGTAAGATTAGGATTTCAGGATGAAAGAAGCAGTAACTTTTTCTTTTGGTCTCACCTGGGAGAATTCGTAAGGGATTTTTTTTTTCATAGTATGATTTTAGTAGGAAATTATCTCCTACTCTTATGGACAGAATCATCCAAACTTGAGCATGTTCATATCCAAAAGGGAAACTAGACATGCTTTTAGATCTTTTCCATTTTATGCTTAGCTTGATTGAATCATGGCAACTATTAACTCTATCAGTCTTTAAGTGCAACTGGACTCTCTCAAATTGCAGCTCAGAATGCAGTGATGGTGAATGGTCTGCATCCCTGCCTTCTTATTTTTCTGTGACTGTGAAAGATCAGTCCTCCAGTGATGAAAGCTGGGAGACACTTCCAGGCAAAGAGGAACAGGAGCCTGAAGAGCAAAGTGATAGCAGTGGTGTGGAAGAGGAACATAATGAATTTGGTTTCCAATCACGGTATGTCATTCTAATAATGAAGTGCTTTTTTAAAAACAAAAAACTATGCTGTACCGTATGCACTATATACCGTGTTTCCCCGAAAATACGACCTACCCCGAAAGTAAGTCCTAGCTTGATTTTTACACGTGTGCCCAATATAAGCCCTACCCTCCAAAATAAGCCCTAATTAAGACCCCATCCACTCCAGGGTGCATGGGTAAAAATTAAGCTAGGCTGGGGATGGGGGGGTGGAGCTGCCCTACTACTAAACTTCGGACAGTTGCAGCCAAGCCTCACACACCCCAACACCTGCCTTGGAGGCCCATTTCTTCTGCAGCCCGCAAGGCTTTCCTGAAGGCCTCTACAGCTGACAACAGAGCTCCAGATTGATCCGGAGCTCTATTATTGGCTACATAGCCCTTCAGGAAAGCCTTGCTGGCTGCAGAAGAAGTTCCTGAAGGCCACTGACAGCGAAATAGAAGCTGGGGGCGACGCGTGCAAGTGAGGTGAGTCAGTGGATGACATCCCCCCCCGAAAATAAGACCTGGTGCCTTTTTTGGTGGCAAAAAAAATATAAGACCCGGTCTTATTTTTGGGAAAACACAGTAGTCTATACACAATGTAGAAAATTTACATACACATATGTTTATATTGTGTACTACTGCATTACATTAAACTATATACAGTGTTACTGAGAGCAAAGGAGAAACGGAGAAATGAGGTGAAATTGATCATAAAAGGAGGTGTATGGATTAAGGAACTACATGTGAGACTTTTGGGGGAAGATGTGTTTGATACAGTTTTGGAATGCTTTTCTGACTTGAGCTAGCTGCTGATCTTCCTATCCTTAGCAACAGCAATAGAATCAGAGAACCCTTGAGTGAGAAGAAGGACTAAAATTCAAATTTAAAATATTCTTTAAAAACCCCTAACATAACAAAAACTTACAATAGAATTTTCAAAATATATTTAAACAGGCTAAACATATATTAAATTTAAATAAGTATATAACTTCTAGAATAGTTATGAAGGTAGACAGCCAGCATGAGTGTAGAACACTTACAAACAATTACCACGTTCAAGTTATGACAGCCTCAGAAAGGATGCTTTTTGCAATCTCTTTCCTGAACCCGAGTTTCTGTTTTCAGGAAACGAATCAGATGAATTGAGCCACATTGGTGATAACAGAAGTGCTAGGTCTTATTGACAAATTGAACATTAACAAATGACCAGGCCTGAATGGCATCCACCCAAGGATTATTAAGGAGTTAAAGTTGAAATTGTAGACCTCCTAACTAAAATATGCAACCTGTCTTTATATTTGGGCTCTGAGATGAAGGACTGGAAAGTTACCTAATGTAACTCTTTATTTTTAAGAATGCCTCACAGGGAGATGAAGGGGATTATAGGCCTGTCAGTTTAACATCTGTTCTAAGGAAGTTAGTGGAAACCGCTATTAAAGATAAAATTACCAAACTTTTGGAGACAGGCCTTGTTCAAGAATACCCAACATGGGTTTTCTAAGGGAAAGTCTTATCTAATTAATTGAACAGAGGTTTTTGAGGGTGTTAATAAGCATGTGGAAGGATGAACCAATAGGAACTGTCTGCTTAGATTTTTCAAAAAGCCTTAGATAATGTCCCTTTTTAAAGACTTTTCATTAAGCTTAACAGCCATGGAATAAAAGGGCAAATCCTTTTGTGCCCTAATCAAATCAAATCTTTTTATTACAGGCAAAGACCAGCATAAGAGGGTGGGATACAGTTAAAAAGCATAAAAATACATCAGAATAAGTTATTACATATGAAAAGCTAAAAATATAAAACAAAATTCTAAAAGGAGTCTTAAAAAAACTAAAAGGAGTAGGAGCAGTACACGGGCATAAGGAAGCACAGCAAACTAAATCTATTTCACTACAACTGACTAGAATAACCAGCTATGTGCTCATTAAAACTGGTTTATGGTATCAATATGTTTTATATTTTTTAGGTCTTTATATGTAATTAATGCTATTTAATAAGGAATGCTTCTAGTAATATAACTTGTATGGGTTGTGAAGATACATAGGGTTGTATCTGTAACTTATCACTAGGCCCATCACTACATGAAATGAGACTGGTTTACAAAATGGCAAATGTAACTGAAGGAATAATTCATAAGAGAATCACCACCACACAAAGATTTAGGCTTCCATAAAATACATTTTTACAATATATTATACTCTTGTTTTATTCCTCAGTAATTAACAAGGAGTTCTGTAATATATATACTACTGTCTTGCTTTTCCTCTCTGGTAATGTACTATATGTTTTTTTGCCATTTGTATTACTGTCATAAATGCCAAAATAGCAAGCAGCACAGTATTTTTAAAGCATTTAAACACTTTAGAAAATAAACAAAAAAGGAGAAACCTGCATTCTTGTTTTGGGTAAAACAAAGGGAATTGCTTCACATGCATTCTGAAATATCACAATACTCCAGGCAGACCTCACTTAGCAACTTCCTCAGTCAGCAAATATTTGGAGTTTTAAAGATGAAAATGTAACTTTGCAATCAATGCCCACATTTATTACCTTTGCAACATCCCTCTCTTTCCATCACATATTTGCCATTACAGTCAATTGGCATTGTTCTTTTGTGCCTGACCCATTTATTTTTTATCTTCCCCTCACAGAGTGAAGAGATTGCCTAAACAAACAATCTCTTTCTGAGCTGCTTTTCTCCACTGTGCAGCACTTCCTTAAAAAGTGCTAACTGCAAGTTAACAAGTCATTTTTGTTATCTTAATTAGCCTGCTTACAGCTGCCTATAACTGACAAGACTTTAATCATATAGTAACATGGTGTCACTAAAGTCAATGATTTCTCTTAATGATTTAATGTTTGTTGCTCTTAAAGAATATAAATCTTAATGAATAGAGCAAATATGAAGATTCATTTATGGGAACACATAGTAAGCATCTATATGATATGAACCTTTTTAGGGGAAATTTCATTGGAATCACATGATCTTTGTCTATCTAGGTTGGATTGCATACTTCCTACCAGAGAAGTAAAGACTCTTAGTCCAAAATGCTAAAGTCTAAAAACAGTTGAAAAATACTGATCTTATTTTCAATGTTACTATCTTACTTACAATATTTGGCCATAGTGCAAAGGCATATTTAGAATAATAATACAGATTATTTAATTTCATCAATACAAAAATAGGAAAAATCTGCAGATTTATCAAAATAAAATCTCAAATTGATTAAAGCTTTTTACTCTTAGTTTTGGATCATTTTCTTAAGAAATGAATAAACATGTATACTTTTTCAATCATTTGTATAAATAGGTTCTCTTTATCTAGTTTTAGGACTTTTGTGGAAAACAGATTTTAGATCATATTTACACAAATATTATTCAAAAGGATTCAGAAACATGAGAGTACTACAGTAGCTAGTAAAAGGTTTTATCTTGCAAAATAGAAAATGATCATTTCAGCCTTTTGCTTACAAATTGATGTTTCACTTTCTCAAGCAGCAAATCTACTTAATCCTTGTTTTCTTTTGTTTGGTCCATTTTTAATATTTTTTTGCGGGCTTCAGCTGTGTTTGAGCTTTTGGTACTGTACATAAAAATTCAGGTTGTTGTGTCACACTCAAGACTTGGTTTTATGTGCATCCTTCTTTCTCCTATATATTGAAATGGGCCATTTCTGGCCTCCGGTGGGGTGGGGAAGGCCGTTTTCGCCCTCCCCAGGCTCCTAGAAAGCTCTGAAGCCTGGGGAGAGCAAAAAAATGGGACTTCCGGTCCAACCGGAAGTCGGCAAACAGAACGTTTCCGGCCTCTGGAGGACCTCCGGGGGGGGAGGCCGTTTTTGCCCTCCCTAGGCTGACCATTTGGAGAATAACTTGACTCCCTGTTCTTTGTGGCAACCTCTGACATATCGGAACACTGCTATCATGTTACTCCTAGTCCTTCTTTTCATTAAACTGGACATACCCAATTCCAGCAATCATTCTTTATATGTTTTAGCCTCCAGTCCCCTAATCATCTTTGTTGCTCTTCTCTGCACTCTTTCTAGAGTCTCAACACCTTTTTTATATCGTGGCGACCAAAACTGGATGCAGTATTCCAAGTGTGGCCTTACCAAGGCGATATAAAGTGGTATTAACACTTCACGTGATCTTGATTCTATCCTTCTGTTAATGCAGCCTAGAACTGTGTTGGCTTTTTTGGCAACTGCAGCACAATGTTGGCTCATATTTAAATTATTGTCCACTAGGACTCCAAGATCACTCTCACAGTTATTACTATTGATCGAGGTAACACCTATACTGTACCTGTGTATTTTTCTTGCCTAAATGTAGAACCTTACTTTTTATTTATTTATTACATTCATTTTCCTCTGTTCAGTTGTATCTGATTCTCTGAGACTGCCTGATCAAGTACCTGCAATTTTGTTGGCAAGGTTTTTCAGAAGAGGTTTACCATTTCCTTATTCCTCTGGCTGAGAGAAACTGATTGGCACAAGGATACTGATCTGGCTTTGTGCCTAAGTCAGGACTAAAACTCATGATGTCCTAGTTTCTAGCCTGATGCCTTAACTATTATACCAAACTGGCTCCCATTACAATCATATATCAGCTTAGAAACAAAATGAAAACATTAAGTGTAAGGCAGCAAGAAATAATCACAAAAGTACCCAATAGTTATAAAATTTGTGTGATATTTATTTAATACACAAAGCTTAACCATATTAAGAAAAATAAATAAAATAATATTGATTTGATAATAGTAACTACAAATAAATAGGATCTAGGCAGCCTGGAAATCTAGATAGGGCAGTATTAGCTGCCACTGGAAATTGTTGTGATGGCAGCAGTATAAAAGTACATGGGTTACGGTTTCAGGAACTCTTTCTCCACGGGCAGAGTCTTTGTTTACACTGGTCTCTTTTCAGATCATATAAATATTTTGGCTGTTTTTAACTATATCATTGTTTTATTACAGGGATTTTTGGCTTCTTTTTGTTGTTGTTGTTGTTGTGAACTGTTAGTTGTCCAGAGTTATGTATCTAAGATGGCCAGCCATAGAAGTAAAATGTATTTCTTTCTTCAGTCCCCACCAGACTAAAATTACTATCTTGCATTCTCTTTATATCATAGCAAAAACAATATCTGTTTTTTTAAAATACATAATAAACATTTTAGGTTATTGCTGTGCTGTATGCTGTTATGTATCTTAAGATAAAAATATATACATGTCACATATAAATATAGTTCATAAAGCATCGCATTTTAGCTATGCTGTTGAACTGTGCTATTATTTTTAAAGTGATATCTGTTGAAAATAGATTGCAGGTATTTGACTGTTAGCACTCAGCATAAATAAAAGATTCTGTACTTTCTATATTATTTACTTACATGTAGTTTAAATTTCGTATTTGCTATATTTTGTATAGCTTTTCTCATTTTTATATAAAGGGAACAGACCTCTCTAGAGGATGGAGAGATTCCTTGGTTGCAGTACCATGAAGAAATCGAAAGTAGCAGTGATGAAGAAAATGACCAAACTAGCCATTTTGTACATCCTGGCTTTTTTATGTTAGATGGGAACAACAATCTAGAAGATGATTCCAGTATGAGTGAAGACCTAGATGTTGAATGGAGGTTGGTAGACTCTTCTGCTATCTTCAGTACTTTAACCTAGGTAAATGGCAATTGGGAACATAATCTGTCTTATATTTTATTTGAAATAGAATTGCATAAGGAAACCCTTGGTCCATGATAGGTGTAAGAACTTCTTGTTAATGTCGTATCAGAAATGTATGACAATGGTGGGAATCAGAACCAAACTGGGCTTAATAGTAGTTACCATTTGCTCCCTGACTGTCATCCTTTACACCAGGGGTGTAAAACTCAAGGCCCGGGGGCCGGATCCGGCCCATGGGGTACTTGGATCTGGCCCACGGGGCTGCCCTGGAAACAGCAAAGGACTGGCCCGCGGTGCTTCTGCCAGCAAAAACGGGCTTCCAAGCTCCGTTTTCGTCTGCCACAGCCTCCTGCAACCCTCTGCCAGTGAAAACGGAGCTCGGGAGGGCCGTTTTCACTGGCAGAGGGTTGCAGGAAGCCGTGGCAGCCGAAAACGGAGCTTGGGAGCCCATTTTCGCTGGCAGAGCGCTTGGGCCGCCACAGGCGCCCCTGACAGGAGTGACGTCGAGCTGGCCACGCCCACCCTTGCCCCTCCACCCCGGCCCCCCGAGGTCAAACACAACCCTGATGCAGCCCTCAATGAAATCGAGTTTGCTCGATTTACATAGATCAAATGCTTAATGCTTTACATAGATCAAATGCTTAATGCTTTACATAGATCAAATGCTTAATGGTTTGAGAGAGATCTGAGTAAGTTGAAAGAGTTAGAAAATTAGAACGCTGAAAGAGGTGGGAGAGACATATATTATTTTATTATAAATATATTATATATATATTACATATATTACATACATTATAATATTATTTTGCTATGTCTCTATGTCATTCCAGTCTCAAGAACTGATCTCATATGTTGGATCTCATCTCACATGGGGATAAATGGGTTTTCCTGGCAAGGCTGTGTTCAGTTTGTCACTCAGTTCACTAATGTCCTGAAATTCTAGAAGTAGCCTCATTAAACAGCTAAACTCTTACTGTTTACATTCTATTTATTTTCATATCTGAGTATGAAATAGCAGAAATTTTATTTTTTCACCATGTATAAATTAATAATGTAAAGTCATATTTATTCAGAAACAAACTTGCACATGTTTTCATCCCTACTTAGAGATTAAAAAATAACACTATATTTTCCTCTAGGCTGCTTGATGAATTTGGGGATGGTCTTGGGGTTGCTCAAGCAATTTCGTATGTGGATCCCCAGTTCCTTACTTATATGGCCTTGGAAGAACGATTGGCACAGGCTATGGAGGTAAGTTTTAAGATTAGATAAGGTGAGAAAAAAATGGGTTAAGTCTGTTTATCATTAACTTTCACTGTGGATTTAGATTTTTTTTAATGTGTGTAATGTAATATATCTAATAATAATGCAATATATCTTTTTATCTAATCACTGTACCACAATTACCACAGAAAAAGTAACTGCAATATTGATGGTATTTACATTTCATCCTTAAAATTCAGTTACTATTTACCAGTCACTATGCTGCAAACTGATAATATCTGTAGTACCATTCAGTGTTGTGATAATGTTGCCATACCATTTTAGCCTTCATGCATAGCCCAATAGATGAAACATATAGCCATTCCTCTGTTGAAAATAATTTAGGAAGACAGCTATTGACACATGTACACATGTAGGCTCCAGGATTTATGAAATGGATCAGATATAATTAATGGCCAATTGGAAAGACAAGTCATTCTACTTGCAGTAGTTGAATGCTATAGATCCGTGATGGCGAACCTATGGCACGCGTGCCACAGGTGGACGCACGCAGCGCCCTCTCTGGGCTCGCGAGCCGTCGCCCCAGTTCAGCTCCGCCGCGCATATGCGCACGCCTCCCGCCAGCCAGCTGGTCATCGGGTCTCTGCCGTGCATGCGCGGGGGCGCATGGGGGATGGTGCATGCGGGGGGGCACGTGCAGGGGGGCGTGCACGCATGTGCAGGGGGTGGGGCACATGCAGGGGGCCGTGCGTGCATGTGCGGGGTGGGGCGCATGTGTGGGGGCCACGCACGCATTGCATTTTGGGGGTTTGGGCGTGCGGTCCGGAAAAGGTTAGCCATCACTGCTATAGATAGTCTTTGACTTACAACCAGTCACTTAACAGCCATTTGAAGTTACGAGAAACTCAGGAAAAAGTAGTCATGAACCATCCTTGAAGGCTGGAAAAGTTTTTGTACCATTCAGAAAGATTGTATTCTCTAGTTTTCTGGCTGGAAAGGGGGAAGGGGGAGCACGGCTTCAAAATTATGGTAAGGAATGGTGGGCAGAGTTATTTAAGCTTACATAGAATGTCAGTTTGGTATAGTAGTGAAGGTGCTGGCCTACAAACTAACAGTCTAGGTGCCCCTTAGGCATGAAAACTGGCTGGGTGACTTTGACCAGTCACTCTCTCTCATCCCAACCTACCTCACAGGATTTTTTTGGAGGGAAATAGGAGGCATATATAAAAATATAATGATAATGATGCACCTGGTTGTTCTATGAGTCAAGTGTACAGGTGTTCTAAAAATTGAAGAAAAATTATGCCCATATCATCTGATGTGGACTGAAGGTTTTAACTTTGTGAATTTGTAAATGTGCTCCAAATTTTTGCAATATGCGTGTACCTGTACTGGATGGTTTGCATCCTCTAAAAAAATGTCTCTCTTGCTAAAAGCTACTTTTGCAGCCACTAAAAGCTACTTTTGCAGCCGCTAAAAGCTACTTTTGCAGCCAGAAGCTTTTTATTAAAAAAAACAAACAGTTCCATTCAGTTGGAAAAAGAATAAAATGAACAAGGCAAGTAATCCAAATACTCCTGTTGGGGAAAATTAAATACATATTTTTCCAACTCAGCCAAAAAGTTGTATTCATATATTTGCTCCAAGACAGTTCTAATGCGAGTCTCATGCAAGGGTGGTCTTCTAAAAAGGAATCGGGATGTTATTCAGGTGCACTACCACTTATTTATACAAAATATTGAAAAGTGTGTTCTTCATGAACCTGAAGAAGACAGCTGGACAATGAACCAATTCATATTATGTATTCAAATTTGCTGTACTTAGTATCAGACACTATTATATTCAGAATCTACATTCATTTCGATCTAATTGTAAGTGCTTCATAAGTCCAATTAGGTGAGTGAAGACTGTCCATCAGATCTGAAATAAGAGGCAGTAGGTTTTGTTTTGTAATGGTTACAGAGTTAGGAAGCCTGTAATGTTATTTACTTGTTTGTTAATTTGATTTTAAAGTTGCCCAACTCCAATTGACTTGGCAGCTGACAAAATAATGAAAAATATAAAAAACAAAATACAACAAAATAGACAAGGACAAATTGCAGAATTATTACAAAACAGCACTCCAGACAACACATCAAAAAAAATAAAACATCAGAAACAATTGCGTACTGCTGTCAGGAATTATTTTTCTTTGGTGCAAAAAATGGGGTTGCAGAGGCTGGAGATGTAGAAAGAAGGAGAAATGAAAACTTCCTTCAAATTGTAGTCTGGAAACTCATTTAAAATAGCAAACTTTTGAATATATATGGAATGTTGCCTTTTGCCTGGGAGCTGGGCTGGGAGCTTCGAGTTGATGGTACAAATTAAATGAAGAGGCAAATTAACTGCTTCCTCTTTCCTCAGAGCATCAGCAAAATCAGTGTACTTTTTGTGCAGGGAAAGAGATGCAGGTAGCAGTGCAGGAGGGAGAGGGGAAGAGTGGAATGCTTACAAATAGTGGGACTGATATTTTTGACATGGAAAATAGATCTTTCTTCCCTTGCTTCCAGTGGACGTATGAATTAGGAATTATGTGCCCAGAATTATTGGAATGTGTAATTTAAGAAAGATATGAATATAGTGACAAGACTGTTTTTAGTTGCAGAGGAGTTGTACTTTATAACATAGGACCAACTCAAAGTGATTGCCTATCAGTTGTTTCAATTAGCATGAGGTTTTCTAATAACTGGGTAGATAATTTAATATGATGCACTGTAGTCTCATCTATGAAATTAGCAATTGTGCCAGAATCTAAAAGGGAGCTATATTTCTCTGCCTAAGGGGGAATAAAAAGTTACAAGGATATTAAAATTCACTAGCCTGTTATAAGCTATTTGAGCTCATCTTAATTGACCAAGAATCCTCCTGCAGAACTCAGGAGGAGAACCTACAAAGTGTCTCAAAGACAAGGTGCTGGAGTACTCACATTTACTCCCTTTTTTTCTTCCCTCCTTCCCTCCCCTCCTTCCCTTCCTCTTCCTTCCCTCCCACCCTTCCTTCCTCCCTGTTCTTCCCTTCCCTTCCTTTCAGGCAGATATGTGGCTGCTGACAGGTATGGGAGGGAGTAAGGAAGTATGCAACTGGCCAGTGTAGTGCAAGTGCAGAGGGGCTGGTGGAGGGTGCACCATTTCTCCATTGAGTTTCTCTCTGCAAGTTTCCCACAAGTAAAGACTTTAATAGTGGGAAGGTGGCAAGGAGCATTGGCAATCATTTCAGCTCCTTGAGGGCTCCCCACTGACTTGTGAAAAGGTGTCAGGAAACGTTGAAAATGAGGTTCATGTGATTGTGGTTGATCATGACAGTATGAAGGCCATCTGAACAGCAGCAACACAGTTTCCCAAATTTAATTCCTTTGGGAGTATTAGTTCCCTGCATTCTGCAAATTAGCCCATTTGAGATACCTTTGTTGGTAAAGTTTTGCCTTATGATGCAGCGTTTTGTTCAGTTGAAGATTACAAAGTATTAGACCTAAGAGTTCTAGTAGTATATAGATAATATGGTTTCTGAAGATTATTTTTAAAATAACATTGATCATGAGTAATTTAAATTATAGATCAAAGTTTGTCACTGAATACTTAACAAATAAAAAGTTATTTTATAATATTCCCATAAGTTTTTGTTTTGTTTTAGTGGACAAATAGAAGTGAGCAACTCTGAAAACTTTCAATGCCCACATATTTAGGCTAAAAAAAAGCTTCACTGATTTTAACAAATACAAACATTTTTTCCATTGTAAAATACAAAATTGCATATAGTATTCTATCACCAGATCTTGAATGACATGGGAATATTTAACTGCTAACTTTTTCCCGTGCTGCCTGTATTTTTCGCAATAAATATTTTTATTTTAAGTCAACTTATGCTGACATTTGAATGCTTTCCCAACTGCAATTTTAGAATCTGCATATTCGTATAAATAGAAAGATGTCACATCTGGATCTTCTGAAAATGATTGTATGTGTGCTTAAATATATAAATTCTAAATATGGACATTTTTATAAACCATCAGAAAAATGGTCAGAATATAAATAAAAGCATGAGCTTTTCTTGAGAGCATTGGCATCATGTTTGCTTTCTATTACTTAATGACAGTTTAAAGGTCTTCAAAACTCTACCACACATGCCTCCAAGTGTTCATATTAAGAGCTTCCAAAGTATTTAAAATGTCAAAGAAGCAGATGCCATTTCTGATCAGTTTTATTGTCAAGATGCTTCTTCATTACCTTTGCAATCATGTTAATAGCAAAGATGTTAATAGCAGCAGCAATCTGCTGACCATGTTGATAAGCTCTGACACTTGTCATGTTCTGGCACTGGACTTGCAGTTGTTTCAAAATCCTGCTAATTCTTCTCTGGGCTTTTAAAAATACAGTGATTTAAAAATTGGCATCTTTTTTCGCTCCTAAGTAAAAACGTAATTTGAAATATATAGGAAACACAATATTTTAAATCCATAAGTAAATACACATACATGATTTTGCTATTTTAATAGATTTTACAGTTTAATAATTGCAATCCCTTTTTTCCAAGTACAGTTAAATAAAATTAAATATTGTATTCCAGTGTATAATGCTTAATATTCCCAGCTAGGCAGTAAAAAAACATTTAAAAACATTAGCATTATCCCAGCACAGTACTTCAGTTGTTTTAAAGTAGGTCATCTTGTTAGTAAATGGATTATCTATTTCAGTTGAATTTAAAACAAGCCATTCTGTTTAATCTGTTGCCAAAGACTCCTTCTATTTCTTACATTAAAATGGATTCCTATTCCTTACCACACTACAGAACTTTTATATAGAGAAACCATTGTTAATTGCTAATAGTAATAATTCCTTTTAGGAGATTTTGAGCTTCCTGAGCTTTGTGAAAAGCAATACTGTACAACTTTTGAACTAAGCAATGCATGAGTCTGTACATTAAAAAAGTGTACATTCTTTGAAAATACTCTGTATGCTTGATATATGTGGCTTAATTTCAGTAGGAAAACACAACACCAATGTAACCTGGAAGTTGAGTCATGGCAACTGAACTTGTTTTCTTTTGTGGTTTGAAACATTTTTCACTGCTTATTCGAGTAGCTTCTTAGTTGCCATGACTCAACTTCCAGACAACTACTGCGAATCTTCATCGACATATTGCCAAACACCAGTGTAATGTAAAACTGCTAGTCAAATATTATTTTCTCATTTAAAACATATTATAATCATTTCTCAAGATACTGCTTTAAGCAACTTGAATCCATATTAAGAGATTTTCAATAAAGTATTTATAGTTATAGCTAAAAAATAAAAATAAATTATAGCCAAATAAACTTTTATACACCATTATAAAACGTTATGCTGCTATAAATCTATTCTATGAAAAATAGATAAAATAATTATGCTTGTTTGCTATATTGTAAAATTATGAAATAGCACAATCTTTCATAACTAACTTTCAACATTTCATTAGTTGCTTGTGGTATGTTAAGTGAATCAGTCGACTTTACAATAAGATTGTTCCTCTTTCCTTGTGGTGAGTGAGAGTAAGGTATAAGATGCTGTATGTCAGGGGTGTCAAACTGGTGGCCCACAGGCCGGATGCGTCACGCGTAGGCCACACCTACCCCGGCTCTGCAAAGGCATAAAACGTTGCAATACATCATGTGACACGATCGAGTTTGACACCCTGCTGTATATCATTAACACTAACTGAAATACAAAGAAATTGTTATTTGTTGAGAAAAAACACCAAGAAGCCAAGGCAGCAATTCATGACATAAGGAAAATTCCCATAGCTAATGCATTTTGTCTTTTATACTGCCCTTGTAAATTTAAATAACTGTTTTGGCATCATGTCCAGCTTAGTAAAGTGTACTTGGGCATTTTGAATTGGATGGATTTTTGAAGTTTCAAATAATTATGTAAATTTTGACAAATGGTAGGAAATCTTAGGAAGACGAAATACAAGGGTAGATGAAAAAAAGACTCAACTGCATCTTCTGTAATTTGAGATTTTCTCTGTATTAAGTCATATTAGACTTGCTTTGAATATTCTCTCCAGGTTTCATTGATCGGAAAATGTTCGAAGAACCTTGTATATGAACATTATTAGTTTTGATAGTTTTAATATATCTGTACTCTGGTAGTGACAATAAAAACACTTCTAGCTAAACCTAATACTTGGAGGTTATAATTTGAAGCAAACAACCTAAAATAGTTTACCAGCAGATACAAAACCAGTGTCCATTTAAATGAAAGTTTTCATTTAGTTGGGGGGGGTGTAGATCCCTTCAGTTGTGCTAATCGGAGAGCAAAAGTATTTTCCAATTTTCATAAGTACAATTCTGTAGTTAGGTGTGGGGTACAATTTTTAAGAAAGTTGTGCTCCTCCCTTCACTAACCTGAATCTTTTCAAATTCAGGTAACAAGCATGTTCATGGAAATGACTTATCAGCGTCTACAGGTACTTGCAATTTCTGATTGCCTACATTCCACATGTAGATAATATACTTAAATTGAGAGGTAGGCAGCATTTTTTTTGTATTTATTTTTGTGGTTGAGTAAGTCACTTATGTGTGAGTGTGTAGCAGTGATCTCTTAAAATGCATTACACTGCAGGAAATTTTTGCATGGAGATTTTCGAATTCCAAACATTCTAATTTCTTTAAATTGACATAGTTTGGAATGTTAATAGCATGAAGTAATTAGTACATGTTATTGGTATTGATTCTTGCAGTTATTTAAGCTATCTCAGTTCTACCTTAGCTACGATTCTGCTCGTATATATACAGTATATCACAGAAGTGAGTACACCCCCTCACATTTTGTAAATATTTAAGTATATCTTTTCATGTGACAACACTGAAGAAATGACACTTGGCTACAATGTAAAGTAGTGAGTATACCGCTTGTATAACAGTGTAAATGTGCTGTCCCCTCAAAATAACGCAACACACAGCCATTAATGTCTAAACTGCTGGCAACAAAAGTGAGTACACCCCTAAGTGATAGTGTCCAAATGGGGCCCAAAGTGTCAATATTTTGTGTGGCCACCATTATTTTCCAGCACTGCCTTAACCCTCTTGGGCATAGAGTTCACCAGAGCTTCACAGGTTGCCACTGGAGTCCTCTTCCACTCCTCCCTGACGATGTCACGGAGCTGGTGGATGTTAGAGACCTTGCGCACCTCTGTTTCAGGATGCCCCACAGATGCTCAATAGGGTTTAGGTCTGGAGACATGCTTGGCCAGTCCATCACCTTTACTCTCAGCTTCTTTAGCAAGGCAATGGTCATTTTGGAGGTGTGTTTGGGGTCGTTATCATGTTGGAATACTGCCCTGAGGCCCAGTCTCCGAAGGGAGGGGATCATGCTCTGCTTCAGTATGTCACAGTACATGTTGGCATTCATGGTTTCCTCAATGAACTGTAGCTCCCCAGTCCCGGCAGCACTCATGCAGCCCCAGACCATGACATTCCCACCACCATGCTTGACTGTAGGCAAGACACACTTGTCTTTGTACTCACCTGGTTGCCGCCACACACGCTTGACACCATCTGAACCAAATAAGTTTATCTTGGTCACATCGGACCACAGGACATGTCCTTCCAGAAATCCATGTCCTTAGTCTGCTTGTCTGCAGAAAACCGTTTGCGAGCTTTCTTGTGCATCATCTTTAGAAGAGGCGTCCTTCTGGGACGACAGCCCTGCAGACCAATTTGATGCAGTGTGCGGGGTATGGTCTGAGCACTAACAGGCTGATCCCCCACCCCTTCAACCTCTGCAGCAATGCTGGCAGCACTTATATGTCTATTTCCCACAGCAAACCTTTTGCTTATGCCCTAGTCCCACCTAAATTAAATAAATAAAATTGGAGATATGAATGGAACGTTTCATGCAAAGATGGGCATGATAAAGGACCAAAATGGCAGGGACCTAACAGAGGCAGAAGAGATTAAGAAGAGGTGGCAAAATTACACAGAAGAACTATACAAGAATGAGCTTAACGTCCCTGATAACCACGATGGGGTGGTCATTGATCTCGAGCCAGGCATCCTAGAATGTGAAGTCAAATGGGCCTTAGGAAATCTGAGCAACAACAAAGCTAGTGGAGGTGACAGTATCCCAGCTGAACTATTCAAAAATTTAAAAGACGATGCAGTAAAAGTGCTACACTCAATTACCAAGTAATACTGCAAGTGTCAACAGTGGCCACAGGATTGGAAAAGGTCAGTTTACATTCCAATCCCAAAGAAAGGCAATGCCAAATAATGTTCAAACTATCACACCATTGCACTCACTTCACATGCTAGTAAAGTTATGCTTAAAATCCTACAAGCTAGGCTCCAGCAGTATGTGGATCGAGAACTACCAGAAGTACAGACAGGATTTCGAAGAGGCAGAGGAACTAGAGATCAAATTGCCAACATACGCCGGATCATGGAGAAAGCTAGGGAGTTCCAGAAAAATATCTACTTCTGCTTCATTGACTATGCTAAAGCCTTTGATTGTATGGATCACAACAAATTGTGGCAAGTTCTTAAAGAGATGGGAGTACCAGACCATCTTATTTGTCTCTTGAGAAACCTATATGCGGGTCAAGAAGCAACAGTGAGAACTGGACACGGAACCACTGATTGGTTCAAAATTGGGAAAGGAGTCCAGCAAGGCTGTATACAGTCGCCCTGCCTATTTAACTTATATGCAGAGCACATCATGAGAAAGGTGGGGCTAGATGAATCAAAAGTTGGAATTAAGATTGCCGGGAGAAATATCAACAACCTCAGGTATGCAGATGATACCACTCTAATGGCAGAAAGTGAAGAGGAACTAAAGAGCCTCTCGATGCGGGTGAAGAAGGAACGTGCAAAAGTCATCATAAGCCGGATCATGGCATCCGGCCCTCTCAATTCCTGGCAAATAGATGGGGACGAAATGGAGGTAGTGACAGATTTTATTTTCCTGGCCTCCAAGATCACCCCGCAAATGGGGACTGCAGCCAAAAAATCAAAAGACGCTTGCTCCTGGAGAGGAAAGCTATGACAAATCTAGACAGCATACTAAAAAGCAGAGACATCACCCTGCCAACAAAAGTGCGTATAGTCAAGGCTATGGTTTTCCCAGTTGCAATGTATGGCTGTGAAAGTTGGACCATAAGAAAGTCTGAGCGCCAAAGAATTGAGGCCTTTGAACTATGGTGCTGGAGAAGACTCCTGCGAGTCCCTTGGACTGCAAGGTGATCAAACCGGTCAGTCCTAGAGGAGATCAACCCTGACTGCTCTTTAGAAGGCCAGATCCTGAAGATGAAACTCAAATACTATGACCACCAAATGAGAAGGAAGGACTCACTGGAGAAGAGCCTAATGCTGGGAAAGACTGAGGGCAAAAGAAGAAGGGGACGACAGAGAATGAGGTGGCTGGATGCAGACACTGAAGCAGTAGGTGTGAACTTAAATGGACTCCAGAGGATGGTAGAGAACAGGAAGTCCTGGAGGAATGTTGTCCATGGGGTCGCGATGGGTCAGACACGACTTCACAACAACAAGCGGTATACTCACTACTTTACATTGTAGCTAAGTGTTATTTCTTCAGGGTTGTCACATGAAAAGATATACTTAAATATTTACAAAATGTGAGGGGGTGTACTCCAGTGGTGGGATTCAATTTTTTTTACTACCGGTTCTGTGGGCATGGCTTGGTGGTCATGTGAGTGGGTGGGCGGGGGTGGGTGGTCATGTGAGTGGGTGGGCGTGGCCAACTCAATGTCACTCCCACCCAGTCACATGCCCCCCCCCAGCCACACCTACCCAGGTTTTGTGGCTCCTGGTGTTTTCTGTGGGAAATGGGTCATGTGACTGGGTGGGCATGGCGAACTTGATTGGTCTCACCATTAGGAAATTTATG